>VZTM01000426.1:209805-250113 GCA_013400555.1 Jacana jacana | reverse complement strand
ACTTGTTCACTCTTCTTTTTTTTTTTTTTTTTTTTTAATCTTTCACCGACATTATCATCTTGGAGCTTTATTTTTAAAAAGCTTAAGTGCTGTTTTTCACGTTCCATTTTCAAACTGAAGTGTGCTTCAAAGTGGATTTTAAAAACCCTCGTATTACAATTGTCTTACTTTAAAAAAAAAGCAACAAATTATATTTCTTACTAGAGTTCAGTGCCTATTTAAGACCTAAACATTTGTTATGATGATACAATGTAGCAAAGCACAAGACTGCCATGACAGTGTTTGAGGCTGTAGCCTGCTTTTCTGCTGTCCTCTGGAAGGAATTGCCTCCCTTTAGTCGCTGCCACTCTCCTGACTGTACGGCATTCCCAAAACATGTGGCCCATAAAATGGGATTATAGGGAAGCCATTCAAGTAAACAGAAGCTCCCTCAGGATGAGATTTGCTTTTTCATATGAAGTTACAGCCTCATTCCCTAGCCAGGGATGACTTCTCTTGGTGACACCAAGGGTACCTAGGCCATCCCAAAGTTTTGGGCTTAGTCTCCTCCTGGGTTGGCTGGCAGAAGAGAGTCCCCTTTGCAGTTCCTTTAGAAGGACACACCCAATTATTAGCTAAGGGAAAATAATCCTTTCCGTGTCTCTTCAGTGACTGTATGTAGCAATAAATGACCAGTCCCATGACGTGGCTATAACTGCCAAAAATCTGCAGTGAATGTACAGCTGTATCCATCATTAACTGCAGTATTGCTGAAGTGACCCAGTGCTTTCATGAATTGTGTTCAAGGGTAAGTAGCTGCTTAAAAGCTAAAAACCCTTGTGCAAGTACAAGTACAGAGTTTCTGTAATTGCGTGGTTCCACTCAGCCTGTTCTGTTGAAGTACACAATTGGAGATGGGTTCAGTCTGCAGTTTGAGTACTTTGAAGTTCTTTGAGACTAAATTGTATTTTCAGTCTCAGTGAGCTGTATTCCCAGACTTGCTCCCCGTGTCCAGTCCTGGCCTTGGTAATTCGGGCTGTCATTGCTGCTCTGCAGGATTACACTGCATGGGATATAGTGGCACAAATCCTTCAGGCTCAGGTTCCTTTCATTGAGTCTCTTTTTAATAATTTTAGAAAGTTTTCTTGGGCGGCTTTTGTCTTTCTACTTTTCCAGTGGATGCTAGTCACCAGGGAAATGATTCAGTCAGTAACAGTCCCCTTATGCCAGTAGCAAGACCTTGGATGCCAGTGGCCATGTCTTGGCTTCCTAGATGTGCTGCTGAGTACCACTGAATGGAGGCTGTTGTCCACAGGGAAAGCTACAGTTGTAAATATTCTGCTTAAAACAACAGGAGTTCATAAATTCGGGTGACTGTGTTTCAGACTGGCCTGTGTTGGTCACATCGTTGATGTGCTATTGGGCGCTTGGGAGGAGTGTGATGGAGATTCCTATGGGATGGCAGAGTGCCTGCGGCCTTTGAGAGAGCACAACCCTATACTTACTGCTGTTACCTTTCTTTAGAGGTGACTTTCAACAGCAACTGTTAAACTTCTTGTAATTGGCTGTGGTGTGAAGCTTTGAACAAATAGCAGCACTGAGAATTTTCAGTTTTCTGAAGAAATGCAGGCCAGTAACTCTCCTTTTTTATTTCTGCACCTGGCACAAAGAAGCATAGAGAACAGCCCTGGGAACAGGGGCACCAACCCGGTTCCTGCCGCCCTCAAAAGCGGCACATTCATTCATTCGTGTACCCCCTATCGTAGCTGAGGCAAAGAATTGTTTGCTGTGGGTTCTAAATCAGCAGTCGCTATTCTTTCTCTTGTTGATTGGTTTCTTTTCAAAGCATTTACAATGTGGAGCGAAGTTACAAAGCTGAGAGAGGTAGATGAAGGGTCTGTAGCTCAATCCGCCAGTGACTGCACTTAGATGTAATGTCATTGTCACAGCTGTATGCAGCTTTTCTTTCTAGAGGGTCCGATTCTCTGCCCTGGTCTGTATGGAGGTATAAATGAGAGAAAGCAGGCCACCTTAATTTGATGGCAGTCTGCTGATAACACTAGTGGTTATTCTAGGACTGCTTAATCCTGTTTAAAGGTTGGGATTTTTTGGAAAGGTCTCTGCTTTCTGAGGATATCTTGTACAGAAACCCATTTAAAAGCTGAAGATGAGTTCATCTGTAGTATTTGATACATAAAACATGTTTTCATCATATTACAACTGCATGAGAGTTAAAAATGGAATTATTAAATATTTTTTCTGAAGTTTAAGGAGATTAATTATATTTTCAATAACTCCAGGTTTATAGGAGCTGATGCTGAATTACGAGGGGCAGTAACACCACATTTAATGGCTGTATATTACAAACATTGGGGAGTTTATGTAGATCAGTGGGGAACTGAAAATGTCTTGTGAGCAACAGAAACACCTGCTTGTATTTCATTTAGTAATTTCTGTGTGGGGTCATTTATGTTGTAGAA
The DNA here is from genome assembly GCA_013400555.1 of Jacana jacana. NCBI lineage: Eukaryota > Metazoa > Chordata > Aves > Charadriiformes > Jacanidae > Jacana > Jacana jacana. The sequence goes on along the minus strand of VZTM01000426.1, from coordinate 247,654 downwards.
AATGGTGTTTTCTGAACAAGCTTTTGAGGGGAATAGTATGTTGCTAAGACACAATATTTTGTATTGGTGTATCATAAATCTGGGAAGCAGAGACATATATCCATTATTTCAGCTCCAAAAATCCTGCAGTTAGTTACAATTTAAATTAATATGGTTTGTATAGGGGACGACTTCTAGGAATCTTGGAAAACTGGAGGTGTGCTCAATGAAGGACTTCTCAGCACAGTGGTGGAGCACCAGCTCTGGCTGCCATGAGCTGCCCCATCTGCATTTACCTCACCATCAGTCCTGCAGTATTAAAACTGAAACTTGCAAACTGGGGCATGTTAAGTAGATACAATTGCTCAGTTGTACAGAGTTGTGAACTCCAAACAGGTGTCCCTAACAGGGCTCTTCGCCAGTTCACTTCAACCTGTTCAGTAATGCATCATTCAGTGCTTCATCCAAGCAGGTGGCATACCCCAGTCCATGTGAGCTTCCCTCCCCTCCCCAGTCTACCCCCATACCAGCACTGGCAGGCAGGGGAACTTGCAGTGAGCTGGATCAGCAGGAAAAAAAAGATCGATGCCGGTGTAGCTCTGTGGATGGCTTGTAGTGGGGTCAGATGGGTGCCAGTGCAAGGGTAGGGGAAACCTCCCGTTTTGGCAACAGTTGGCAAATCAGATTGGCTTCATGATTTCATTGAATCCTGTCTGTAAGTTACATGCACAGCCAGTACTTTCTGGAAAACTGTGATTGTTGGAAGTCATCACTTCCCTGCAGCTGAGTGGCATCCCTTTCCTGGGTACTGCCACTGTCAGCTGCTTGACGCAAAGGCAGGTAGGGGGGACAAACTTGGCTGTCTATGAGCTTCTGAGATCTTTGTGGAAATGTCTGGGATTGATGGAGAAAAGTCTTATGGTTAAAGTGTGGTTCAGATGAACCTATTTGTAAGTTTGCCTTAATATGTGATTGAATAGGTGACTCTTGGGTGACTGTAAAAAAGTCTAGACTACAGCTTGGGCGGCTGTGATTAGGCAGATGAGCCACACTTAAGGAGACCTCAGACCTCAGTGAAATTTTATGGAAAATAAAGGAATCCGCATAGCAAAAAAGACAAACACAGAACTGGCTAAGACCATTACCAATGATCTAGTATAACTCAAAAGCAAAAAACAAAAGGGGTGGAGTGGAAGATTACAAATTCCAGCCAGTTTATCTGGGCCATCAGATTGGTGTCAAAGTACTGAATTCAGGTTGTGGACTGGGGTAAGACATTAGAAGGTCACCATCACCTTGGGGAAAAAAAAAATCTTCATTTGTGCTTGTGAAGTGCAAAGGTCTTGAGCATTGTCTATCTGATGAGGACCTGTTTTAACTACCTACTGTTACAAGTGACACTAAAAGTTACTAAAGCTGGAAGAAGTTAGATGAACCAAACCTCTTTTCTTATTTTTTTAGTGCTGTTGTTAGCGTTCTTGGCAGCACTTCATATATGCTCACTTTCAGTGTTTTTATGCTTGGTTGCACTTCCTATCTCATATTAGCATAATGATGTCATTCTCACGCACCGCTGTGGGGGGAGTATGGTGGTGTGCTCTGCCCGAACCTCTGCAAGGAAGGCTTCTTCACTCTCCTGTGAGAAGACCTTGCTTTTGCTCTGATGGCTGATATCCAGAGTGAGTCCCATTTTTGAGCCTCCCCTGTATGGAAGTAGGGAGCAGAGTGGGAGGAAGAGGCCGCAGGAGACATGCCTTCCTCACACCATCTTCCGTAGGAAGCTACTAACGGCACTGCCTGTCTTCACCTACTGTGGGTGAGCAACTGGAGCCTGCCTAACTCCCTCTGGGCCTCCACAGCCCTGTTACAGAGCTGTGCAAAGGAAGGAAATGGTAGGGAAGCTGCTTATCCCTAAAGCAAGCAAAGCAATGAAAAGTGGGAATGGGAGTTTCAGGCACATCCCTGCTCCTCTAGCCAGGCCAGAGGGAGGAAAATACTGCCAAAGTCCTGTCTGCCCAGTACTCTTGTGGACTAGGCAAGCAGCAGGGTTCGTTCCTCTGGTTCTCCTGCATGTCCCAAGAAGGCAGTGAAGATGGAGCCTCCTTGGGGATGTTGCTGCAGGAGAGGGAGGAGGGTGGCTGACAAGAGGGAGCAGGCGGCCCCATCACCTCTGGGGAGCAGCCTGGGCCTACTGCTCTTCCTGCCTCATCAGGTCCGTGTGTAGCAGGCCAGGCTCTCTTGTGCAAGCAGCAATTATGCAGAAAGCTTTAAAGCGATAGAAATCAGCATGTTTAAATGAACTTGGGAAAAAGTTCTGGAAGACTTTGTCCCCTTAAGTCTGGCTGAAAGGGTCTCTTCCAGCATGAGTCACCCGCAGCTGTAGAGGAGCCCTGGGCAGAGCCTTCCTCCCCTTCACTGAATGGAGTTGTCAGAATGCCCGGAGCCAGGGCAGTGAGAAAAATACCCCGATTCATTTCCTAACGAGATATGCCTGGGAGAATTCCCCACGGGGCTACCAGTGGGGGTTTGTGGCTTTGTGTTTTTCAGTCACTCAGCTCCACATAAGCAACACTGTCCAGTTTCGAGCTCCCACCCAGAGAACTGAAACACCCCAAGCCCGCCCCCAGGAAGCAGACAATGGTGTTGATATGCCTGTTGCTGCAGAGGAAGTGGCTTCTGTTATAACCAACAAGCAATCTGCCAAAGTCCACAGTTTGGGTGGTTGCCAGGCTAAATTTGACATAAAAGTATTTAGTCTTTGGCTTTTGTCTTGCTGTTTTCTGGAGATGTTTCTCCTGTTCCCTACCATTTAAATCTCACATATGGCAGGGTTTTCTTTTCCCCCACAAAAAATAATACAGGCTTTTATTTAGAAAACACAGACTTGTTAACAGAGAATCCAGTCTATTTAATAGATGAAAATATTCTCAAATGCCCTTGGTAGGTTAGCAAAACTGGGGCTAAACAATACGCAACTAAGGTGTTGCTCAGGGCTTCATCGTGTCCTCTCACGTCTCCCCTCACTGCCTTCACTTTTAGATCTGAATTTGACATTGGAAATACAACATACTGCAGAAAAGGTGACATGTGAAAGGCAGACTTCAGATATTCGAGGCATCAGGCGCCCTCTAGTGCTGTTTCTCTGGGAGCATCACAAGGCCAGCAGCTTCCTAGCAGCAGAGAGTGAGGCTTGTTGACCAGAGTGGTTTTAGACTGGACTACCTGCCATTCTGTGATAACATTTCTAGCGAAATAGCAGTTCCTGTCAAAGTACCTCTCAGCCTGAAAGCTCCCGAGGAGTACAATCCTTTCATAGAGCAGTAACTAGAACATAAAGAAGAATGGTCACGTTGGGCCCAGCTGAGATCCATCTAACTGACATGGATTCTGTCTCCAGCAGACACCGTAAGTGGACGCCTTGATAAAAGTCTGAGCATGGAGCAAGTATAAATGTTTCTTCCTTTGCTGTTCTTCCAGCCTCCAACCATTTTCACATCCTGAGCTGAATATGGGATTTGTGCATTTAGCAAACCTTAATAGATTTCATTTCCAATATTCTTCTGCCTTCCACTGAGCTAATATTGAACTACAGCATTCACAGCATCCTTGTTGTGATCTCTTTTGACAACTGAGCTGAGACCATGCAAGACTTCATCATAATGCCAGTATCTCACTTCTGGGTGCTAGTGGTCAGCTCTGACCACATGCATGAGACCGTGTATGGGAAGTTAAAATTGCTTTTCTGACTGCATATTTTTGTATTGGTCTGTATGGAATTCTGTCTGCCATTTTATTGCTTCCTGACTGATTTTTTTTTGTTTGCAGTCTGTTGCCCCTCATTCTTGCCATCCTTCTTAATTTTTATCATCAATAAACTCTCCTGTTCACCCCCTCTTCCAAGTACACCAAACCTGACAGCTCCATGTCTCATCTCTAGGGAACTACACTGATGAGCTTGGCCCACTGTGAGCAGTTATCATCTTGCCTCGTTTCCCATCTTTTCACAATTGTTTACCCTGGCAGGACCTTCTCTCTTAAACTGTGGCTGCTTGGTTTCATTAAAAGCCTTGTTGAGGAACGTGGTTGAAAGCTTTCTGAAAACTCACATACACTTAAAACCAAACTGTCCTCATCCTTATGGCTACTGAGCCCTTCCAAGAAGCCTGGTAGGTTCTTGATGCAGATTTTCATTTACAAAAAGGCTCATCTGAGCTCTTACAAGGTGTATCTGTTTAATCTGTTTCTTATTACAGTTCCTTCTACTTGTTCATCAGTGAAGCTTCGCGCAGAGTTATGGCTCTGCTGATAATGATATGACTTCGGCAACGTGACCACGTTTTTTAGTACTTCTCTATGTCTTCTCTAGAGGGTCACAAAAATGCCACAGCATGGTGTGTCTGTAGAGGGTAAGTGATGTCTGTGGAGTATTTTCAAACAAAAAGAAAATGCTGTGGAAGTGCACAGAATTAATGTTGCTATATAAGTTTAGTAGGAATTATCACTTATCACAGCAACAAAACACAACAAAGTGGATCAAATCAGGGTTTTGTACGTATTTAGAGGTTACTAAGAGTTCCTTGCCTGTACCTGACAGCGTACTTGCGTTTGAGCCAGTAAAGACTAAACATTCCTTTAGCGCACAGGTAGGATTTTTCAGGGTCTGGGCTGAAAGCTTCCAGCACTTGAGCAGGAGCATTTATGGGGAATTGGATGTAAGGATTGTTGCCAGCAGAGCAGGTACAACCCTTGGAAGTTTTCAGGCTGCTCTGGGGGACCCTCTGTCATGAGTGGTTAGCTACTTTGTTCAGTATGAGGGACCATCTCATGACAGTACCTGATGCTATATGAAAAATAGTCCAGACAGGCACTTGGGAATCTGCAGAGTACTAGAGGCAGGTGTGAAAAGTGCCTTTCCTTTGCCCAGTAAAGTCTTTGCTTTTGCTTTCTCCTTTTGTGAAGAGGATGAGGAAAGACTCCAGGCAGAGATGAAGAAAGAAACAGTTTTCCTTGGTAGTTGGATCTTCGGCAAAGTACTGGTTTAAGCTCTTCAAAAGGCAGTGCAACTTCGCTTGTGTGGTTTGCATAGCTGAAATATCTGATGTAAATGAATCCAGAGACAAATCTCCTTAGCAAAATCAACCATTCCTGAGCAGAGAATGTTATTAATAATTTGAGCAAAGTGTGTGGTCGTCGTAGTTGTTCTTTGGTTAAACCTACCTTCTTCAAAATATCAACAAAAGGCTCCTTGTGGCTGCACAGCTTAACCTCAGTGTTTGAAAACCTGACAGTGCCAGGTCTGATGCAGCTGCTGGCAAAAGATCATTTGCAGACTTGCTCCTAAATTATCCAGCGACAGAAATGAAAATACAAGAAGGGGTGGGGGGAATCCACTATTCAGCAGTTTGGGAGTAAATTATCCTTTTCGTTTTACTAAGTATCTGAATTACTGCTCGGTGTATAATGCAGTAACAGGTTCCACAAGATTGGCAGCTATATGTAATGTTTTGATAAAGAAATTAGCGTGGGCCTGTCAGGACCATGGATTGAAGTGTGTGCACTGAGCGTGTATAAGAACTGACACACAGAGGTACAAGGGCAACACATACTTTGCAAAAGGCTTTGCATTCCATTCATCCAATGTTTCACAGTAACTATGTGTGTCTGCTTTTCCCTAAAATACACAGTAGTAAGCAGGGCATATTTAAAAAGTAATGTATCTTGCACTTACAGGAAGAATGGCAGTGGCAGGTAATAGTACATAGATACTCCCTGCAGAGCTGCTGGGTTGTGATTATTAGCTCATGCATCCGTTGTTACTGGGTATTGCAGCAGTCAGCTCCTGCCTTTTAAAAGAATGAGTTGTTCAAATCCATATAAAATACTTCCCGAGACTTGTCTAGGGGCCGACTCCGAGCTCAGACTGTTGCCACATTCCACTCCTGCGTGCAAGATTATCTTTGCAGATGAGCCTGAATAGAATTCAAATGGATCTATCAAGAATCAGTGAAAAGGATGTCATAATGCAAAGTCTGATACTGTAAAAAAATATACAAGTCCTTGAAAACATGTGTTTGGAAAGGAACTGCTTTATTCTTAGTGTAGCTGTGGGTCTGCCAGCAACAGCTCGTGAAGAGGTGTGAGAATTTGCTGAACAGACGCCCTGCTGGCAAGGAGAGCTGGGAGGCTGTATGCTACCAGTATGGACTGACTCCTCATCTTCGAATACTTTTGGATAAAGGAAGGTAAATTATTAATCTTTGCTGATGATGCATGTTGTGAAGCAAAGCCACAGTTGAGAAGAAAAAAGAAATGTGTTCACTGGAAATAAAATCTTTAAAGTCAAATGGAACATTGGTGTCATGTGAGATTTGTGATTTCTTTTGGTTTGTCATAATCTCTAGCTTCATCACAATAAGTAAAGCTGAAAGAAGAAGATAAATGAAGTGGGAGGTGGGGAAAGGAAGAGATGGCTGAAGATAAAATGCACATTTTTAATTACTCAGTTGCTCATTCTCTGATTTAGATCTGTTTAATAAACTATTAAGCTATTTATAAACTGATAAACTATTTCCAATTGAATTTCCCTTTGCTGCAGTACAGTGTGTGGTACCGTGCTGAGTCTAAGGAAAGGGCAAACAGAAGTGCTCCCTTGTCCTGTGAATGCCACAGTCCCCGTCAGGACTCCCATGACTATTAACGGGCCCTTTTCCCAAAATCTACTTCTCTTTCAGAATCAGTTATATGAAACTTATAAAACTATCTATAATGGTGCCCTCTGGTGACTCCAAAAATTTTTACACAAGAATGAAGACAAAAAAAACCCCAACCAACCAACCTGGAAGGAATTTGGTCTGCTCCTGTGAGAATACCCTGTCAAATTGAACTATTTATTAAAAATTCATGAAAAAGAATTAGAGGTCTTAGAACTCAACCAGGCATTATACACATACACAAGTCCAGGACTAACCACAAACGTTGTAGAAGACAGACAGTCCCTCACCCCACTGCGCAAGTAATCTCTTGCACATTCATGTACAAGACCCTGACTTTTGACACTGCAAACTGATCTTTTATTTTCTGGTGCCTACAGTAAAGAAAAGATAAGGCAACAGAATCTCAGAATCTTACTGAGTTTGTCTTGATGCAGGGAATATGGAGGATGTTAATTGATTATATGAACTTGTAGAAATAAGCCAGCTGTGCAAAAGAATGTCTTTTTGTGTATTGTACAGTTAGTGTGGCTGCCGTGGTCTCTGCAACGCTGGTCTCCTCAGTGCTCTGATTTCCTCCCCTGGATATAGCTTTTTACATGCACAGCCTGCCTGCAGCATCTGACGTCTCTGCGTGTACTGCCCGTCATTTCCCACCAGACTGACATACGTGACCTTTTCCACTGCCCTGACTTTGGCACTCATGTGGCTCTGACTCTGTTCTGGTTGAAAAGAAATCCTCTATTTGCGGGGTCGTGTTTTACAGCCAGATCCATGGCCTTGTACACACCAGAGCTGACAGAAGGAAGCAAGTAAGTACATATGTACGTGTGGCTGGTGGTGGATGTGGACTTTCAGTATTGTGTTTTAAATCATGACTACGTGCATGGATTCGATACGGATGCAACACCAGTGAGGTAATGAGACTGTCACACTCCAAGGCAATTAGGTCAACAGAAAACCATCCACAAGTAGATGTAAGCAAGATTTTGGGGGGGAGGGCAGGAAGAGGGGGTTGGGGAAAAGCAAAAAACAACAACCAAAAACCTGTTAATAACTTTGTATGTAAGTGTGAACTGTTATCTAGTGATTTACTGTTATTTACTGAGTTTCCAAATGAGAGGCAGTAACTGTATCGGGCTCAGTAACCCCTGCTCTAAAGCGCTATTCCCCCATGCTGTGCTTAGGAGGAGAGGCTGCGTCTCTTCACATTCACATCCTTTGCAAAACAGCCCTTTAGACACAGTGTAGATCAACTGGCTTTTATGCATATATTCTCTAGGGAAAACTAAAGCAATAACCAAAATACTTGTTTTGACAAGATGCCTACTTAAATCAGAAATGTTAAGATCAGGAGGTACAAGTGTGATTTTATTCTCGCTTCCTGAATAGTAAAATCTGTAGAAGCTTCTCCACTAACTTTTTCGTTAAGTCAGTAATTTCCCTTTCAACTGCAGTCTGTATTTTAGGAAAACACCTAGTCTTGATTTTACAGGCTGTCTGGTCTCTGTGAAAGAGTTTGTGCTGTCATTTTGAGGTCTAATAATACATCAAGGAAGGATGGTATTTCTGTACTAGCATTTGCAGCTTTTCATTGTCTGTGTCTTGTGGTCAAAGGGTGCTTCCTCCTGGCCTGAACATTTACTTGAGGAGTTCTAGGAGGAGAATAAACCCATTGACACCTTCATCTCTAGAGCAGCCCTGTATTTCTGAACATTGCAGGAACACACACAAATCAGTACTTTCCTCAGTGGCCATGCCCAACCTTCCATTTCTAAGGCGATGTTTCAAAGAGCCTCTGCTTCCTTCCTGGTGAAAATCAGAGCTGCTTACTCTGAGTGCTGGCCTGGCTTACGTAGCTCAACCACTTGTCTTCCAGCTCTTGCTACCACTGCAAATCTGTGTCCCACCTGGTGTACTTGGGCAGTGGCTTCTGCCATGCCCAACCATCTTCCCCTCTAAAGGAACTTAAGTGCTCTTCTCTTTAGCCTGATGAAGGGTGGCTGTCAGGCTTGCTGCCCTGTGCTTTGTCAGCTGTGACTGATCATGGATATGTGGCATGCCTTGCACTTCCCACGGTCTGACAGCCTTTGGGTTTCTAAAAACTGTGAAAGGAGACATGAGTTTAGGTATGGTTGCATTACTGGTTGTAGAATATGTGTCTTCATACATGTATTCTCAGCTGTATGGGACATCTGCTATACATTCTACTATCACAACACAAGGAATGAATAAAACTGATGCTGATTTGATTATCAACATTTTTCATTTTCATTTTTCCAGCCTTGTCCCCTCCACTGTAAGTTACTGTGGCTTAGTACCTGGAGTTCATGTTTGTCTTTATTGTGTCAGTCTCCCCCATATTGTTACTTGCCTGTAGCTTGTACTTTTACAGTTGCTCACAGCAGAGTTGGGTCCTTCTTCCCAGCAGCTTCCACCATCCTGGAGGGGGTTTACATCTGTGAAAGAGCCACTATTACAGATGATCATCCTGGGCAAGAGCAGCAGTGACTTAGCTCATGACAGGTCATGAGAACACCTCAGTTAGCTGAGATTGCTGTGGAAATGAGGTCCACAATGCACTTCTCTCTGTGCCATGTTACGGTAATCCAGGAACTTTGGGCAGAAATGTGTTGGCTACAATAGAGAGGGTTTAGAAATACAGGAAACCCTACAGAGCTACAAAGAAATTTCACACCATAGGTAGGTGGAGAGTTACCTCATCAATGAGAGGGAGTCTCCAGTCACACAGCTCTTCCACTGCCATGCTGGGGCGAGTGACTCAGCTTTGCAGTGGAGAAGAATGTCCCCAGTGCTGCTTCCCTGAAAGCACCTTCACCTGGAGGTTTCTCATTCAGGAATTAATTTGCCTATGAAAACCGGGTACAGAGCCTGGGGTGGCACAGCTGCAGGCAGATTGCACTCGCGGGGATGAGGATGCACAGCTGTAAGCAAGTCTAATTAAGAGCTCTGACGAATTTTCCAGTATAACTACACCCGTAATTGTCAGGATCTATGAAATAAGTAAAGGTTAGCTGTTCTCACCCCAGAGAGTTGCTCAGGTTTGTAATCATCCTATCTGACCAGAATGAAACACATGAGGCGTATTAAAAGGCTGCAGTTGCTATTCACTGGTGATTCGTTACAAATAAAAGCTTTCAGAAATAGCACAAGGTAGGTCTGGCAGCAGTCAACTGACCTGTAATTTTAAGATTGGAGGAGTCATTAGAAAAAGGAAGCAGAGCGTAGCCTGGTAATTCCCATGAGTTTAGCTGCAGCTTGAGCTACTATCAGGAGTGAAACCCTGAGTGTCTGAGTCTCCTGAACCGTACAGGTTGGTACTGAAAGTCACCCTTTGGGAAAAAGGAAAGACGTGCATATTTCTGACAGAATAGTTTTATGAGCTGCTTTTTTTCCTTCCAAGACATCAACCCTATCAATAGCACTGATACTAAGGACTACTTAATATCTCTAAACATTATCTCTTAGCTTTTTATTTTATTTAAGGGTCATTTCACTGGAGAAATCAATCATTGCAGGGAGTGGCTCAGTTATGTAGATAATAGGGCCAAATCCCTAACTTCTGTAAACAACTTTTGCCCAATTCAGACAGCACAAACCAGTTTTAAGCCTGGTTTGAAGTGGCTAGTGTTCCTAGAAGTCCCCTGATTGCATATGGCAGCAGGCTGAGGGGAAAAAATAGTGCCCCATCCCAACAGGTACCTGCTAGCAGGAGCCCAGCTGGTGAGCACCATGTAGGAGTAGTCTGGAGTCAGCATCTGGAAGACACCTTTCCATGTGGAATGGGAAATTGTTGAGTGTCTGGAGCACCTGCTTTATTTGTTGTCAGCTTTTCAATCTCCTAAACAAGATAAAACAAACATGGCAACACGTGGAGTTTGTGGGTCCCTGCGCTGGCGTTGGGAACGCTGTTCTGCATAGGATGGGGTGGAGAAGCAGAGTAATTAAAGCATCCCACTGTGCAGCCAGATGTGTAAGTTTATGTTGTAATTTGTTAGTCCCTCACCAACCCAGGTGCAAGAGGTCTTTTGGGATTACTTAAATCCAATCTTAAATCCAAAGGAAACCAGGTGATATATTAACCTCTTCCCTTCAGGATGGGGTTAACTGTGGAAATGGAATTTCTTGGCCATGTTCACCTGACAGACTACTCCGATCTAGCAAACCGTTGAACTCTTCTGCCTGGATTTGTTCAAACTCCTATGTTGGTATAGGAAAATAGATCTGATCCGATGTACCATTAGGATACTGCTTCGCTTCCCAGGATTGGCACTCACAGGAATACTTTCAGCATATCAACAGCTCCAGTGAGGCACAAACCCAATGTGATGTGGTAGTTGTGTGACTGCAAAGGCACATTCTTCCTCCCTGGCTCTGACTCATATACCTTGGGGAGTATCTGATTTATGCATATGGTAAGATATCAGCATGCATTGATTAAGTATATCCAAAAAAAGGGGTTTCAATTGCTATTGCATAAGGGAAAAATTCAGCTTGTCCTCTTGAAATATTCTGGCATTGTTTGGATGCAAGAATTATTTAACAGGGAGACTTTAAAGTAGGATGAAAGTAAGAAATCCTATGAGAAAAAGTTCTGTTTGTTTCTTACATTTTCTCCACCCTTCCCTCACCCTCAACTGTTCCATATGGCTAGAAGGAACATCTTTTCCAAGCCCTTTCAATCTGAAATACCATCAGATGGAGCAAAAGGAAAGCTGAACTTGTCCCAGAAGCATTCTCACACTGCAATGTTTTAGATGCTCCAGCCCCAGAGCTTTGGGCACAGGGAAAGTACGAGTAGCAAGATGTCCATGTTGTTTGTGGAGGGGTGGATCAGAGAGTGTTTCATGCCTTGGGCGCTGTAGGCAACTATCTGGCATTGCAGAAGCCATCCTGCAATGTGTTGATGTGGGGACTTCAGTGGCAATACCAGCTCATAGACTTCTTTCTTGTTCTCTGTCCCTCCTTGCCCATTTCCATGCCATGGGGCACCATAGTTGTGGCTGGATGACCGCAATTCCCTACAAATAGCACTGAAGACCAGAACACTTTGGGAGGGGGCAGGGTGGGGTTGTTCTTTAAAGCCAAAGGAGCCCAACACTGATCTGATTTACAGCACGACCCCACAAGTGGTTGCATGGAGGTGACTGCCCTCACCCACCAGTGGTGTGGTAAATAGTGCACTTGCCCAGTGCACTGGATAAGGTCCTCAATCAGAGACCCTAGGTATGCTGTGGAAGGCTCTGCTCCAGCTTCAGTGCCATTAAATCATGACCTGTGAGACTGAAGGTGATCTCTAGCATGTAGTTTGCCCTGAACGATTACAGAAAACTGTAGGGCCCACGGACAAGACCAGGAGAGGAGTACCTTGTTTTGAAGAGTGTTTGGCCTTACCAGCATTCAGTGCTATCAAGACCAAAGTGCTTCTATTAGGATTCCTGGAAGATATAATATAATAAAATGTAGTGTCTCTGGGCTTCAGAGTAACTGAGGAGGCTTAGAGGAATTTTAGATTTAGGTAAGAATTTGCTGTCTGAGCTCCAGCAAAGCTCCTCAATGGATGTACTGTGTCACCTCTTCTGGAATAACACCTCTTCTGGAGGTCACCCCTTTCTGGAATAACACTGTCACAACACTGCAATCAGTAACAGGACTGAGGAGAGTTTACGTTCAACAAAGATGGGAATAGAGTCTACTACACAGCGCTAAATTTCTCATCATAGTGGACAAGAGATGACACAGAAACAATTTCAGGTATTGTAAGACTAGGTGAGAAAACTACCTCAAGTTTTGTAACATGAAACTAGATTTCTAACAGTTTGCTAAAAAAAGAAAAGTTAGGCTTTTTCTCTCACTTTTACAAGTCAACTGTGAGTAAAAGCAATTGCTTAAAAGCTTGTTTTTCTATGACATCATTAAATAGAAAACGAGAGAAACTTAATGCTAACATTTGTTATAATTTCATTAGGATCCAGGTAGATCTAATTTATGTAGGGGTTCTGTTTCCCAAATGAGGAGCAAACGAATCTCATCTGACAGATGATTGAGTTATAAAGGCTTCACTCGAGAACTGTGCTCCAACAGAATGTAAAAAAGACTTGGAGTTTAATAGAGTCAGACATACAACAAGGAGCTAAATTAGGCAGGGTTCATCAGGCAGCAACACATATAGCTAGACCTTCTCTGATAGTGTGAGTTAGCATGCAGTAAAGCAAAAGGTTTACATTAACCCTAGTGTTTTGCTCCCTGGGCAGTGGAACTAGGAGTTAGGGGAAATAGGTTTATAAACCATAGAAGTAATACAACTCTGCAATAAGTTGTAAAGACTTGCATTTCTCCCCAAAACTTACGCATTTTTACATCACCATAATTACAAAATCTTGCATTAAACTCCCAAGGAAATAAACTATAGCATAAATGCAACATTTAAGACTGAAAATTTTGTGCTCTGGGAACTAATGGAAAGCATACAAGCAGAAGATTGATTAGCAAAATGGTGAAAGGGCATCCCTGCTAAATGCCTTGTGGAAAGTTCTAAGCAAACTGGAACAGTTCCAAAATATGTAGGTGGGATTGCTTTTCACAATGCTGGGGTTTACTCCATTATTGTCCAAGTGACTCAGCTGAAATTGCCCACAATATACTAGACATACTTCATTGTCAATACATTTTGCCCTGGCCTTTCCTCTCCATGGCTACATGACCTTAACTCACCTAAATTTCTAAAATGGTGGGATCAGGTGATTCTGGTAACAGCACTGCACTTTCCATATCCAAGCATGATGTAGACTCATCTGCATATTCAGGAGGGCAGTGTGTCATAGAATCATTTAAGTTGGAAGAGACTCTTGGGATCATCAAGTCCAACCATCAGCCCTACTCTACAAAGTTCTCCCCTACACCAGATCCCTCGACACCACATCCAATTGACTCTTAAACACAGTCAGGGATGGTGACTCCACCACCTCCCTGGGCAGCCCATTCCAGTGCCTGACCACTTTTTCTGGGAAGAATTCTTTCCTAATGTCTAGCTTAAACCTACCCTGCTGCAGCTTGCAGCCATTCCTTCTTGTTCTATTGCTAATTACCTGTGAGAAGAGACCAGCATCAACCTCTCTGCAATGTCCTTTCAAGTAGTTGTAGAGAGCAATGTGGTCTTTCCCCAGTCTCCTCTTCCTCAAACTAAACAGTACCAGCTCCCTCAATCGCTCTTCATAAGCCTTATTCTCCAGGCCTTTCACCAGCTTTGTTGCCCTCCTCTGCACTCACTGCAGCACCTTGATATCTCTCTTCTGTTGAGGTGCCCAGAACTGGACACAATACTCAAGGTGCAGCCTCACCAGTGCTGAGTACAGGGGGACAATCACCTCCCTACTTCTGCTGGTCACTTCACAGTTTCTTATACAAGCCAGGATGCCATTGGCCTTCTTGGCCACCTGGGCACACTGCTGGCTCATATTCATCTGCCTGTCAACCAGCACCCCCAGGTCCTTTTTTGCCAGGCCGGCCACATTTTCCCAGGCCTGTAGTGATGCATAGGGTTGTTGTGGCCCAAGTGCAGGACCTGGCACTTGGCCTTGCTGAGGCTCATATCATTAAATTGGCCCATTGATCCAATCTATCCAAGTCCCTCTGCAGAGCTTCCCTGCCCTCACGTAGATCAACACTCCCGCCTAACTTAGTGTCATCTGCAAATTTACTAATGGTACTCTCTATATCCTTGTTGAGATCATCAATAAAGACATTGCTCCGGCAGGGGGATTGGACTAGATGATCTTTCAAGGTCTCTTCCAATCCCTGATATTCTGTGATTCTGTGATTCTGTGACATTAAACAGAAATGGTCCAATACTGAGCCCTGAGGAACACCACTTGTGACCAGCCGTCAGCCGAATTTAACTCCATTGAGCACCACTCTTTGTGACAATCCATCCAGCCAGTGCTCGATCCAGCTCATCCAGGCCACAAGCAGCCAGCTTTTCCATGAGAATTTGGTGGGGGACAGTGTCAAATGCTTGTCAAAAGTCCAGGTATACAGTATCCCCTGTCTTCCTCTCATCCAACAGTCGGATCATTTTGTCATAGAAAGAGATCAGGTTCATCAGGCAGAACCTGCCTTTCATAAACCCCTGCTGACTAGGCCTTTGTCAACATTTTCTTGGTTAATCTACTGCCAAAAGAAAGATATCGCCTTCCCTGCTATTGGACTGAGCTCTTTATTTTCTGTGTGTGACACTGCCAGGTGCTATATGACCTTAAAACTGATTCCTAAACACAGAAAAGCACCTATTTGATGCCATGATGCTTAATTAAATCAATCAATCAATTAATCCTGTGTGCTCCCATGTGGTGGAACAAATGGACCTTTTTTCATTCTAAAATGGATTAGGGCTGAATGTGTTTTGTGCAGATAAAAACCCAAGGTTTCCACATCTGTATCTGGCATCAGTATCTGGCAGGATAATGGCCACTGATGCTGTAGCCTACTACTCTTTTTAATAGAAAAAGGCTGTTCTTCGTGCCTTTTTATCTAGAATATAATTCCCCTTAAATATTAGATCAGGATTTGTTCAAATCAATTCACAGGAGTTCCTGTAATCTCAAATGGAAATTAAAATCCAACCCAAAGCATGGGATTGCAGTATCTTGATTTTAGAGCAGACAGTGCCAGCTGTTTCAGAAGAAAGTGTAAGAAGCTCCTTAGAGGACAAATATGAAATAATCTTTGATTCTGCCTCCAAGCATGTGGTGAAGGCCTGGGCTCTGAAGCATAGTGGTTTATATCTCTAGAAATTCTTCAGTCCTCTCTAAAAAAATGTCAAACATCCTCATTAGCTACTTACTTATCCATCCAGTAATGTTTTGGTTCCTAAATCTCAAGAATACCTATTGTCAAGGAGTTTATAGGTTAGCTAACAGCATAACTCTCCTCTGCTCTTCCAAACCTACCATTTGTAATTGTCTTGCCTTCAGTTTCACTGATTCCTCCTGTCATACTGTCCTGGTTTCAGCTGGGAGAGAGTTAATATTCTTCCTCGTAGCTGCTCTGTTTTGGATTTAGTATGAGAATGATGATAACACATACTGTTTTAGTTGTGGCTAAGTAAAGCTTATATTAAGTGAAGGACTTTTGTGGTTTCCCATAGAAGCTGAGAGGAAGCCTATACAAGACAAGCTGTCCAAAGGAATATTCCATGCCATAGATGTCATGCTCAATATATAAACGAGGGTTGATGAGGGCAAGAATCTATGATCACTGCTCGGGACAGGCAGGGCAATTGATCATCGGGTGGGGAGCAGTTGTATTGCATCACTCATTATGTATATTCTTTTATCATTTATGTTATTACTATCTTCTCTTCCATTACTGTTCTATTAAACTGTCTTTATTTCAACCTACGAGCTTTTGGTTTTTTTCTGATTCTGCTCTCCTATGCCACTGGGAGGTGTGTGTGAGTGAACGGCTGTGTGGTCCTGGCTGCCACTTGGGGTTAAATCACAACACATACCAAGACATGTGCAGCAACTCCTAAGCACTTTGAGATGCCTGTGTGCTAAATGTTCCCCCTCTCTCTCCCCTGGCTCCCCAGGGAAGGAAGCTCAGGCACATGGGCCAGAAGGGGGATACTTTGGCCAGGTACAATGCAGGTCAGAGTGTGCATTTCTCACAAGCCTGGGCACCACTCTGGTCCTTTTCTCTGTATTCTGTTTAGATAAAATTCTCTGTATAAAATTATACTTTAACATATAATTCCCCTTTTTATTCTGCATTTTAACCAACTAATTCATTCTCATATAAATACCTTACTAAGCACTTTAAGATGAAGCAAAACATACCATTGCTCTTTTTTAAGTTGCTTCAAGCACATTGGATGTCCTATAATGCCAAACAGCTACTCTTTTATGTTGGATGAGGACCATAGGTCCTAAAAACTATGTAAGCACCTAATTCCTTTAAAAAATCAGTGGGATTTAGGCATAAAAATAGCTCCTAAAGTACTTGACTACTTTTACAAACAAAAGTCAAAGCATCTCCTTTCCAAACAAAGTATCCTGAAACTTGGTTGTGGGTTTGCAAAACAAAACAGGATGATCTCTGTGCTTCCAAAGGGCTCCAGTTCCTGGCAGGGCTAAGGAAGAGGCCCTCCTTGGGGAAAAGTAGGCAGGAAGAGACAGGACACAACAGCTGACAGGGCAAGAAATCTATAAATTGAACTCCAGTGGTGCTAGGAAACAAAGTTATAGGGACTATGTGGATGACATGGGGCTGTAGAAGGAAAATGAGTGGCTGAATTTTGAGCCATGAGAGGAAATAAAAAAAAAAAAAAATCTGTATTTTATAGGACAGTAAATGGCACAAAAGAACTGCTGGACCCCAGGCTAATACATTGCAAACTACTCATCAACTGACAGCATGTCATAACCAGACCTGAACATAACTATAAATAACAGTAGGAAGCCTACCTACATAATGCCATGACAATGAATCAGCGTTAGTCATTTGGTGCAGTTTTTTAAAAAGTTAGGGATTTTTCCCAAATCCTACTGAAAATAACTCCCCTCCCCAGCCTGTAATCCCAGAGGATATTTGGTTTATATATGTTTCCTCAGATTTCATGCCATCAGTTTGCCTCCCCACAGAATTTAACAAAGTTCTTGGCATCCTTATTAAAAAGTAAACCTGTTTATTAAAATAATTTGCCTCAGAAGTTTTTGAGAAAAATGTCTCAGCCTCATGCAAAGCATAATTAGCACATGGGATGGAAAGCTCTGTGGAGACAAGGGAGAACTTGTGCTGTTTGAGTGACCTTAATTCCCTTCGCCTTTATACCTGTGTAATCGCTAGTACACAGAAAGGATGTTTAATACTGATGTGGCAGCATCTTTTAGCATTAAAAGTACACTGTATACAAGACAGTGAAGTCTCACTCAGGCTTTCTTACATTTTTGACTATTCTTTTAATTTAAGTGTTTTAAAGTACTTTAAAAACTTATAGTAACTGATTAAAAAACTATCAGTATTTTTAATAATTTAGCCAATAGTTAAACCTAAGCGTTTTTTCCTCAGCATTCACTACTTTGAATGTATGTGCTGCCATTTGGAGTAAAATAAAAGTAGCTTGTGTAGACAATTTTGCTAGAAGACCCATCAACCAACAGTTGTGCTTTATTTCAAAGGATTAATCACCTCAATTAAAAAAAGACTTTCCTAATGGGTAACTGTGTTCTGCAGGGTTGATATTCCCTTTTCTGAAAGCAGTCACACATGTGGGAAGCTACCCAGGGATTGGAGCAGCACCCAGAGGGAACACAGGGCACCATGCTGCTCTCTGATCTGCTGTGGCAGGTCTGTGTTCCCAGGGACTGGTTTCTGGATAAACAAAACAAGGTGTAAGTTAATAACATATTTTATGGGTCATCTGCAGACCTCTGTTGTCCCAAATGTGGAGAAAGCTGGGTGGGTTGTTTTATAGGCAAGTTTGATGACACTGATTAAGTTGGATTTTTGAAGACAGGTTGACCTGAGAAAATTCACAAATAACATACCTTCATGGGAATGATTTCTCCATGTTAGGCACAGTGAACTAACAGGGTCACCTCTCACTGAACTCAGGGTCACACCTTGTATCTGTAGGCTTCACAGTGCAGTAGAGAAGTAAACTTGGGTGGATAGTTGTCCTATGTCAATGCTAGCAAACTAAGTAGTATCAGGAAGCTTTCTTGGGTAGTGGAACTAAGCTGACTATACCAGCACAGTGGGTCCTGGACTGGTTTTGGCTTAAGGCAAACATGGTCTCTCAAACACACTCAGGTAAGATTTGGGAATCAGCATGTGACAGGCCACCTTCCTTTTCAGTGGGCAGCATGGGTGAAGCCACGCTGCTTTGGAGGCTGATACTTCAACAGTAAGGGTGTGGGGCATTCTCAGCCAGAGAACGGTCTCAGACAAATTTAATTTAATAAGTTAATTTTCATTTGTATGCATGGAGCTGTGGAGTGTGGGTGAATCCTCAGAGGGACAGGGCACACAGCTGCCTTGGCTCTGCTCCCACCCCAGGGGATTCAGATCTCCTTGGGGTTCATGGATGCTCTGCTGCTGCACAGGAGCAGTGTCTCCCACCTCCAAATACCTCTGCAGGTCCCAGTTACTTTGGCATAGCATGGTAGCAAAGGAGAAGATATGAGGAAGCAGAGTGACCATTGCAGGAGTCATATCAATACCCAAATGCATTGGCATTAACCCTATGGTGCTGGGTGGCTGCAGAAGGCCCCTGCTACAGATCAGCTTCTGAGAGGGAAGGGAAACCTTTCAAAAAAGGACCAAGGCCTTGCCTAGTGCTTGCTGCCCTGTCCCCATCTTCTGGTGGGGAAAAGCTATAAGCCAGAGATTGATGACTGATGAAAGGCACTCATGAGGCATATTTCTGTGTTGCAGGCAGGCAACAGGGTGGCTACTCTGTATTGAAGCATCCGTCACTCCTGACCCCACACAGGCTGACAGGACAGGAAAGATAGTGGTACCTATGGCTGCATGGCCTATGTAAGCACAGGAATCATTTGCCAGGGACAAAATCCCATCTACCTCCCTCAGCTGCACCTTTGCAGTGGCTGTTTTGAGGCAGGACTAAGAAAGATGCTGGGAACCAGCATCTCCTGTGTAAGCAAACACAATTGCAGGCCGGCACTGGGGCCCTGTCAGAAAACAAGATGACTGGAAAGATAAGGTACCAGCATGGTCTTGAAAGACCTGGGTTTGCTAAGAATGTGTAGCTTCATTAAGGAGTTTTTGTGGGCTAAAGCATGTTTGAGCTGGTAAAAATAAATGAGGGGTTGGCCCTGGTGCCCAGGCAAACACCTGAATGACGGCACTCCTAAGGCAAGATCTTGGAGCTGACAGAGCTCCTGTGATGTGAAGCTGCCAAGCAGAAAGCAGAAATTGCTAAAATACTTTAATTAAACCACAGAGGAGAGTGGGAGAAGGCAGATGTTTCTCAGGAAGAAGAGTATGTCTAGTAGCAGTTCCTTGCAGGGCTTGACCACGGCACAAGAGTGGTGGTTCCTTCAGATGAGAGTTCTCACCCAAGCACCAGCCCTTGGCACCTTCCTGCAAAGAGGAATAAAAATGTAAAGATATTTAAAAAACACTCTCTGGAAGAATGGGATTGGGGGATTGGTTGTGTTCCCCCCATCAAGGCAGGTACTGGGGCAGGAGACCAGCCCAGCAGGCAGAGTGTCCCCAATGACTCAAGCTCCTGCTCTCTCTCAAACATTTTTTAGGAGCTTAATTTGTTTTTAAGTGCTTAATTGATTTAAAGCAAGCATCAAGGAGGCACAAAGAGCAAACAAGGTCTCTGCAGAAATCCTGTGATTTGCTGCTTAACTGCACATTTCTAACCATTCTCCACTGAAGGCAAAAGGGGTGCCAGGAGATGCAAGAAGGAGATTTTCAAAGCTAATTATTTACTGCTTTATGTCCTTTCAGTTAGTTCAGCCTGGCAGGTTTGATACAGAAACCTGGAGCTTTGGTGAAAACAATTAGCACGACTTCTTCAAGGTATGACTGGGTAATTGTGCCATTATTTGTGTTCCATAAAGTACCAAGACTACTAGAGGAAGGTTTATGTTTTCTCTTTGTACATTATTTGTGTCAGGGTGGATGCCATCACCAGGAGGATGGCAAGCAGAAGTGGGAACACTACAAAGACTTTCCCTGTGACAGTGCAAGGCCATGCATTTCTAGCTATCTTGTCCACTGTCTGATAAGTCTTCCCTTGGTTTTATTCTGTAGTATTAGTAACGGTGATGATTCCAGAGCCAGGTTGTTATTGGTATGCGTTGTGGCATGGGGGGACCACAGGAGTGGAGACAAGGGTGCCCCAGGTCAGTGCCATGCTGGGTAGGCAAGGGGACAGACCTTGGGGAAGATCCATGTATCAGCTGTAGCAAGCTGACAGTTGGGTGGAGGTGTCCATGTTGATCAATATTGAAGAAGAGAGTGGAAGAAATAGAAAAGGTTGCATTTCCCTCTGCTTGCAAGTAGGTTTCCTTTTCCAGTTCATACCGCTTCCTGCCAGGCATGAAACCAGACCCCTATGTATGGAGGAGTAATTCAGTCCACCTCCAACCAATTCCCATCTGCTCTGAAAGTGAAACGTGAGAAGTACTAAAAATAATCTGTAACAGGGCAAGAAATAAATAGTCCACCACTTTGTCCAAGGAGAAATACTTTTGGACTTGGTCATCAGCAAGTAATTATCCTTGCTGGGAATGGCTAAGAGGTTAACGTATCTGGAGTGCATAGCTGACCCTGTCTTGGGGAAAACAGTGGGCTGGGATACTTTCTGAGGTCCTTTGCGAGTATGGTTTTAAGAATAATGTTGTAGAAACTATTTAGGACACCTCTCCTTTCAGCAGTGAATAATTGATAATTTGGCTTTTTTCTGGAACACCTGAATATTTGAACACTTCAGAAGTTTTCAAGGCCACTGTTGAATTCTTACAACATTTGGAGGCATTGTGAATGACAAAGACCAACAATTTGAGGATGAAAGGGAATCATACTTTTAAAAATGCTTTAGTCTAAACAAATACTTAAAATCTAGGAATGCTAGTACAGCCAAAAAATCAAATAGAAAGGAAAATTTTACACACAAAATAGATTTCAGCTTGACATTGGGAAAAGCTAGTGCACCTGAGAATGAGCAAAATCATCTAAAACAGACAGGTTATTCCTGTGAAATAATACCTATATTCTTTTGTAATGGAAAAAAGACATTTTAGGTCTTGGGGAAATTATTTAAACTAATGGAAACCACCAAAGCCATTCCAAGGATGGGATGTCAGGAAAAAATAAATCTAGAGTCTCTCAGGACACTTTTGAAGTGGTGCAAATCTGTACTAGTGAAACCAAGATTGCCACAGGCATCACTGACCCCCCCAGTCAGTTTCAACACTTATACACAGGGCTTTAATTCCTGTGTTTCTTGAGGCCTGAGTGAACTAAATGGCCTAAAAAAAAAATCTTTTCTGTACTCTTCCCCTGTGTGACTGAACCTCAGCTGGACTAATTCTTTGCAGCTGCCCAGGCAGAAAGCCAGACACTTCAGGTGGTGGGTTGTGGGCAGAATAGGAGAAGGAGTTCTGACACCCTCACAAACAAGACACCCTTGGGCAGGGGAAAGCCCAGAAAATATCAAAGTGCCCAGTACTGCTCTCCCATGTGTGCTTGGTAGGGCATGCCAAGGTAGGGAGCATCCAGCCAGGCAGTAGAACATAGTGATGGCACTGCAAGTGCCAGGCCATGAGTAGGGAGAAGAGATGTAGCTCAACTCTGCCCTCATCACTTGGGACATGCAGTCTTACATAGGAGCAGGAAGCATTTGCACAGTAAAATTAGTGTAGAAGTTAAATCTCTCTTTTGCCGCATAGTTCTACTTCGTCCCTCTATCCTCCCTCCCTCCTGCTGGCTAATCCTCTAATCCTCTGCACTTTGAGTTCTTCTCCCTGTAATTTTTTTTTCTGTTTGAAAATAGTTGGAACCCTTTTTAGTTCTTTGCTTTATTGTTATGTTTCTCCTCCAACAAATGCTCTGTGACAGAGCCAGTCTTTGGCATAGCACCTTCCATTCCCCTAGCAGATTCTGTCTCCCTATGGGACAGAGCCTCTACTTCTGCACGTCTGCTTGGGCACTGGAGCTCACGTGGAATTGAATACAGTTGAAAACTTCGCATTCATGTCTGCACATCAAGAAATTTTGTTTGTCATCACAATGCATNTTTTTCCTCCTAAATATTGTCTTTTTGTTTCCCAAATGTGTAGAGGGCACCATCAGACAGGATGAATTCAGAATGTTTGATGTCCGAGGCTTTCAAGTGAAAATAACTGGCTAATAGTAATGTCATCCTTAAAAGCTAGTATTCTTCCCCAAATGATTGCATCTAAAAATATCCCACACTGAGACCATCATTGCTGCTCTGTGCTGTTGAGTCACATAAAATATCCAGAAAATATGAACAGGTACGTGAAATGTAGAGGGTTTAGAAAATATTGAGAAAAAAAATATTAATCATCTCAGCTGCCATAGAGCTGCTGGTCTGCTTCAGTTCCCAGTCTTTTACTTAACTTTATGGCAGTAGATGAGTGAGAGTAGCTCAGACTGGGAGGCTGGTAAGTGCTGGCCGATACCCAAACCCAGCCCCGGAGCAGGCGAGTTCCATGCACAGAGGGCTGGGGCTGTGCAGCAGGAAGGAGCTGCTGTTTCCTGCTCACTTTGCAAGCTGTTGTGCAGTTTAAAATGTGAGGCTGAAAAGAGAGAGATTGGGAGAGCAAAGGTCTGGTTGGAAAGTTTCAAGTCCCCTCCTGCTTGGAGGAATAAGCTTGC
The DNA here is from genome assembly GCA_013400555.1 of Jacana jacana. Classification (NCBI taxonomy): domain Eukaryota; kingdom Metazoa; phylum Chordata; class Aves; order Charadriiformes; family Jacanidae; genus Jacana; species Jacana jacana. The sequence continues at coordinate 224,564 of VZTM01000426.1, read as the reverse complement.
CCTTGTCAAACAAGTGAGATGGAGATTTATGTTTGCACTATCAGGACTGCCTGCCACAAGACAAGGTCTAAGTGTTATTTCTTAAAAGAAAGCAAAAGCCTGTCCTCTTCCTGCAGGGAGGGCCGGCAACCCCTCTTGCCTCCTGCAGTGGGGCACTTGCTGGTTGGGCAAGGCTGTGCTGGGGTTGGGGAAGATAAGGTCTATGGGCTCTGGCTGAGAGCCACAGGGTGAAAAGGACCTCACTGAAAACTGGTCTGCCAAAATCTGGCTCCGATAAAACAGCCCAACCCATCCTGTAAAGACCTTTATTGAAAAATATTGAAGTAACCACAGAGGAAATGACGGGAACTCCGGCCTCCCTTCCCACCCAAGCCAGACACTCCCCGGCTCTTTTTCCCTCCAGCCCGCTCGACACACTGGTGTCCCAGGGGAATGGCAAGGACTTGAGCAGTGGGACAGCAAGGACAGGCTCAGGCAGGAGGAAGGAGGGATCACAGCAACACACTCAATGCTGTGCTCAACTCCTCGGACAAGCATGGAAATGTAGGGTCAAGTTCAGAGATTGCAGCCACAGGAGAGGGACGAACAGAGCAATTCCTGCAGCTGTAGTGACATTTCACTTATTTATACCAGCTGCAAATCTTATCTGGAGCCTTGAGAGACTGTAGTGTGGCTTTCCTTGTTTGCATTTAAGAAGGCAGTCAATTAACAGAAGTGCTGTGTGCTGAAATGCCTGCTTTATGAGGGGGCAGGGCTGAACAGGTTAAGATAAGTTAACAGACTTCGAATTATATTACTTCCTATCAAACTGTTTCCAGCTCTGCTGTCCCCATCCCTATATCTCCTCCCTTATGGGTGGATTAGATATAAAGAAACCACTCTTGCTTTTTTTATCAAGAAGGTGAGGCCGTTGTGTTTGATTTTTCACTTTGTGGTTTATAATGTGTCAGTTCCTGGAGAGACATAGTCTGAACCTGGTGTTGGTTTGGTACCTCTGTAAATTGCTGAGTATCACAAGAAGTTAATAAGGAGTATGCTGTACATGTCCTACCTGCCCTCCATCCTGTCCATCTTCCTTGTGTGATCCACTATTTTGTGTGCCATATTTCTCTATTACACACCTTTTCTTCAATGCCGTTTTTTTTTTTTCTGGTGTGCACTGATGTACTTCTGTCCTGTGGGAGCTACAGAGGAGCAGTGTGTCAGCGGGCTGCAGTGTGCTTCTGTGCACATACAGAGTGGTCATTGGTCTGCAGCCCTGGGCTGGGCAACTGATGCTCTTAGTAGCTGTGCTCCTAACTCCCTTAAATTCACCTGAAAAAAAACCCAAACCAACCTTTAATTTGTGGAATTGTATGGCCCGGTGACAGCAGGATCCAAGAGGCAACCTAAGAAAACAAGCTGTCCCTCAGGAGAGATGTTGCAAGATATGGTGCCTGGCAGATTCCCCCCTCCTCCTGGCTTCTGGATGTTGTTAACACCACCTCCTGCTTGATCAGCTTCACAGAAGGTCACCCCTTGTTCTAGATGGTGACAGCAGTGAGCAGGACATTTCCTTTACCTTTGCACAGCTCTGAGATTCATAAAGCTGCTCCAGGCTCCAGAGAAAGCATGTGAAGCCTGTTCAGCCTGTACAGAGAAGCTAATGTTGCCCCAAGGCAGGGAAGGGATGTAGAAACCACCAAGTGATCTGGCCAGCCATGGGAAGAGTCACAGAAAGAAAAAAGCGAGCAGGCTTTGAGATGATCTTTGGGCATCTGCAGTGTCTCTGAGGCTGTAAACCACTCATGGCAGGAACTGTCATCTCCTGTGAGGCACAGTGGGTGGTGCAGACCACATAAAATACATATAAATCCCAGTCCAGCCCAGACTGTAAAATTGGCTTAAAGTGAAAACAGATTCAAGCGTTTCTCGGCCTATGGGCAGGCATCAGCTCAGGGATGCCACAGTTCCCTTTGTGCCTCTGTTGGCAGTTTGTCCTTGCTGCCTCCACAGAGTGTGCTGCTTCCTCCCATCCCATGGCACAGCTCCCCGTCTCTGTTCATTCGGTGGGCAGCTGGGGAAGAGGGGGCTGCAGCAGCCGGGTTGGAGCGGGGTGACCTTCAGCGGGGCAGCGACAGCTGGGGCAGGAATGGAAACCTCCAGCTGGCACCGCTCCCTGCAGAGTGGCGCCCTGTCTGCTGCATTTTCGGTCGGTATCCAATGAAGACATGACCCCTTCTCAGCTCTTCATCGCAGCTGCGATGCCAGGGATGCCCTCAGATCTGCTGTCAGGCCAGGCAGGCGCTGCAGAGACCCGCTAATCCCCTCCAGGAAAGTTCCTGCAGCTTATTTCAAATACCCAGTTTAAACTGGTTAATCCAGCAGGTCGGTCTGTCTGGCAGGGCCAGCAGCGTGCTGACACATGCTGTGGGTGAAGGTCAGCTGCCGCTCCGGGGCAGTGACGAAGAGCGGCTGGTTCTGCCGCTTCCCAGCCAGACCTCCGCCCGCAGCCCTGAAAGCCTCCCGTCCAAATCCTGTGCAGTCCTGGGCCGATTCCCGTGGAGTTTTTAGTGCTTTTTTATGCTTCCTTAGTTGGAAACAGGACTTCTGTTGTTCCCCTGGAGAGACCAGTAAAAGCTCGGAGGATATTTAAACTTCAACCTTACACCTAACTATACATCTGGGTAACAAAGTAATTTTTCCTAGAGAAGCAGGTGAGATGAAAATGTGGCTGTTTCCAAATTCAACAGCCAAACTAGCCATTTTAACCATGACCTGTGTTTCATTGTAGCCCAGTTGCTCAGGAGAAATTTCAGGAAGTGCTGCAGAGCCACAGGGTGCAGCTTGGCTTTTCATTGCTTTCACTCCTTCTACTCTTATATGATGCAGGAAAACAAGGGGAAAATATCCTTTCGTTGGAATTCTCTCCCATGTTTCTTGTGAACCTGGAGCTGAATCAAGCATCAATGAAATGGAAGCTGAGGGAACACAACCTGCATCGAGGGGAAGATGGAGCTCGGTGCCCAGCATGGGTTTCACACTCTGCCAAAGTTTGTTTGCTTCTCCTGACTTAAATGCATGTAAGTAATCTTGCTGGCATATCTGCATAAATCACTTTCCATGACAAACAACGCCAACCTTGAATCTGCAACTTTTGCTTAGGAAGATTCAGCTAAAACTGGCTTTATTTTAGTGTAAAACTAATGACTTTTTTTGGGTCATATAATGTTAATTAATGTAGATTCACATGACACGGTTTATGTCGGCTGAAAGGCAGACCACTGATAAATGGATAGTCCCTTCCTTGGGTTTAAGTTGTTGTTTTTTCCCCAGCTGTAACTCCTCTCCTTCCTAACTCCTCTGCTGATGTCAATGCTCTCAGAGGAGTCATTAGACCAACCCCCAGGCCAGGTCCTGGGCGAATACTCATCTTAATTGCCAATTTCTGACTATCACTTTTCATATCATGACTTTTTATATGTCAGTATCAAGCTCCTTTCTGTGAGCAACCCCTGGCAATGAGGTGGAGGGAAGAGCTAGGGGCAAGCCATCATTGAACAGCAGCAGGCAGGTTTGTAAGGCCTGTCTGTCAGGGCTGTCAAGGTTTTATGTGTGGTGATAACACAGTCTCCAAACACATACTATTTTATTCAGAAATGCCTCAATCAAGGTCAAACCTTGCTTTTCTGAGGACAGGCAGATCTGGATTTGAAACTTGACGTGGAGGCAGTTTGCCATGTACCAACAATGGATGACCCTCCTACTTATACGTTTTTGTCATATTTCTCTATCTGAATAGCTTCAACTTCCAAGTGTATGGAAGGCTTTGTTGTCAGATTAAAACCTCTGTAATCAAAGTAATCTCTCTTCCCTTTCATGGGAAGCATTTACAGCTGACTCATCTGTATCTGACTCACCTGATAGAATAGTGGATTGCTTCAGGACAGTCCTGAGTATAGAGTCAGGTAAAGGTAGGAAATTTGGGAAGCTGTAGGCAGAAGCATGGATTCAGGTGGTGTTGTCCTGAGTGAAACTGCCTTCCCATAGATAAATGAGTGATCCTGTTGTGTCTAGGGAGTGTCAGACACATCCAGCATGTCCTGCATAGGTGGCCGGAGTTGACCCACACAGTCTGTGCATGTTAGATAGTCTTAGCGGTCACACAGAGATGGACTTCTGGATGTGTCCTTCAGGTCTGATAGACCTGGGATACTTTGGACCTCCTGTGCACGTGCTGGGTGGGTTGTTCGGACTATGCACAGTAGGAAATATCATGGGATCATGGATGCACTGGATTTACTCTGTACACACAGTCATGGTGTGGGTTCTTGAACATAATATGTCAATCTACTGCAGGCTTCCCTTGCAGTCCCTCCAATGTTGGTCCTCCCCAATGCATCGGTAATCATGTGGCCATGGAGTGGGTTGAACCAGCTCATTCGTGTAGCTGACTGTGCAGATACAGAAGCACTAGTACTGACACAGGACAGGAGAGGGTTGGACTGATCCTGTTGATAGTAGCATGTGCTTGGATTGATGTAAGCCAACCATGACACTGCACTCATAGTGATTTGTTTGGGATTTTAGCTTGTTGGACAGCTCAGTCAAAATTGACAGGGGCTTATGTTTTGATGAAGCTGCTGAAGACCTGAGACCAGTGGACAAATACTTCTACTTCTGTCTGGTAAAGAGGAGAAAACTGGAATACTGTGACAACAGGTAATTCTGATGGAGCTGGCCTGGCCAGACTAATGCCTGCACACCACAAGGAAGGGGCAAGACCACCAAGACTAGATGGCTGGGCATATGTGGAGACAGAAATTGTTCCTCATTTGGGTAATGCATCTGCTTATCTTCTCCCAGTTAAAAATTACTGACCAGTCCCAAGAAAAGTATCATATTGATCTTTCACAACTGAGGCATACTAAGAAAATATTTTTTTCTGGTAGCATGTATGCTATGGTCCTCCTTAACTCAGGCAGTGAAGCCCTGGTTCTTGGTGCTCAAGGCCTATTGATTCTCAGTCCCTTCCTTCTGTGATGACCAACAAATATTTAAAGAATGGCAGCATATCAGTGTCTTTGAGCCTTCACTTGACATTGGTTGGATTTGGAGGCTTGGAGGTATCTTTGGCTTCTCATCTAGCTCCCATAGTCTGCAAACAATTAATCTTGGTCTGTACGGTACAGCAGCTCTGGTCTACTCTGTCTTCACAAATACTTCTCCTCCCTTGACATTTTGGGATGATCATTCAGTCTGTAAAGCTTCCCTTTGCTTCCCGTTGTATTCAATAAATTCCTTTGCTTAAAAATCTCTTGTTGATACTCACCATCTGCATTGGGGGGGAGAGGAGAAAACAAGTTGAAAGACGAGTGCTGGATTTTGGGTCAAAAGTCTCATCTTTAAAATCCTAAAGTAGAAACATGCTGAAAAAAGAGGGAACAGGAGTAAGAACTGGGAAAACGTCTGCCTCAGGCTGTTGTCTGTTGGCATGGTGCCCAGCAGGCACTGCATCAGGCAGCTCAGATGGGGAGCTTGTTTACACTGCTGCCTGCTACTTCATTTCCTGGCCTGGGACGACATCTGGCTGGCATGTTCTTTTCCACACCCCAGGAAGAGTGCAATATTTAGCTGGTTGCTGTAGTCCTCAGCATTAAAATATAGTGAATTGGGCTAAAAAGCATGAGATTGGCTTAAAAATAATGAGGTTTTAGTACAGTTGAGCTTTGAGTTCATTTTGTTTGCCTTCTGGCTTAGAAACCTTTAGAATACATAATGTGCATCTTTTCCAGCTTTTCATTATGACTGTGAGCATGCAGGATTCACTTTAAAATGGAAAAAAAAACCAAAAAACAACAAAGACAACAAAAGTAACAAAGCAAACAGAATACATCCTCAGCTTTTTATTGAAAAGTGCAGAATACATTATTTGGGCTTTCAGACTAATGCCAGTTATCAGAAACTCTCTATAAAAAATTAATAGTTGGCAACATTTTTGCTAAGAAAGTAGAAGGAAGATAGTGGGATGAGAAAATTGGAGAAACAGGAATGAAACTTATTACCTTCTAGACATTGCTTAAGTCCAGGAAGAAATGGGCTGTGGTGGTGTCATACTCACAGTTCTCTACAGATTTTGAGTTCTTTCCCTGTGGCTGGAAAGAGTTCCTCCATGAGCAGAGAAGATCCTAAATGAACAGAATTCATGGTCTGGAAACAGACACCACAGATTGTTACACTAATCTTTTACACCACCAAACCCACATCCACCAGATTGCATTGAAGTACAAGGAACTTCTGCTTGGCTTCTTTCACATTCTTCTGGATTTTCACATATTGTGGTTTAACCCCAGCTGGCAACTAGGACCACGCTGCCATTCACTCACTGCTCCCCTCTCAGTGGGCTAGGGAGGAAAAGGAGAAAAAGAAAAAAAACCCCACTCTGTAAGTTGAGATAAAGACAGTTTAATAGAACAGTAATGGAAGAGAAAATAATGATAACGATGATAATAACAACAACAACAGCAATAATAATGTTGATGATGGAATATACAAAATGAATGATGCAATGCAATTATTTACCATCCAGTGATCAATTGTCCATCCCATCCCAAGCACTGATAGCGGATTCCTGCCCCCAGCCCCCCTATTTATATACTGAGTATGACATCTATGGCATGGAATATCTCTTTGGCCATTGTCTATACTCCCTCCCAACTTCTGTTGAAAGCTGAAAAAGTCCTTGACTGCTTAGCAACCACGGAAAACATTAGTGTCTTATCAACATTATTTTCATCCTAAATCCAAAACACAGGAGTGTATCAGCTGCTAGCAGGAAAATTAACTATCCCAGTGAAGCCAGGATATAACAGCTTTGTATAGCAACATGTTTCAGTTTTCATTGATGGCCTGTTGCAAATCTTCCAATCTACCCCTGCAAAACAGAACAGTTTTCACAAAAGCTGGTATTTTCACACAACATGAAAATGAAGTATTACATGCTGGCAGAGTTGTTTGATTTACTGCCTGGGCTGCAGGCGTGGATCTGGTAGCCACATGTTGGTTCAACCTGACTCTTCTTGGCTGGGGAATTCTGCAGAAAGCACAGCTGCAGGTGTGAGGACTGCAGACCAATAATTTCTCTTTTGGTCTCTGTATGTTTATTACTTCTCAACACAGTAATAAAGCTTTCTGGTTTTAGCTCCTACAGGTAGGTTAGACAAGCTCAAATGAAATACATCCCTTCCAACTACAGCAAGAATATAATTCAGTACCAATGACATGTTAGCACCATAAATATATTAAAACTTGACCTCTGTGCACATGCCTAAGGGTTAAAAATGTACTATAGGAAGATTGGAATGGTTTGCCCTTGAGATTGGAGCCACACACATAGCAGTTGCTCTGAAATCACATATCAGCATCTCCTGGTCAGTAGTTACTTTATTATTGACTCATTTGTGAGGCTAATTAAGCATTGGAGCAGGTTGCCCAGAAACACCATATATTCTTTGCCACTGATGTATATAAGACCAAACTGGATAGAACCCTCACCTTAAGCAAAAGGAGGTTGGGCTAGATGCTTCCCAAGGTCCCTCCAACTTGAATGTTCCTGCTATGTTGTGACTCCAGGTCTCTTAGGCATGGATCTCAGGTTTTGAGTGCTTTCCCTGCGTTTTCCAGTCTGTGGAAGTACAGCCTGGCCTTTTCATCCCTTCATAATTCTTGTAAAAAGGAAAAAAAAGAAACATGCCACTGAAAAAGCAGTAAAATGTGATGTGTTTGTGAGTTTTTCATGGGTGCCAAGTACAAATATTACTAATATTTTGCTCTTTGACGTTGGAGGACCCTGGAAGGAGAGAGAAGCAGGAGAAAGTGGAAGAATGTATTTTATTTGGTAAAGTGACAGCTGGAGGTGTGATATCCCTGTTGGAACAGAAGCACAGTCCAAAAATGACTGGTTGGCAAACCAGAATATTGCCTGGCGTGGAAGGTCCTCAGAGCCCAACAGGAAGCAGTGACTCCCATCCTGCAAAAGCATCAAGCAGAGTCATAGTATCATAGATTCATAGAATTGCCTGTGTTGGAAGGGACCCTTCAGATCACCTAGTCCAACCATCAGCCTAACACTGGCAAAACTACCATAAGCCATGTCCCTAAGCACCATGTCTACCCATCTTTTAAACATCTCCAGGGATGGTGACAATACCATATTGTCATACAATTGGCTTAAATATATGCAATCTCATTTTATTGTACAGCACATTTTGGAGGCTGGTTATCTACGGCCTCCAAGAAGACTATCTGATTCCTCAGTATGAAATGCATGGGACATATGTGTGTGGTGATGCTCTCCTTATCATTTTGGGAGCCTCTATGCTAGAAATCCTGTCCAAACTCCAGTGTTGACTTTGGACTTCTTCCAGTTCCCTTCTTGGAGCTTTGCCACATCCCCTGCCTTTTCCTTCCTCAGGCGGCTCCTGAGCAGGGTGGCTCTGCCTCCTGTTCCTGTTCTCCAGACATCCCCTTGGAGTTGCCAGGGAGCGGTAGGGGCCTGGGAACATTGCTTTGGGACTGTGGGAGGTCGCAGAGCCTAACCAGGAAGGAAGGGCTTGTTGCTACAGATGTGCTTGCTACAGTATGGTGGTATCGCTGCTCTCTCACAGCACGCTTTTGCTCAGAGTCATAAAGCATAATGTATAAATTGTTTCTAGAGTCCCTGCTTTCTTCCTCTAGGATTGGGAGTTTTAGCTGCTCACAGCCTTCAACCTGGTATTCCATAATCTAATCAGATATTAATATGCTGTTGTTGTTTTGACCAATCAGACAGATGATGACACCCCCCACCCCCCCCCCAAGAAAAAAAGAGGAGAGGAAGGGATTAAAGAGATTTAGGAGTTTAGAAAAAAAACCCAACTAAACTACTTTAATGAAAATATAAATAATAACAATATAATAAATAATAAAAAGGAACATTAAAAAGTATAAAATAAAGGGGGGAAAAAAAAGTATACAATATATACAAAACTGTATCAAGCTCCCAGGATGACGATCACCTCACCAGCACGCACCAGGAAAAGTCCAGACTGGACTTGGTGACCGACAGGAGCTGGATTCCAGAAATGCAGTCAGGAATGCTTGGATTGGAATCAAAGGCAGATGGACAGACAGGGTCTTCCTCAGGCGTCGGCCATTGAAGGAAGAAGGTTGACCCTTTGATCCCTCAGCTTTTATACTGAGCATGGCAGATGGGATGGAATATCCCAGCTGGTCAATTTTGGGTCACCTGTCCTGTCTGCTCCTCCCTACAGCAGTGTGACCTGTCGACACTTTTTCTGCTTCCGACCCTCCAACGGGGCAAAGAACAAAACTACCTGACTTTGGTTGTTCTAGCAGTAAGTATAAGCAAGGGCCTCTCTGCACGCCATCCCTTGGTATAATCAGGTCTTACCACTGTGAGAGTGAACAGTTTCTGAACAATATGCTGTTAATTTCAGAGTTTAGTTACTTAGAAGAGGCCCAGCTAAAAAAGTAAAATTACCGAACAGACAATTCGTTTGTTTTACCTCAAACCAGGACATATGGTCAGAGTAAATGCTTTCTCAGATGGCCTAAATCTGATGTCCCATTCCTTTAGGGATCATCAATATTCCATGTTCTGTCACCTTTGAATATGCTCATGAGCTTCCTATTGTATTATGATTGCTCATCAGTGCTACGTTTAGTATTGTCTCAGTGATTATTTCAGCAGCCTCATTAACCTCTGGTCTTTCAGCAAGAGCAAATTTGGAAAAATGCTGACCAGTTATACTTATCTCCTCATGCAGCAGTTTGACTTAAGTGACCTAACTTCCATTCTTTCTGATGCCTGGTACTTCTGCTCTTCCATCCCTCCATCTCACCCTCCCAAACACCTCTCAGAGCCTCAATAACAGGCCTCCTGCCCACCTTAAGTTGGAACTGAGGGCAGGTCTGTAGCTATGGGATTTAGAACGGACTCTCTAACATGGCAACATGGAACTCTTCAGGGCTCCCATTCAGCTCTCTCAGCCCTTATTCCTCTCTTCTCTTATGTGATTTTATAACTTACATCATCCTGAGGAGCGGCTCAAAACCTGAGCTTTTTCTGTAGCTTTGTGTCTCAAAGGTGGACTTTACCCTGCTGAGTCTTCAGGTTCCTGGAGATGAGGGGCGCTCTGGTCAAAATTATTCTGCTCTGCAAAATTTAGATTTTCATATACAATCAACAGATTGTTTTTTCGTACCTATCCATCATGAAAGGCATCACCTTTTCAAGTGATGGAGGTCCTCCTACCAGTTTCTTTATGTTGAGCTGTATGATCAATGTAGAGCATCCCTTACCCCCAAACCAGCTTTAAGCATTGTGTTTTCTGGGTGACGGATCCAATGCATTGTAGGGAAATATTGAGAGAGAGGGACAGGGAACGAAACAGTGGGAATTAGCAATACTTGGGAAAGGGGCTATAGGAATTTGCTGAGTCACAGAATCATGGAATTGTCAGGGTTAGAAGAGACCTCTAGAGATCATCTAGTCCATCTCCCCTGCTAAAGCAGGATTGCCTAGAGCACATCGCTCAGGACTGCATCCAGGTGGGTCTTGAAGGTCTCCAGAGAAGGGGACTCCACAACCTCCCTGGGCAGCCTGTTCCAGGGCTCTGTCACCCTCACCATAAAGAAGTTTTTCCTCATAGTTGAATGGAATGTCCTATGTTCCAGCTTGTGCCCATTGCCTCTTGTCCTGTGACTGGGAACAACCCAAACCCAATGATTTTCAGTCTGAGGATGCACAGGTGGCTTTTAGGAGATATACAAAAGGTCACTTGTTGAAAACAAGTCCTTGCATTCTGCAGGGTGATATGTGTATATGAAATTTAGAAAGGGGTCTGAAAAAGTTTTTGGGATCTACAAGCTGGGAAAAGTACAATGCCACTAAAAATTATTTGATAGAGGGATTTGACTACAGTGAACTGAGAGAGAAGTCATATATATCATCACTGAAAACCTGAGCTCAACTCATAGGCCAAGAGAGTAGACAATGTTGTCATCACCCACTTGTTCCTGAAGAGGGTAAGTAGGGGATTAGTGTCTACCCTAACTGGGAAATGCAGAAAACTGACCCTGGGAAGTGCTGGGCTGCTTCTTAAATGTTCTCATTTAAGACAAAGTTCTCATCCACATTTATGGCCATGACGCTCATTCTCTTATGTATTCAGAAATTCAAATAAAAATGTAGAAGTTCTCAAACTCGATAGTCATCCAGTGCGCATTAATACACGGACAGTTTCACCTCCTGACTTTTGCCCTGTTTCTGGGAGGAGGCTACACGAGCACTGCTTTTGTTACCTCGATCTCTATGCATGCAAATACCAAGCCGCGTCTAAGTAACTCCCCCCGGGCAGAGGCTGGCCGTTAGATGGCAGCACAGATAAACTCAATATCCATCCTTGCCAGCTGCTGCTCCAGGAAGGTCCCCCCATAACTTTGAGCATCCCGAAGGTATCTTGTGACCGAGGAATTTTCACAATACTTAATACAAAATTAATTACGACCTGTAAATGAGTAATTTCCTATTATATTACCGCAGGAACAATAAAACCCCTGAAGTAGTAGCATGCATGTATTAAGCTGGAAGCGCTTTCAGAATGATTTTATTCCTTTTCCTTCTGAAGCGTACAGGGAATTCAGCTATACTGAATAAACCACCCCCTGTCTTGATGACATGTATAGCAGCTGATAGCCCCAAAGCTTTCCCAGAAAACTCCCACATTTTGATGCCACCAACAGTCTAAGCTCATTGCCTGAGGAGCATAATATATTACATTATTTTCAATTGCCATTTGAAAAACTCAACAAATACAGCAGGGCTTAATTGAAGTTTAGAATACTCCAGTGACACTCCAACTGATTTCATTTTATTAATGGAAAAACACTGAAGCAAACAGAGAGGAGAGCTAGTTTTCTTTTTCAAACTTAAATGAAAGTCTCCCACCTAGCTCATTACTAATTTTGCATCGTGTTGGCATAAATTCAGATAAAGGAGAATTGAGGTGCTAATTGCATACCCCTTATTCCTGACATTTGTGCTGACACCCTGGTGCTTTGCCTGGTATCATGCGAGAAGGCCGTGTTTGAGAATCCTCAGAGTAAGGAGGTGCCTGGTCTTCTCTATGGCAGAGCAAAACTCCTACCTTTCTGTGCTAAGACCCGATGGGCAAATCCCGAGTCTGTGTTAACTGGTGATGTAGTTGATATTCTAGAGCATCTTCTCTTGTTAAACTGTGAAAATATTTTTTTTTTTTAAATTTGTGGTAATCATATCCAAAAGAAATCAGTCTAGTATATAGCATTTTGACAATATTTTTTTTCTTCCTCTGAAGAAATAGCAAGGTATTAGATTATGAATAATTACTAACATTTAATAATACACAAACCATATTCCTTAATAATAATAATTCTTACAGCTATACCAGGCTAATATTACGCTAACTTGCGCTTGACAAAACTGGGAGTAATAATCCATATTGTTATGCTTATTTAAAACTGATTTGTGGAGGTAAAGTCAGCCTCAGCTCCTAGCTTCTCAATGCGTCTTTTCTTCCAGGCTGTTTTCCCAGGGGACTGAACTGATGTTCAAACTTGGAGGCTGGTCTCATGCTGGTGGTCTCGGGAAATGTTTTGCAGCAGCTATTGAAACCGCTCCAAAAGGAGAGGAGCTTTTTAGTGTCTTGTAGGCAATTAGGGGCCACAACTCCTCTTGGGAGTTGATGAGCGTTGTGCATCTGCTTGTACTTTGTTCTCCAGAAATTTGGCTCTTGCACAGGCAATACTTCCCTCGTCACCTCGTGAAGTGGAAAAGCGACGTAACTGCCCACTGCAGCATTCTGAGACTATCTGGAAGAAGGGAAGGCTATCTCAGTTTACTTTTCAAAATGGAAAAGGCATTTCAGGAGGCAGTATAGAGTAACGTTAAGCAAAAATTTAAGAGAGACAGATGGGTAATAGAAAGTGTCACGGCAGTATCTGATCACCACAAGCCTTGGCTTTGTGTATTCAGCAGTATGGGACTAACATTGTTTGATATAAAGGGAGGACCATGAATTTTTAAGCTATATATTCTCCTTCCTGCAGAATTTTGGGTCTTCTGTGAAAGCCTCTTCTCCAAACAGTAATGTAAGCCAAGGAGGATCACAGACCAAGGTGGAATGGCTGCAAGTATGGCTAACACACAGGCACTGACAGCTGTGCCAACAGCAGGCAAAGCCATTCCCTTCTGCACAGAATTCCTTGGAAAGGAGAAATGTGTAAACCTCTAGACTCTAGCACATGAGGAAAAAATGATAGTGCTTTCTGGCACTTCCGCAGAAGGTAGTCAGCATATGGCTGATTTTTCAATGTATAAACTAGTCAGGACAAATCTGTTTGGATTTTAAAATTATTTTAAAATTTACTTTAAAAATTATTTTAATTTTTCTAGCTATTATTCCATTTCAAATCCCCAGAGAATCAGCTGAGACTACTAAAACTTTTAAATGTTTGATGGATATCAGACTAGCAGAGTGAGAATGGACAGAAAGCTGCTGGGCCCAGCATTACATTTTATGACCTAGAACACAGGAAGCTGGATGGTGTAGAGTGAAGCTGACCCTTTACTTGGGTCGAAATCTGACACAGCCTGGGATTTGGGGAATAACTGGACCCCAGTCACAACCATTTGTAGATCATCTCCAAAGGCAGATACCACTGCATCAGCAGCTTGGAGGCAAATCCAGTATGTTGGTGCAAGCTTTGGGATGGTGTACACCTGGGACAGACCCTGATGGCTGCAAGAATTTTGCCCTCAGTGTAACTTCATCTTGTGAAATTAGGGGCAATCAGTTTCCGAGTTTTAGTGTGTCATTCAAATAATTTGTTTGAGATTTCCAGTCTATTTAGGAAAAACTGAAATGTGTTGCCTATAAAAATGAACAGGACTCCAGCATCCTACACACCTGGCAGTTTAACTATAATTAAGTCCTAAATAGTTTAAACTCTCTATAAACTAAGTTTTATACCAAACAAAATAATCTGGAACTTTATACTGTTGCCCATATAGTCAGGTGCCAAAGGGTGGAGACAACTTACCAACAAGGTTCTTTTATTGTGAATTTGACTCATGCATAAAAACCCCTGCACTCATTAAGGGACTAGATTTTGCTTGGCCTTTGTACACCTTGAGGATCTGTGTATGTACAGGTGTGTAGGAGGTGGCCTGTGTTTAGGAGAAGGAGAGTAATCCCAACAACAGCAGCCATTACCACGGATGAGCTGGAGAAAAGCACTATCACACTTTATTTTAGTATGCTACAAAATTCATTGTTGAACTTTATTAGGTACTTTAATACCAAGCATACTTTAAAGTAACAAAAATTATTGTTGTTATTACTTTTTACAGAAAATCAGGTATTTCAACAGTTTTCTTTACAGTTTGTTGACTTAAAAAAAAATTACAATTGACAGTTACAATGGAGTGGGATGGGAAAGTGGTAACATTTAAAAAGATAGAACATACTATTCATACTGAGTCAACATTTAGTGATGTACATCCTGGTACGTCTCCTGTTCTGACTGTGTACAAATTCTCATTGAGCTACCCTGGCAGGGTTGCGAGGTCTCATGATGCCACTTTTTTGCATATGTTTGGAAAGGGCTTTTACATTACCCAGTTACCATGATGCAAAACTTGGTAGTCCATAACAAAATAATATAATACAATACAATAC
>VZTM01000426.1:101354-209114 GCA_013400555.1 Jacana jacana | reverse complement strand
CTCCAGGGAACAGCCGGTTCCACTGTTAAAGACTGAGGCAAAGTATGCATTGAGCACCTCAGCCTTTTCCTTATCATTTGTAATTTTGTTCCCTTTTGTATCCAATAAGTGAGGAAGATTTTCCCTCACCCTCCTTTTGTTGTTTATGTACTTGTAAAACAATTTTTTATTGTCCTTAACAGCTGAAGCTAGGTTGAGCTCCAGCTGTGCTTTGGCTTTCCTAACTTTCTCCCTGCATATCCTCACTACATCCCTGTAGGCTTCACCACAGACCTCCCCTCTCTTCCAAAGTTCATACATTCTCTTTTTATTTTGAAGCTCTACCCCAAGGTCCCTATCTAGCCAGGCCGGTCTCCTTCCCCGCTTGCTAGTTTTCCGGCACACAGGAACAGCCTGCTCCTGTGCCCTTAGGACTTCGCTCTTAAAGTATGTCCAGCCTTCCTGGACATAAATAATACAAAAAGTATGTCCAGCCTTCCTGGACAAATAATCTGGAACTTTATACTGTTGCCCATATAGTCAGGTGCCAAAGGGTGGAGACAACTTACCAACAAGGTTCTTTTATTGTGAATTTGACTCATGCATAAAAACCCCTGCACTCATTAAGGGACTAGATTTTGCTTGGCCTTTGTACACCTTGAGGATCTGTGTATGTACAGGTGTGTAGGAGGTGGCCTGTGTTTAGGAGAAGGAGAGTAATCCCAACAACAGCAGCCATTACCACGGATGAGCTGGAGAAAAGCACTATCACACTTTATTTTAGTATGCTACAAAATTCATTGTTGAACTTTATTAGGTACTTTAATACCAAGCATACTTTAAAGTAACAAAAATTATTGTTGTTATTACTTTTTACAGAAAATCAGGTATTTCAACAGTTTTCTTTACAGTTTGTTGACTTAAAAAAAAATTACAATTGACAGTTACAATGGAGTGGGATGGGAAAGTGGTAACATTTAAAAAGATAGAACATACTATTCATACTGAGTCAACATTTAGTGATGTACATCCTGGTACGTCTCCTGTTCTGACTGTGTACAAATTCTCATTGAGCTACCCTGGCAGGGTTGCGAGGTCTCATGATGCCACTTTTTTGCATATGTTTGGAAAGGGCTTTTACATTACCCAGTTACCATGATGCAAAACTTGGTAGTCCATAACAAAATAATATAATACAATACAATACGATACAGAGAAACCCCGTTTCAGTGATTTCTGTTGCAGCAAAAGTGCCATGACTGCAATAATTTTGGATAGAGGTGAACCTAAGGAGCAAATGATAGTAGATAGCAGTGATACAGTAGCACATCCAGACAGCAAACCCTTTCACAGGCTTTTGAGGTGACAGTGTGGTTATGAGCCAACAGGAGCAGTGAGTGAGGATGGGCATGGGCTTTGCTGAGAGACCATTGAACAGAGGACTCCTGAATGAGTGTGCCTGGCCCTTAAGGATGTGCATCTTCCAGCTGACACTGGTTGGACTAATTATAGACTTAAACACCTGTCTGAAGTGGGACCTTCATGAGTTTATGCAGCCTCGTTCATAAACTACTTGATTTTTACCTTCCATCCCCTGCAGGTCAGTAGCAAGTACTGGTAATAAGTTAGTAGTAATTGACTGATTAGGGTGGGATTTTTGACCAGCTCTAACACTGATCTGGTAGAAGGTGGGGAGTTACAAGAGTGGATATGGATTAAAACAAACTTTTTTTAAAAAATGCTGCCCAGATTCACACATAAATATACTTGGCAGACATCTACATCAGTGTTCAGTCTCTAAAGCAAGCAGTGCCACAGTGATACATTGATAGATGAAAGAATTGTCTAATTCTTTGCATCTATTTCTTGACAGCTTGCTTTAAGATAATTTTTATTCAAAAATAAAATTATTTTTCTGAGTTTGGTGCAGTAAATTCTGGGGTAACTCATGTTATGCAGCCAATAGTTAAAAACCAGTTTTAACTCATGCCTTAATCACCTCTTCAGTGTGTTGTGTTATTTGGTATCAACATTAGCAATGAATTATTATTTTTGCCATTTCCCCTAAAAGCCAAAGAACAAAGCAACAGGCTTCAAAAACTTTGAAGAAATCAGTGTTCCAGTGTTCATTTTGGGCTGCATTCAGCTGTGATACACAGAAGAGGGTGGAAATAATGCAGGGAGAAGCATGCTCCTGGTCCTGAGCCAGGAGGAGATGTGTGCCATGCTGGTAGGTATCAGAGAGGAGCAGCGGAAAGGGGGGTGTCCCTGCTTCCCTCCGTTGCTCTGTGTCTGGTGCTTGGCATCCAGTCCCTTTGCTAGGAGGTCTTTCTTCATACCCTGTGCCTCCCCATTGTTTTACTGCTCAGTGGCTTCTGGAGATAATGGTGCCCTTTGGGGAGTGACCTGCTGAGCATAGCTATTTGCAATATGTATTTGCTTACTAGTCTTGTAATTTATGCATGGAGTTTAAGGGCAGAAGGGATTGCTAGATCACCTCGGTTGATTGGCATTAGCCTTGGCCAAAGAGTGTCACTCGGTGGTTATATGGCAGAACAAGGAGAAGAATAGAAATGCCCTTGGGTGAGCAGCTGCATGTTATGTTTTAGGGGTAAATTACTTTCTCCTAATAAAAAAAGAAATCAAGTGCTTTTATTTTGTCACGTCAAATACAAACAATTCTATGTGTCTTGGGAAATTATAGTATTATGATATTGTCAGACATATCTTATAGTATATATGCTTCTTAGAACTAGAATATAGGTCAGAAATATTTTTTTCAGTCTTAAGTTTGTTACAGACGTAGATTAATTGAGACACGTATGCAGTAAAAATTGAGAAGCTTTACAGTTTTAGTCAACGTATTATAGAATGAAGTAAATGAAGTGCAGCAATGTAGCAGTAAAAGTTATGCTTTTTCCACTAGGTGATGGAAACATTCAGAGAGTCTATTTATAAATGCTAATTTAAGAGGGATGTCCTATCAGCTTCTTGGCTACTGGGACAGGAATAGTCTGGAGTTAACTGCCTCTCTACTGTGAAAGGTTTTAAAGCTTTTTGCTTTCCGTCCGAATAAAAAAAATGACATTTACAAACCTTTTCAATGCATATATATTACATATGTTTATCTAGCAACAACTACACCCCTTTTAATTTATTCCCCAAATGTGACTTTTCATGCATGTCTTCTGGATGCTGTATTCAGCAACAGTTTCTAATGAGCTGGTGTGTAATCCATGATTGCATTTCTCTTCTGAAAATCACTTCCACGTCTGGCTGATCTATGTCTAGAAGGTGACGCTTACCCATCAGGCCTTTTTGCACTTGTCAGCATTCTTCTCTGTTGGAGGCCCTTTCCCAAGCTTCTTCCCATTTTAATGTTGATGTACAAAAGCTGTTATTCGTTTTGTTTTGTGCTCATTCTAGTGAGGATTGGCTTAGTAGGACTGTGCGAAACAGAGAGAAGAGAGAAACTGGTTTATGGCCAGGAAACATACAGACATTCACGCTGTGTTTGTCTCTGGGTGAGCCTCTGATCAATATTCTAATATACTTCATTATTTTGCATTTCCATTTATCAAGAAAAATGACAAGTTTAATCTTCAGATATGACAAGGATTTGTAATCTTAAATTCTTAAATTAAAAATCAGTTTTCATCATCTAATTGACACAGGAAGTCAAAATAATGAGATTGTTTCATCTAAAGTTTGAACAATATGAAAATAAAGTTACAGTGTGTATGGAGCCAGAATGACATTTGCTAGATTAATATCACGAATCAAGTTAAAATCCTGGTGTTTCTGTTCTCTATCAATAATGTCTTTCACTCCCCTGAGCACACAGTCCACATTCGTAAACAACATAAAATAATACCTTGCGTTAAGTTTCGAAGGAGCAGACTGCAATGAGTACAGAGGTGTTTGCAACCCAAATGCTCTCTCAAAAACAGGTTCTTACCCATCCAGTGGGTGAGAATGGATGCAAACAGAGCTGTGTACATAGGTAAGCAGACACTGGTGAGGAGAGTCCTCCCCTCCTCACTATAGGTGACTGCCTGTAAATCAGCTCTGGAGAGGGCAGCACATGGGAACAGGGGCTTAATGAGAAAGTCTATTTGCAGGTACCCACATATATGCAAATATAAAAAACATGACCGCTTTTGGCCTTGAACAGAAGGTTCTTGCACCAAATGAGCTCTGCAAATTCGCCATTAGCTAAATTCTCCTTCATCACTAAGGCAAAACTGTGAAGTCCTCAGCAGCAGCAACAGCCCCACTCCCTTATAGATCTTATAGATCCATAGAATCACAGAATGGATTGGATTGGAAGGGACCTTAGAGATCATCGAGCTCCAACCCCCTGCCATGGCAGGGATACCTTCTATTAGACCAGAATGCTCAAAGCCCCATCCAGTCTGGTCTTTGGGATCCATCCCCTTGGGATGGAACATCCACAACTTCTCTGGGCAGTTTGTTCAGTGTTTCACCACCCTCACAATAAAGAATTTCTTCTAGATATCTAATCTGGGTCTCCCCTCTTTCAGTTTAAAACTGTCACCCCTCATCACATCACTACACTCCCTGATAAAGAGTCCCTCCCCAGCTTTCTTGTTGCCCCCTTTAGGTACTGGAAGGCTGCTAAAGGGTCTTCCCGGAGCCTTCCCTTCTTCAGCCTGAACAACCCTAATGCTCTCTGTCTGTCTTCATAGAATCATAGAATCATTCAGGTTGGAAGAGACCCTTGGGAACATTGAGTCCATCCATTAGTGCTGCTCTGCAAAGTTCTCCCCTACACCATATCCCTCAACACCACATCTAATTGACTCTTAAACACATTCAGGGATGGCGACTCAACCACCTCCCTGGGCAGCCCATTCCAGTGCCTGACCACTCTTTCTGGGAAAAATTCTTTCCTAATGTTTCCTAAAATCACTAAATATCTGTGAGAAGAGACCAGCACCAACCTCTCTACAACATCCTTTCAAGTAGCTGTAGAGAGTGATGAGGTCTCCCCTCAGACTCCTCTTTCTCAAACTAAACAGTCCCAGCTCCTTCAATTGGTCTTCACAAGATTTATGCCCCAGGCTGTTCACCAACTTCGTTGTCCTCCTCTGCACTCGCTCCCTGAGTACAGTGGGGCAATCATCTCCCTAGTTCTGCTGGTCACACTATTTATTATACAAGCCAGGATGCCATTGGCCTTCTTGGCCATCTGGGTACACTGCTGACTCATATTCATCCACCTGTCAAATAGCACCCTCAGGTCCTTTTCTGCCAGGCAGCTCTCCGGCCACACTTCCCCAGGCCTGTAGAGATGCATGGGGTTATTGTGGCCCAAGTGCAGGACCTGGCACTTGGCCTTGTTGAAGCCAAGTGTCATTAACATCAGCCCATTGATCCAATCTATTCAAGTCCCTCTGCAGAGCTTCCCTGCCCTCATGCAGATCAACACTCCCACCTAACTTAGAGTCATCTGCAAACTTACTGATGGTGCTCTCTATATCCTTGCTGAGATCATCAATAAAGACATTAAACAAAAGTGGTCTCAATACTGAGCCCTGAGGAACACCACTGGTGACCGGCCACCAGCTGGATTTAACACCATTGAACACCACTCTTTGGGATTATCCATCTAGCCATAGCCATTGATAGCTCCATGAGCTTCCTTTCGCCCTTTAAAACATATTTGTGATAAATTAAATTTATTATAAATGGTCTGAATTGGGAATTTTGGTGCATTTTACTCATATGGTTATGAATGTAATGAATATGGTAATTATGAATATTGTTAAGTAGCATTAATAAATGACAGAAAGAAAATGTGATTGAGCCTCCAATCTGGTTTTTTTTTTTGTTAAGAGGGGTGTTAGTTTTTTTGAGCCTCTCAAACAGTCCGTAGTTGCTGAAACTGAAATCCAGGGAAAGCCAAAGTTGCATGGTGAGGAGCACGTGCCCCGATGCTCCCACGAACAATCTAAACCAAATAGAACTGAGTGAACCATTTCTTGCAATTGTTTTTAGTCATGCTTTCATATGCCTGTGTTACTCAAATCCTTAGCAGTGCTTATTGGAGTTCCAGCAGTACTCAGTGTTGGGGCTGTAACATACTAAAACCTTTATAATTCCTTTGACAAATTTTGCACACAGGTGTTATGCACACAGAAATGAAATTTAATAAATGCCAGAGATGCCTAGTTGCTAAAGCAGAAATAAGTCATTCACACCCAACATCCCTCAGTCCACTTGGTATCCCATCAAAGGCTTTTGACTCCTCGAAGTTTCTTTTCTTAGGGTTACTTACCCTTTTCTAGTCCTGTTGTCTATAGATCAGTTAATGAAAGCAGTCTTCATGAAAGCCGTATTACCCAAACCACCTAGGTGCTCTGCTGTTAAATTATCTATTTAAAGTCTTCAAAGGCTGCCTGTTAGGCTGACATCCTGACAACAGGCTTAATATTCATATTTGACCCGTTCAGTTAGGGCATTTACTTCTGTTGACTGCAGAGCCAGGCTATCGTCACCCTGGGAGGGATTTACAGCATTTTAGTGCTTATGTACATTTTCAGAGGGAGAGGCCACTGATATTTCTTAGTTTTGAAGATGAATCACAAGGAGATTTCCCGGTTGCTCCCTGCCAAGGTATAAAGCACGTACAGAATATCAGGTAGTCCCTTACATGCTGTTACTTTACAGCATGGATAGTAAATATACACTGAAAGACAGACCTTCTAGGCCTGAATATATATTCTCTCCAGCAATCTTAACACTTCGCACCATTGTCACCAGCCATATTTATACCATTTTCTTTGCCATTTATTTGACTGGCATCTAGAAAATAACACCTTTTCAGAGAGTTAATCTTTTATTGCTGTCTCCAAAGACACACAATTACTGAGCTAAAGAGCAACTGGAATTCACGGTCACGCCAAAGTCCGTGCTGTTCCAAAACCACACCAGCTGGCAGAAGCCCATAGGTTAATGAAGCACAAGAGATTTCTTTCCAGTGCTGCCACGGTATTCCTCTAGCTTAGAGAGCAACGTTATCTCTCTTGAATGCTGGTGCTGTGTTTGGTGTGTGGGAGGAGATGAAGAAGGAGAGAAACATTGCTGCTGAAGTTCTGCAGTTGAAAATAGACATGCTGAGGCACCTGGGATAACACCGCTGCCCAGGCAGTAGGCCAAAAAATTTGGACAAGTTCAGTTTTAATGAGGTGCTTGGAGTTCTTGCCTTTCTGCTTGTGATCTGCATCAGCTCCTCATAACCACAGGTAGATGGTTACAGCATTTTGTTTACATCAGGGTTGGCGCAATGCTAAGTGTTAAAACTTCACTTGTAGTTACTGCACCTCCAAATTTCAATGGCACCATGCATTCAGGGCTTGGGCAGTATCCAGATGTGTGTAATTAAAAGTCATGAAAGGCAGGTAGATGCCCAGCTGAACAGGGCATCTGGTGTCCCATGTTCTCTTATTTCTTTGAAGACATTCCCTTTAAAACATATAAAAACTCATTTGAGCGGCTTGAGTAAATGATTTTGTTTTCCATGTGACGAGAGAGGAATAACGTGTATTGCCTTTACGCATTTGCCTTTACATGTGTATTCTCATTTTCCTACGTGCTGCGGGTGCCTTTTCCCTCTTGATGCACTGAGCATTCTTTGCTCTGGTCTCATTGGGGAGTGCTTATGCATTGCCTGGAGAGCCACGCTGGGGCAAATTTTGTGCTCACAGTAAACATCCAGGCACCAACTCTGGTCCTCTCCAAAATTGTCTGAGTCATAAAAATGAATCATTTAGATTGGAAAAGACCTTTAAGACTATCGAGTCCAACCATTAACCAAATGGTTAATGCCAAATCCACCACTAAACCACGTCCCTCAGCACCACAAGCTGAAACTCTAGTGTGTTTTGGAGATGCTGTCTCAGATCATCCTGGAAATAGCTGCGTGGCCGGAGGTGAATGAGTTGTGCTCACTGACGCCTAACCTCGCTCTGCAGTTCAGACAGAGTAAGGAGGAAACAAGGCGGCCCTGTGGAGATGGAAGGAAGAACTGACAGAAATTCCTCAGCTGTTTTGCTAGCAGCCCTTTTTCAGTGTTCAGCATCTTCTCAACAAAACGTGATAAATGGTCTGTCCACACCAGAGCTACCTAAGCACGTTTCCTCCTCCTACTGGCAAACCACCAGGCAGGATCTGGCAACTGCCTGCTCTGCTGTCACTCGCAGCTACTGAACCCTACCTGAGAGAGCAGGGATTAAAGAGACTACACAGTAAACCTTGAGGGAGTTACTAAAACTTTTACAAAACTTTGGGATTGAAAACCCGAGATGGCTTTGTCCGTATGGCATTAGAGGAGAACCTCATCTCAGCAGAAGGGCATGTGAGCTGGCTCTTTTTCTGCAGCACTTCCTTGCAATGAAATAGAATCAAATCACATAAAAATGACAAGGTTTTTACTGATTTGATATGCAAGCTATGTGAAAGCAGAGCTGAGTGGAACAGTAGGACATATTTGACCTGCTGGGCAGCATTTTGTGCACTCTGTTAGTGGCAGCAGCTCACTTCCAGGGCATGGGCTGTAGAAAATGTTTCCAGGGGTGTAAGAAATGGTTTCAGGAACACTCAATACTTTTTCTATATGTCCCTCAGAAGGAAGCACAGGCTGTTTTGGAGGCAGAAGGATTGGTTCATGGCTGTACAAGGGCATTTCTAGCACCTTAGAGGATGGTTTCAGGGCCACAGGGGTGGTGATGGTTGGAGTTAACCACTGAACAGACTGAATGCATTTTGTTAGACATCTTTTGCCAAGAAGAAACAGAAAAATGGCTGCAGGATCGAGTCAGATCAATTTTGCCAGTTTTCTGTGTATGGGATATTTGTGTACGATGGGCTGGAGAGCCCTTTGCCATCAAAAACTCATATACCGTCATTCAGAAGAAAAAACCCAGCACGTTTGCAGACCTAAAGCTACACTCCTTGCAGACTTAATGTTCCAAGTGACTGCCCTGCTGGCCAGGTCTTCTGCTTCCCTGCCAGACTCTGGCCAATTCTTGTAGTTTTGAAACACAGTTTATTCTTACATTATTTTTCCCCCTTTTTCTGTCATTATATGTGGAGACTGACACACAGTGGGAGGAAATGGCTATCAGTTGTAGGCAGTGTGCTGTAGGGGGAGAACAGTGACATGGCAGGGAAACATTATTTTCTGGGTTATTTTCTTTTATTTTGCCAGACAGAATGTTTTTTGAAACTGTTATGCCAGTAAGCAATAGTCTCCAGAGAAAACCGTGGTTGTCAAGACAAATTACTTAAAAAAGAAGAAAGGATTGAGCAATTAAGTCTGACCATTTTATGCCAAAGTATGAAGGGAGAGTTATATTGGGAAATTAAGTCTGGAGCATCAAGACATTTTCCTTGTTTGTGGTCTTGATTTCTTCAAGTTCTTATTCTTTTCCAGATGGAAATTTTGAGACAATTGAGGAGCTCTTTTGGGAAAAGAGAGAAGACAGAGAGTAGACTTGGGGGTGCATCTCCCCTAATATCAGCCCTCTCAGAGCCAGGTGTGCATCTCTGGCAGTCATCCACCACGGACAGGGCTCTCCTGAGGCGACTTGCTTCATCCAGGGACAGTTCCATTGGCTCCAGTGGGAGTGTAGACCATAGGATGAGACTGGAGGCCTAAGTCTGAGATGGACAAAATGAGTTGTGTGAATCCTGGACTTAAAATTGTTGCACACAGAGTGATTAGCAGCATGCCTGGAGACACGACGGGAGAAGCTACTGCCATGCATAGAAGATAATCTTCAGCCTGAAATATCAAACTATTAGGCATTTGTGGATTAATTCTTTGTAGCAGGGTATCAAATATCTCTTCTGAGCGCAGGCTGAGGACAGGTACTTTTAGTTTTGTTGTGGTGTGCAGTTGTACCAGGACTGTCTTCACCAGGGAGAAAATGACTTCGCAGAAAGTGGGTCTTAGATTTCACCCCCAGCCCAGAAGGGCTCAGAATAAGCTCCAAAGTTCAATGGCTGAATGACTTGGGTGTAGAGATGCAAGGAACCGGCCAGACTGGTGAGAAGGCATGAGTATGGCAGTCAGCTTAGCTGCTCTGGTCAGTGCTGGGAGACCATGCTGGGAGAGCAGGTGAATTTTGACTACAAATCCTGAGAAACAAGGTACCTCACCAGAACTTGATAATTTTATTATTTCCAAAGGATCTTTCTTCAACTACACCTAAATATAACCCTGTGGCAGTGAAAGGCTCAGAAACCCTGAATATGGGCAGGCTTCAAGCTTCCCTGCCACTCTGCCTAATCCCTGGCTTGGGTGGCTTTCTTCTGGTTTGAATGCAGCTCCAAGAATACAACATATGCATATGTGTCAGTGAGAAAGATGGGAGGACAGCAACAGGCTGAGAAGGAAGAGAGACCTATCTAAAAGAAGAGAAAATCATAGCTGTCATCCTTGTCATCTGTTAGCACCAGTTTGGGCTGATGGGAACAGGGCTCTCTCAGGTGATAGCTTTGCTACCCACACCTCACTACCAACAGCTTTGGGTCCCTCAGCTGGAATGCTTGGTGCTGCACGGCCATACCTCCCCAGCAGGCACTAATACCTCCCTGCAACCATCACGCACAGTGCAGCATGCCCTAAACAAGAGAGGGGTTTTGTGTCCGCTTGAGGTCGATACCGAAACACTGAGATGTAGTGATCAGATCCTGCTCAACAGTGGGCAGCATTTTCCTTCATTTCAATATTTGCTCTATGCCTGTCAAGAAAAGGAAGATTTTTATCATAATGAACAAACACAGAAAAAAAGCCTCCTATTCCTTCTCCTAAAGAGTTTTCTTTTACTGTGGAGCATCACAGAGATGCTCCTTCCTCCGGTGGTCCCTTTCCAGAAGGCTCATCAATTTGTCTTTTGTAACGGTGATGTTTTTGGCAAGTTTGGGATGGGAGTCACGTCTTAAGACAGGTTTGCTGGCATGGAAGATCTAGTATGTTGTTGAAGGAACTGAAATGCCTTCATCAATAACGTCTTTCATGTGAAGTAGCTTCCTGCTCCACAGAGTTGTAGGCTCGAGTCAAGCAAAATCAGTCACTTGTTGTTCATCTATTTTCATTTCCTCTGTGTGGTTTGCTGCAGTCTTTCTTTTCCCAGATGGTCAAATAAATTGCTGTCACTAAACAGGAGTCTCTGAACAGTGATTCCTAAACTCTTCCTGTTCTTTAACTGCTTAATGAGAAAATATTTTACTTTCTTTATATTCTGCACATTTGCTGGTGTTGTTTTTCAGTCTTTCCCCTGGAACCCAGAGGATCTGTAGGTATTTTTGTTTGTTTCACCAGCCTTCAAGCTGCGTGATCAGACTGCTCAGAAAGCTCTGCATTGTCGTTATTTAAAAACTGTTACGCGCTTTGATCCATACGTGTTTATTGAGAACCCTTTTGAGGATCCAGCCATGTCAGTGGAGGTACTTCCTTAAGATGCTCAGCAGATTGGCCAGAAAATGGTTGGATTATCATTGTATATTCTTATATTTTTTCCATTTTCTTAATAACAGTTTATATCTAGTTTTATTAGCTTTATATCTTCCAGGAGTTTTCTTGTGCTGTGCTGGGTAATGTTAGAAGTTGATGGCAGTGTATCTTCAGTTTGGGAAAACAAATCCTATTGACATTGATCCAAAACTCTACTTGTCCAGGCTTGGACAAGGGAGGGCAGAAGACAGTGCCCAGGGCCAGTGGGGGCTGTGGGGGCTGTGGGGGGCTGTGAGCAAGCCCAAGCTCGGGAAGAGCCAGTCACGGACTTGTGTTGTCAGGCCTTCACGTTGGTTTGAGCCTGCATTTCTGTGCAGCAGAGAGAGAGTAGGAGTTGGGCCATGGGAGAAAGCCAAGATATTGGAGCAGATGCCTGCAGGTGCCAGCCAGGATCTCTGCGTATGGAAACTGCTACGATGAGGTTTATTTTAGTGGTGTGAAAAAAATGGAGCTCTGCTCTTTTTTCAACAGATTGGATTTCTCCCAATGATTTCCCAATTCTTATAATGAGTTTTTCTTCCTAACAAGAAGGAACAGGGCCATGACAGTTCTCTGGTCATTCTGACATGTTAAAATGACATTTCTGTGAATGGAATTTCCTGAAATAATTTGCTGTTTTTTAATGTTAACATAATAATTAAACTTCTACAAGGAGTTCAGTTTAAGCATCTCAGAAAATGTAGTAAAAAATATCAATGCTGGTGAATCTTAAATGCTGCAGAATAATAAAAACTTTCAAATTTTCTTTTCTGTGTGACATGAATTTCCATGTTCTTCAGCCAGTGCCAAGAATGCTGGGACCTGGGAGCATGGCACAAATCCCACTTACCTCCCTGCTGTGTCAAGGCACATCCAGGAATTTCTAAAAGTTTTCCAAACTTCCTCTTTGTGCGGAAGAGAAGATTCAATGAGTTGGGTGGGGCTGGGAGCAGGGCTCTGGATGCTGGGACTCACCACAGAGGGGAAGGGTCCCACAGCTGGAAGGTTTTGTCCAGAGCACCGCTGGGGCAGGGTCTTGCCAAGGCAAGGCTGTGGGTCCTTCACCCTGAGACCACACTCTTGGTGTGGTTGGTTGCTACAACATTGGGTCTCAATCAAAACCTGCTAATGAGCTGTGAACATTGATCCCATTTCTGCCTCTGAGAAAGTTACAGGTGCCAATTACATGTTTGTGGGAAACAGAAAGGTAACCATGTGGAGAAACTTTAGTCTGAGGCTTCAAAACTGCAGCTTCATGATCAGCTTACCTGATCACAGGAATGTTAATTAACTGGCTCTATATTCTCTGGGCAAATAGGAAATATTTGGGATTGTGCCTGAGGCCCATGACAATTTCCAAAGCTACAGGTTACATAGAAAACTAATGAAAAAAGTCTTTATGGAGTTAGGTGATTTCAGCTAGAAAAGAAGCTGGATTTGGGAGATGGCAAAGCCAGGGTCTAAGGAGAGATTGAGGGGTTTGGTGAACACCATCCATCATGGAAACCTGCCTGATATGCAGCAAGGAGCGTGTTGGATGCTCATGATTTTGAAGGCATTGTTTCAGTCATTTTCCCTTTCCCTGACAGATTGCTGCAAAACTGATTTACCCAGGCTTTGGACAATATATTAGGATTTATTACTGCTATTAATTTATATTATTCCCTTAAACATTTTTCTGAGTTTCTGTAGGAGTGTTAAGTGCACTCTTGCAAAAGAAAAAGAGGAGATTCCTGCCCTGAAGAGCTTTCAGCACAGGAGGCAGACTGTGATTAACAGTGCAGAGAGAAAAACAACTCTTCACAGAGAAGGGGAGGGCTGTGTTAGGAAATTGCCAGCTGGAAAGCATGCAGGAATGTGGGCTGTTTTGCAGTAGGAATGACAGGTGTGGTACAGTGTCCTGGTTGTGCTTCTTCTCCTCTGGATCAGAACAGGAAGGTGACAACCCAGCATATCCAGCAAGCCCTGCAGTTTAAGGCATATGAGATTTAGCAACTGCTGAGCATATGAAACGGTGATGGCAATGAACAGAGCATCACTCCTAGTGTTGATTTCTCCCTGTCTATGGGAGCTGATCATTGGAGGGAAGCTGTTGGCTCCCACGTCTTCCCACTTCATTCAGGGGCCTTGCAGACACAGAGATTCCCTGTCCTCCGCACTCAGCATCGCTTCTCCCCCCTAGTGCCACCTCACATCCTTTTTCTGCTCTTCCCACTGTCCCATTTCCACAAACTGCTATGCTCCCCACACACAGTCTATCCTGTCTCCTTGAGGCCTGCGTATATGAAGGCATGAATACGGAAACCTTAATTGCATAAACGTCACTTGTAACCTCTGGTGTCTCTTGCTGGAGCAAGAAGACCACCAGTGGTCTGAAGGGCAGCTCTTTCTACAAGCTCCCATTCTCTGACAGAGCCTTCTCTAACACTCAGATGATTTGGTGCTGTAACATTCATCCATATGGTGCTGTAAATAGTCAGCTTTATCCCCTCCTCTGGAAGGATCACACTTCATACAGTGTAAGATCAGGTCTGGGGCTTAGGAGCCTTTATGACCTCTTTCCCTCTCTTCCTTAAGCCTGATTCACACACACACACACATACACACACAATTTTCCATTAGTTTGGCTATTCCCACCGATGACCAAAAGGTAATTCTTGTGTAAATGCCACCTTTCTATGTAGGGATGTGACTGCTATTGTAACAAGAGACACCAAGAAGCCACCAGCTTGGTGGAAAACACTAATAGGGAGGGGGAAAAGCCTACCCCATCTCAAACCAAATCCCAGGGTTCCTCAAAGCTCAGTCTTCTCTGCCTCAGAGACAACAATAGTTCAGAACAACCCATTAGATAAAGAAGACATTGATATAGATTTTCTCAGACATGATGCTCACCCGTAAGAAAAAAGAGTGGGGGGAGGAGGGGGGAGCGCTTAGGCAACAGGAAAACAAGTCTGGTCTGCACAGTTAAATCTGCAGCAGCATTCCCTGAGGGGCTGTGCAGTAACACCTTTCACTCCACCTGCAGCCTTTATTACGGAGGTTAATGCACTTTCCTGCTGTGTCTAGCTCTACCAAAGCTCTAATAAAAGCTTCTAACCTCCCACCCCCTAAACAAGTGATTTTTGTTCATCCTTCCCTCTCATTTTCCTCCACCAGGATATGGCCAGGTCAGCAGTGGGAGCACAGGGTACTCTTGTTGGGCTACCAGGGCTCAGGGTCATGCCAAGAGCCCCTCACCTCCTACAGACCCCAACGGTGTCCACTTCTCAGTGCAGGTGCCACCTGTGTTTGGCATCCGGCACCAACTGAGACACCTCCTCAGTGCTTAAATAATAATGATGGATTTCTGCTTCAGAGTGATAGCTTGTGTTGTGTGGCTGGGTTAATGTATGTCAGCTGTCATCGTCCCTGTCAGCTGCTGCTGTCAGTGAGCGGCAGATAAGTAAATCTGTGATGATGCACATCCCAGAGAGAGCAGGGATTAAATATTTCATCGCTTCAGACACTGAAACATCTCCTCATTTGGAGTCCTTTTCTAGCGGTCACGTCCTCTCAGATCACCCCAGCCCTGGGGAGGAGCAAAGGCTGCCTGCTTTTCTGAGACTGCGGGGCAAGGGATCCCCAGAGGCAAAGTCCCTGCAGCTGGGGTGAGCCAAGATGCTGCTTCAGTCCCAGCGAATTTAAAAATAAGCAGAAACTCAAGGAAAATGAAAAATATGCTCTTTTTTTTTTTTTCTTTTCTGATATTCCTGACAGGCAGCTGTGCAGAGCTTGGTGTTTGCTGTGCTGTCCCTCCACTGCTGACCAGGGACAGGTGGCCTAACACCCATCTTGCGGTGTCACTGGGACATACTGCTGAGCAGCTTGTGCCATGGACTGAGCAACCTTGGCAACTCAGTGGCTCACTCGATGTAGACAACTATGGAAAGCATCCCCCATAGCTGTACTTAGGTAAATGTGGTTGTCTCCTGATGTTCCCAAAGCGATGGGTCCCCAAACCCTGGGGCTGAGCTTGGTGGTCATTCCTACAGCACTGTGTAGGTATTCTCCAAGAACACATCTTTCTTCTCCAGGGTGTTTCTCAAAATCCATTGCTAGCAAATCTTAGATTATTGATTGCCTGGAGATAGGAAAAAGTGCTATAATTTAGATTTATTCAATCTCATTGGCTTTCCTGGTATTGCCTGTAGGAACTTTATATTGAAGGGATTTTCAGTGCAAAATACCAATTTGTTGAGACTGAAGTTTTCTCATGTTTTTCTTGTTTTTATCACATCAAAGGAACTATTCGAGCAGGATATGGAAAATGAAAGAAAATGCTGAGATAAACAAGGTCTTGGCTACTTTGGAAACTGACTCTTTTCCACTAACTACCTACAGAACCAAATAAAAATGAAAATGTCTCATTTTTTGCTCCATACCAGAAGAAAGAGAAGACCCTTCCTGTCAACTTATGAAGTCCTTGTTTTCCAGGAAGCCTTAATGAGCCATAAACCTTCACAAACCAGGGAGATGTACAAACATGAGCTTCTGAAAAATCCGATTTCTTTCTTATTTATCTCACGTTTCCTGAGAGCTATTGGTTTTCTTTGCAATTATTCAGGAGCAGAAGGGGTTTATATTTTGAAAGGTGAGATTCAATTGCAACGTGATTCTGAGTTGGAACTTGGAAAAAAAGATATTGCATGATCAGTCGTGACATTTCCAAACCTGTAGGTGACTGTTCAGGCATTTCATCTTCATCTTCATCCTTTTCTCCTCTGTATATATTCTAATCTCCTTCCTTTGCTGTGCTTTTAGTTAGGACAACAGATACACAGTATCTTCCATATGGGTATGTTCCTATATAGGTTTTTGGTTCCACTGACTCTGGTATCTGAGGGCTCAGTAGCTGGACCCCAGAAAGACAAGTGTTGAGGCTTTGTAGGTGGATTTTCTGCCTCACTATTATGTAAGGCACCAAAATCAGTATTCATCTCTGCATTGGTAAGTAGCACCATTTCTATTTTCTTTTCTTTCTTTCTTTCTTTCTTTCTTTTTTTTTTTTTTTTTTTTTTTAATGCAGGGAAAATATATCTTGTGCTGTCTTCTTATATAAAAATAGCAAATTTTATAAGATGCATTTCCCTCAGGCCCCATGGATAAGCATTGGTTCTGTAATATGAGACCAATGTATTTTAATTGCTTGTTGTAGACTATTACCTGTTACATTTGTCTGAGAATGTGACATCAGCAAAAAACTTTTCTGTTTGCTTCCTTCTACTCTAGAGCTGTCAAATAGCTTTATCATCTAAGGATAAAACATGACAGATGACTCATATATGTGACAGGGCATAAAATATTGATTCTTCATGTTACCTGCCAATGAAACACATGCCACTGTGGGTAAACCTTTAACTGGGAATCCTGACTTCTGATTGCTATAATCCCAGTTTAGGTTGCAGTCTAGAATTATTAAGTCATGGGTTTGGTTTTAGGAAATGCTAAAGTATATAAGAAATCACTTTTACTTTTCTTAAACTAATATTTTTTATCTAGACTCCCAGCCACATTTCTATTACAATCTACATCTGCTGGACATCCTTTTGGACCTTTCTGTTTCCTTTTCGACTGAGTAGAGCCAACTCAACTGCTAAAGTCATATGATAATGAGAAACATCATGGATCTACCAAGGACTTCCCATTGGGATTTTTTTTTTCCAAGATATAAACTTTCCTCTGATTGTGAAACAAATAAACCTTATTTACTAGATTATTTTTCTGGTTTTTGGAATTTCTCTAGTTAAGCTTATAATTTTCACTCTTTTTATGTAATTTTCATTTAGCAAAGACTCAAACTGGGCTTTCTTGTCTTGTCCTCTGTGAAAACTGGGTTGTTTTTGCCGAATGAAGGCAGCATTTGTTGGCTAGAACTCAGCATGTAGGATCTTTTGGCAGCAAGAAGGAAATGCTGCCCTACTTGAACTTACCTTTCAAGCAAAATGCTGGAAAATAATGTTCAAAATTAGATTTGTAATCTCTGTTGAGCAGGGGTTGTGTCTCGTACAAGTTTAGAGGTTGGAAAAAACTGCAGTGCTTCTGCAGTGAAATGGGGACTGCTCTCAGTTTGCTGACTTTTATGAACAGACTTGTGTCACATCTTCACTTCTAAAGCACTTCTCACTCAGTTCATGAAAACTTCTCACAGGAAGGTTAACATCATCCCTCCTAAAAGAAGCCCTCTCTAGTGTGGTAAGCACCCTTTCTAACTGTATAACTGCATGCAAAACTATCCAGGATCAGAAGAGCAATGATCAATTGGAGACTGGCAGACATCATTCATGAGAGTAGGAGGTCTTGGAGTCTGCCATGGTCTCTGCTGCTGTTGAGGAGGAGATCCCTGCTCTCCATAACTCCCAAGCCTGGGAAACTCCCTGGTCCCCAGGTGCCAAACCAAGTCCCCAGTCCAGGTGGGATGAAGTGTGCAGAGGAGCAGATGTGCTTTAGGCCATTTTATTGGAAGCTGAAGGACATATCCTCTGTTTGGCCTGGTAGGGATGGACAGGCTCTTCCATCATGCACCACAAAACTATTCCCAGGGCAGATCCAGCTCCAGGAATGCTGAGAATTGCCGGGCAACACCAGCAAGCAAAAGTACTGCCCCTTTTCTGTGGGAGGGGAGTGCCAACAGGGCCAAGGCTGACAGCAGGATTTGAGTGCAGCTTTGCAGCTGGGTTGCTCCCAGGCATCATTTACCACACCTAGGAGATTTTGATAGTGCAGTTAGACCTTGTGAGTATGTCTCTCTGTATTCAGGGCATCCTTGTGTAACCAAATTACCACGAGAACGGGCACTTTCACAATATTTCACTCAGGAATTAAAACAGGGTAAGAAGATCAACCCTTGTGTCACAGCAGCCCAATCAGTGCTAGATGAAGTGAAGAAACGTCCGTTGAAAGTACAGAACAAGTATTTGATGAATGCTGGCTGATGTAGCACCCATGTGCTTGGAAGGTTATTTGTTTTCCCATTATATAAACCAGTCTACTAAAAGACTTGAAACATCCCTGCAAGTCTTGTCTCTGGTATTCACCATCAAGGCTATAATCTGAAAATCATTCTCACAGCATTTAGGAAACACTATTTAGACAAACTGCTATGAAAATAAATGTAAAACTTCTTGGAAAAACGTCCTCCTAGCGGTGACCAGTGATTCAACCTCCATCTGTAGGACTGCATTTATGAGACTTTCATGGGATTCTCTGAGGCCTGATATTGTTAAAAAATTTCCTTTAAACCACTTGCATAGTTGAACAGAGGATCCATGAGTCCATGGGTTCCTTTTATTGTGCAAAAAGACAAATGCCCTACCAGGATGTGCTAGCAGGAAAATTTATTTGCAAGATGTGCAAAGTGACTCTACCAGGCTACTCAGCAAGGCTACATGAATGGCTTTTTGGCATTAGGCTACAAGAGATAAGTGGACCTACTGGGTACAGACAAGAGCAGAGCAACAAAAGCAGTCAGAAGCCTTGGAAATCTTAATGTAAAAGAAAACACGGGCAATTGAGCTGTTTAGTCTGGAGGAAAGGAGACTTACCAGACATAGCACTCTTAACTATGAAAAAAAGCTGCTGCAAAAAGGAGGAGAATAAATCATTCTCTCTGGGGATGTGACAAGTAATGGACTTAAAGCGCAGCCAGGGAAATTTCACTTAGACTTTAGGAGAAGCCTATCTAGGGTAAAGCCTGTTTGCCAGTGGAGCAGCTGCTGAGAGCAGGAGCGGGATCCAGTGATGCTGGGGGTCCCATGATGGTCTCTCCATCTAAGTGTCCTCACTCCAGCAGCCCTGCATTGGTGGAGTCACATAAAAACCCATATTGTATCCACAGATGTCTGGCAGGGAGAGAAGAAAAGAGAAAGGTGCTGTCTCCTTTTTACACCCCTTCCCAGTAGGAGGTATGACAGTCCCTTGGGGATGATGGGCTGCTGTTTGCTGTTGCAAAATTGCTGTTTGCAATTTCCCTAGCTGGAGGGATTAACTTCTATAGGGACATCATGCTTTTTCCCCAGATGACTTACACAGAGGGCATTTCCACTGATCAGGGAATGAAAGGTTCCCCAGCCCTTATTTCTGTGCCAACTGTACTATTTTTAACAGCAAGCTGGCATTAGCATTTGTTTGCTAAAAATAAACGTATTTCAAATGCAATTCGTTACATAGTGCATTAGGGTAAAGGCAATTTATGCTTCAGTCAAGAAGAAATATTTTTAAAAGATAAATTGGTTCATGCAAATATCCATGGCTTGCGCTCAGTGCACGTGGTACCAGCAGAGATAGTGCTCTGATTTTACTTGATTGGGATAGATCATAGAATCACAGAATCATACAATGATTTGAGTTGGAAGGGCCTAATTCCAACCCCCCTGCCCTGGGCAGGAACACCTTCCACTAGATCATATTGCTCAAAGCCCCATCCAGTCTGGTCTTTGAACACCCCTTGGGATGGGGCATCCACAACTTCTCTGGGCAGTTTGTTCAGTGTTTCACCACCCTCACAATAAAGAATTTCTTCCTGATCTAATCTGGGTCTCCCCTCTTTCAGTTTAAAACTGTCACCCCTCATCACATCACTACACTCCCTGATAAAGAGTCCCTCCCCAGCCTTCTTGTTGCCCCCTTTAGGTACTGGAAGGCTGCTAAAGGGTCTTCCCGGAGTCTTCTCTTCTTCAGCCTGAACAACCCCAGTACTCTCAGTCTGTCTTCATAGGAGAGGTGCTCCAGCCCTCTGAGAGCCCTCCTCTGGACTTGTTCCAACATGTCCATGTCCTTCTTCTGTTGGGGGCCCCAGAGTTGGATGTAGTACTCCAGGCGGGGTTTCATGAGACCACACAATTCAGGAAGCTGTTGAGGAGCCCAGTGCAATATCCTATTTTAACTTAATTAAAAACATGACCATGATTATGTAAGAGAAAAATAAAATGAGATGTGTGTGTGTTAGAAACAATTTTCCTTATAGCTGCAGCATAGCAGAACTGTAACAAACAGGCTGACATGGGTTTTGGAGAGGGAGTTATTCGTTGTTATATTGACCGTAATGGCTTCCTAAAATCTAAACATCACTGCTTCTTACTCACAGACCAGAGGAATATTACAAGGATATAATTTTGAATCAGAAAATGACAATGCATGAAGATTTTGAATTGGGTTTAGATGAGCTGCTGCATCAGGAGCTGGATGGTGATCTCTAGTGAACCTGTCCTTCATGAATTACCTAGTCTCCTTTCAATTTTTTAAAACATAATTTTAGCTTGCAAGATGTTTTGTGGAAATAAAGTATTTTAAGCAAAACTTCCTAGTTTTGATGGCATTTGTAGCAGGAGGATTTCTACAACGGTTCATGGAATTACTCCTCTGAACCAAGGTTCACAACTAAGAACTGAGCCTCATGCACCCCTCCTGAGTGCCCCTCTCTCCTTCCCGTACCACAAATAAGTAAAAAAATCCATAAAAAGATAAAATCGACTCAGACTCTTCAGGATATTTGATGGAAAACCGAATCTTTCCTTTCCAGTCAGTGCTAATGAGCAGGATGCAGCGGGTCTGCAAAATGGGGACGGTGTGATTTTCCCCACTAGGGGGAAGTGCTGTACCTGTAGTTACCGCCTCACTCACGGCGATACTGGTAATTACAGAGTAAGTGGCATTGCTAACAAAATTAATTAATGCTGCTTGTAATTTAATTCCAAGCAATGTAAAATCGGAATATCCCAGAAACCGTTATTAAATGTTCAAAATCAAAAAATAATAACTTCTTGGGTTTAGGATCCCTCCGTAAACAATATTTTTAATTTAGCAGACTGTTTAAAAAAAGATTAAAATCTACTAGGTCCATGTAAAAATGTGGGTTTTATGGGTTTTATTCTGTGTTGTTTTGAACTGCACGGATGAAATAATTTAAATTAAAGCATTTTGCATAACCTCAGAAATTGTATCTATAAAATTCTCCTCATGATTCACAGTCATTTGTGTTAAATCTGCAAAAGCCAACACCTCCCTGTCCCAAAATAGTTTGGTGGCAGGATCTTAGCTAATTGCAAACACCTGAAACAACATGTGAAGAGGGAGGTAAGAGGCCAGATGTGCTTCCCACCTCAGATGTACTGCTGGGGTAATGCCACAGCTTGTGGGACAAGGAAAGCTCTGAACATGGGAGGAAAGAAATTTCTGATTTCTTCTCTCACGGACTTTTAACTATACAGTTTTGGCACTTTAGCATTTCCTAGGTGCCCATTTCACCAAAAACATCCACCAAAGTTAAAGCATATATGCAATTATTGAGGTTTCAGATTCCAGGGATGGGGAATGTGTTAGCACTGTTGCCCTCTGCCAAGGAAGCTGGTTTTGGGATCCGCGGTGGCTGCTTCTGCCACTAGGCTTTATTTTACAGAGTTTTATTTGCATCACATCTTACTGACTGACTAAGACAACATTAGTGGGAAATGCCTTCCTCCCTCTGAGATGCAGCTGAAGGTGGGATGTGCTGCAACACGTCCCCTGCTGCAGTGGTGATCCCATGAGGGGACCTGTTTGCACACCTGCTCATCACTGCATCTCTCTGGTAACTTCAATCCCTTGTTTTCTCACTGGCCTTTTACTACAAATCCGTAAACCAAAATTTGTGTTTTCCATCTACCAGTTCCCTGCTGTTTCATTGTCTCACTGCGGAGAAACTGCGGAGAAACTGCAGAGGCCGGCAGGGACCTCTGGGCTACCTAGTCCTACCCTACTGTTCAGAGGAGAGCCAGCTACAGCAGGCTGCTCAGGGCCATGTCCAGTCAGGTTTTCAGTATCTCCAAGGATGGAGACTCCACCACCTCTCTGGGCAGCCTGCTCCAGTGCTTGACCACGCTTACTGTAAAAACCTTTTTCTTACGTTCAAATGGAATTTCCTGCATGTCAGTTTGTGTCTGTTGTGTCTTATGCTGTCCCTGGGCACCAGCAAGAACAGTCTGGTTCTGTCTTCTTCACTCCTTTACAGCAGGTCTTTCTACATACTGACAAGGTTCCCCTTAAGCTTTCTCTATTCTAGGTTGAGCAACTCCAGCTCTCTCAGCCTTTCCTCATAAGAGACATGCTCCAGCCCCTTCATCATCTTACTCTTTCCAGTATGTTCACATTTCTCCAGCACTGAGGAGTCCGACACAGGGGACACACTCCAGCTGTGCCCGCACCAGTGCTGAGAGGAGGATCCTATGAAGCCGCTTTGCCAGAAGGACACATTGCTGGGTCATGCTCAATTTGGTGTCAAATAGGACCCTAGGTTTTTTCTTACCAAGCTGCTTTCCAGTTGGCTGGCCCCCAGCATATACTGGTGCATGGGATTGTTCCTCCCCAGGTGCAGGACTTGGAGTTTCCCTGTGTTGAACTTCACAAAGTTCCTGTCCACCCATTTTGCCATTTTTTTAATCTGGCCCATCATCCAGATGGACTTCATGCCACTGATTACAGCCCTTTAAGCCTGGCAATTCAGCCAGTTTCCAATCCACCGTCTAATCGTCTAACCCACACTTTATCAGCTTGTCTGTGAAGTTGTTAAGGCAAACTGTCAAAAACCCTGCTAAAGTTGAGATAAACAATGTACACCGCGTTCCCGTTGACCACTGAGGCAGTTGCTGTACAGGGTTTTCAGGTTTGTCAGGCCCGATTTCCCCTTAGTAAATCCATGTTGACTACTTCCAATCACCTTCTTATTCTTTGTGTTTGGAAACGGTTTCCAGTATTATGTGTTCCATCACCTCCCCAGGGACTGAGGTAACATTGCCCTCAGTGACAGGGTCACTGAATAGAAAAATAACTTCCATGGTCATCTTCTTATTATGGGGATGGCAATCTTTTCTGGTGCCCTCCTAAGCAAGGATTTTCCTTGATCACTCCCTCTGTCCCAACTTCTCTTTTCCTGATGTCCCCTTTTCAGGGAGCATGACCAGGACCCCAGCCCAGGGCAGGTGAATCACTGGGTTGTTTCCTTACATGCTGGGCTGACTCCAGAGGCCCAAACCTCTGCCACAAGCATGTTCAGCTGCTATGAGGAAGGAATGCAGCAGGAGCTGAGAATGGCTCAGAGGATGGAGTGGGACTTCTGAAGATCTGCTAAAGCTGCCATTTCTTCACTCCCCCTTCTTCTAATTGATTCTCAGCCCTGAAGAATCTCCTATTGACCCAGTTGCTGTCAGAAGTCTCTCCTTCCTCCCTCTCTCCCCTTATTTTCTTCACTGCCTGCACAGGTGACAGGCACTTTTCTCCATTATTAAGATTTTTTTCTTCCTATATCCATCACAAGTTGAAATCTCCTCTGTCCTCTTCTGCTTTTCATTCTCTTCTTTATTCCAAGAAGAGAAAAGGATGGAGCACTGGCATCCCAGTTATTTATATGTAAATATTTTCTCTACTTTTGTCCTGATTTAGCAAAATTTGGAGACCTGTAGGAGCAGGCAACGGAGTCCCTTCTATTCCCATCAGGCATCCTTGCAGCTTCATTCCTGGCTAGCAAAGAAGTTTACAAGACTGATGGAAAATTGACATTCTTTTATCCCTGCTGCAAAACTTGTTTCATAATTATGTGCCCTATTCTAAAATGTATATGTGGCCTTAATCCTCCTAATATGTAGGGTTTAATATGTATAAAAAGCCTGCTATGTACATCATCTCAGCACAGAATTTCAATTGCTAGAAAGGCTGAGACTGAATTAAAAAGGAAGCACTGTGCATGGCAATGAGCTCATTTTGACAGGCTGAATTAATTTTAAATAATAAGGAAGTAATTTCCATCTCACTAAATGCCTGCATTTTTCTGCAAAAATAAAACACTATAGTCAGAAAGATACTCTTGAGAAATGTCTCTCATAGAGATAAGTAAACCAGATAGCAATTAAAAAAGTAAATAAGTCATAATTACAATAGTAAAAGGTAGTATTAAGTATTAATGTACTTCAGACCCTGCTTCTTTGATTGAGTTCTGCTTTATCTCATTAGCTTTATAATCAGAAAAACATCATCATCTGAAGATACATAGATTTAAGCAGAGACAAATACTTCCAGCAGTTAGATATGGCTGTTGTAAGGATGTAGTCACAACTTGCTGATGCAAAAGAAAATATCATGAGAAAAAAAGGCATAGGAAGATGTAGAGAAAGAGATCCCTAGACCACTACCAACCCTGTCCCAAGACCTAGGAAGATGTAGAGAAAGAGATCCCTAGACCACTACCACCCCTGTCTCAAGACCTAAAGGCTCAAAAATGAAATATTCTCTGGATGGTCGTGTGGGGTGCATGGCTTTCTTTTGCTGAAGCAAGACCGGAAGTAGCAACGGTGCTTCCTGTGAGAATTGAGATATTGTAATACTCTTCAGGAACTGAAAGGGAGATGTTCACCTCTCTCCTCTAGAAGGGAGGATTCACTCCTGTACCCCAGACCAGCAGGGAGAGTTCTTCCACCACCAGTCTGGGAACGCAATATTCAGTGTGGTGACGAAGGTTTGCACCAGAGCCTATGTGAGAGCCTCTCCTGATGCCATGGGGAGAGCTGTAACCACTAGATATCCTCCACATCTCTTATTGAATGTCAAATTACATTCTGCACAGCATCAGCTGGGGGATCTAGGTCTCGGGGGCTTGTGTGAGCATTCCCCTCTTCTCTAGCACAGCCTCTGGGCTGGAGTGTAGGTCCCCCTCATGAGATCTGGACAAAACCTCTCCCCCCCATTTTTTATCCAACAGTGTGGTGGGGTGGTTTGTATGTCCACCCAGGAGCTGGGGTATCCTGGTTCAGCTCTAATCCTTGCAATAACTGCTTGATTGTGAAATCTTTTCTAAAATGCAGCTTTCTTTGTCCTGTAAGTGAAATTGGGAGAAAGGGAATAAAAAAGCAAGATCAAGGATGACATTGCAGCCTGGTGATGGGGGCACTAAGCTGTTGAAAAGGTGATCTGACTTCCACTCTCTGCTCCCATTAATATTTAATAGTCATTAAATTAAAAGTCAGGGACGTGTAGGATTAACTACAGGTCAGCATCCTCATACTTATATCTGAATGAATGAGATAGTGTTAGTATGGATGGAAATAAGTTATTAGCAATGAGCATGGCCAGTATGTCAGTAACAGGCATAAATTTAAACAATTTAAACACTGTTCCTGAGAAACCAAAACAATGAAATGGCTGCTCCAGTACAGAGACCTGCACAAATCGTGCACCAGTGCTGAAACCTCCGCCAGTGTAGATGCTCACCAAGATCTGAAACTGTTTAGCAAAAATCAGCCCTTTCTCTATGTGGATTCGCTCAAGGGACTTGTGAGAGACTGACACTGCTGATCACTGAGAAAACAGCTGTAAACACCTTTTCATGCACTCAAAAGCAGTGATCACAAAGCAGCAACCTTTGGAGGAGGCTGTAAGTAAGCCACCTGCATTGCCAGGAACGCGAGTGCCTCACACAGGAGGATGCCAGGCTTCTACCACACTGAGCCTTGAGGATCACTCAGCTTTAGTTTGCAGAGTTTGCGTGGCTGATGGCCAGAGATGGGGGAATGCCTTCCTGCTCCGCTGCAGTCCACCCCCGAGACCAGGGCACATATGAGCCACCACCTGACTTTTCCTCTGCTGTCATTCCCATTTTAGGTGCAACTTGGGAACATCACTGCAGCTGTGAGTGCAAGATTTCCTTGTCCTTCCCTTGCTCATTAAAATGAAAAGCAGTCTAATTCCAAGCAACTTTTCCATGTTTAGAGGAACAACACAGTGGGCAGTCCCCATCCCTCTGTGGAGAGTGGTGGGCTTGTTTGCCATCCACTCTTGTGCGGAGAGGGCTTCCCACCAGCCATGCGGTTTCCCTGGGATGATGAGTAGAGAGGAGGAGCGTGGTCCTCCATGGAGGGATGCTTGCTGGATTTGACCAGACAGCTTAGATCTCAAGAAGTTTCTTTTCCCACAGTTGCTAAGAAACCAAAACAGTCGTCTCAGCTGCTGAAACAACTTGGTATTTTTTTAGCTCCACTTGTCTCATTTTAGGTAACAACAGCTTGAAGTCTCTCAGGGCTTTCCCTGTGCTCCTCGTGGTGAAGAGCTAGGCAAGCATTATGCTGGGGATGACAGTTTGTCCTCGGTAGCTTTTGCAGGAGGGCTCCAATTGCACAGGTTGTTTCCTTGTTTCCATATGTGGCTGTCAGAAAGTTTCCTACATTAAACTGTCTGCAGGAGTCTCAGAGACACTTATTCACAGGTGCTATTCAAGACCTCTTTCAGCTGCCCCTTCCAGCCGCTGTGAGGATATCCACCTGTGTCGTCAGCAGCTCCAGAAGTGACTCTGATGAAACCTGTTGTCCAGCTCCTGCCTTACATCAGTGTTTCAAGTTACAGTCCTCCATTTATCCCTTTGCAGGCCTGGCTGTGGCTAGCATCTCGCCTACAGCCATCTGCAGGGTGCCTGGGAGCAGGGACAGTGCTGATTGCCCTGCAGAATTTTGGCGCTCCTTGCTGGAATACCATCAGGGAAGAGACCATATGGCCATCCCTGTGGCTGAGAGCCAGACAGCCAAGGAGCCAGCAAAGAACAAAATCCCACAGGAGGTTATACCTGCTGGGAACACCACCCAGGAGAAAATTCTCACCAACATTTAGCTGCAATAAAAGAAATGAATGAGAAAATGGACTTGGGCAAAGGGCAGGGAGCTAATCCCTGGTCAAGGCAGAGCTAGGTTTCCAGATCTGCTTTTGTAGTAGCTGCACAAAGCAATTGCCTCTGGTTGAATGGGACTGGAAAACTGATAAAAAGCCTCAGGGAATAACCTTCCCTGCATAAATGACTCTGGGAACTTTGCTTTTTTATTTCTCTGTCATGTCAGGATTTTTCAAAGTTCAGCTGCATGTACACAATTAATAATAGGTCCAACTCAGCAGAGACTTGTAGTGTCTTGGAAATGTCATCTATCAAGATACACAAATGAAGCTAAAACAACCTCAAAATATTAACTACTCCAGTGTTTGCTAATGGTACTGTGCTGACCGTGAGGGCTGGATTGTCATTCCCAGCACAACGCCTGTAAATTCTGCTGGTTCCCTGGTGGGCTCAGGTTGTTTTTATTAAGTGGTTACGTGTTGTGCTTCCCTCATGTAAAACGCCCTGTTTCCTGATGGAGCTGTGGCTCTGATAGAAAGTTACAACCTTTTTTTTTCCTGCAGCCTTGGTGGAAACTGGTTGTTGTATCACCTCATATATTTTGTAACTCTGGCAAATAAATCTGGGTGTCATGTTTGGTTACTAAAACTGAGATGTCTACTGCACAAGAAAGAAGTGACACAGTGCTGGGAGCAAGAGTGACCTCAGCTGAGCTTTTAAGAACTAAGGATGTTCTACTGAGCCAGTGTCCTGGGAACTCCTGCTCTGCTATGGGGTGACCTGATGAGGCGTCATGGTAATGGCATAAATACTGTAATGAGATAAATACAGGGTTGGTGGGAGCATAATGGCATGTGGAGGTCCAGGTCAGTCAGAGGAGCCAGGGTAGTAGTGGCCCCCAGGGAACAGGCCTTTCTCAGGCAGTGGGAAAACACAGTTCTCTTCTATGAGAGGGGAGAGGTCTTCTCAGTCTGTGTACCCTTTTTTTTTCCAGCAATTGTCAGTAGTGGATGCTTAGGGCAGAGCAGAAGCACAGTGTCCCCCCTGAATATTGCACCATCATCCAACAACTTGCAGCATGAGGACTTTGTGACTCCAACAGGCATCGTGGCATGTAAGGATCTTGCAAGTCTTTCTTCCACAAATATATATAGCTGTTTTGTGAATCCTTGTAGCACATACAGGCTCAGAGGGGGAACCATGGGCAAGTCCAAGTCACACAGGATGTTGCTGACTAGCCTGAACATGAAGCCTAAGCCACCATGTTAACCCCTAATCCACCTTCTTCTCCTAAGGGTGAATCAGCACTGACCTCACTTCAGAATGCCCAGCTGGCACCATTCACCCAATTAGTCAGTCATTTTTCAAGTGGTGTGTGTCGTTTCAGATTTATAAGGAAAACAGTCTGGTCCCTGAAGCCCAACAGCATGCCTTACAGCGATCTTGTGTGTGTCCCCCACGCTAAAGCAGAGTAGATTCTGCAGATCATGGAAACAGTTTGCTGCACCTTCTGGTAGTATGTTGGTGGTGATGAAAAATAGGAACATGAGGATTTCTGATTAGCTGGATAAATGTCCAAGTTACCTAATTGGATTCCTCTGGACAACTGCTACCCTTAGCAAGAAACACAACTGTATTCTATAATGGTACAGCGTTTAGTAAATTTTGCCAAAGGAATATATGTCCCTTGTTTTTTTAACTCCTCTGAGCAAAATATTAATAGTTTTTCCAAGATGTTTCTATCAGACAATGTTTAAAAACGTATTTGACTGACTGAATTTACTGCTCCTGAAAAGAGGCTGGAATAAGTCTTCAGAATGCTCTAATTAGAAACACAGCTCCTATCCTAACAGGTAGTAAGAGGAGACTTTCATACCCTGCACATCACCAGGATGAAGTGTATTTGGCCAACTTGGATGATTTTTTGCATTAAATTTTCTACCTGTGAAGTGACATTGGCTATTTACTGCACTGATAGGAATCCCCGGGCCAGCACTGGCAAGTTACTACCTGGTTCACGGGCCTTTCAAGGCAGTCTGAGTGCAACCAGTGGCTTTGTTCATGAAGCTAGTCTATAAATACTGTCTGTTGCCTTTTGTAGGACATACTCATCAAAGGTTATGTGAAAGAAGCAGTTTTTGTAGGACTCAGTAAACTTTACCACTGTCAGTGATAGAACTGCCTTTAAAGGTGATGAAAAGCTCTGCACTTTTATAAGTCTCTGGACCAAGATCACAGAGAGAGATTTATTACTAGGGGCATGTAAACTACAAATTAATTAATTCTAAGCATGTGAAAGGAGCATAATAATATTTTATACAAGCCATAATTAACCAGACAGAAAATGTACAAGCAATGGAGTTAAATTATGACTTGCACATACACTGCAACATTATTGAAAACCTATTACAAATGACTTGACAATCTTTGCTGCAGGACATGATGTCCATCATGGCTGACATTGGCAAAATGGAATTAGCTCTTTCGAAATTCTAATTTGGGATGTAATTTTTGTATCATTTTCATCTCAACCCTGCAACCCCCCCAAAAAAGCCCAAAACCAAACCCAAACCTAACCCAAAAACCACTCCCGAATATCCAGCCTCTAGAAACTTAATCCTTCAAGTCTAGTGCAAGGCATCAAAAATCACCAGCCACTTACAAGTACTTTGGGTCATAATCTCGAATTAGTTACTCTTGCACATGCTTTCTTAAACACCCTTAGAAAATACCTGTACTCTTTATTTTTGTTTATTAACTTTGATATGTAATTGAGAAGTTTATTCTTCACTCTACAGTGATCTACTTAATCACAACTAATTCCTGTTATTTAGAAATCTTTGTGCCATCCCTGATCTTTCTAATCTGTAATGAACGTTTTCTTTAAGGATGTGAAAATTCACTTATTAATTGCAAACTACTTTGGAGACAGCTGCTGTCAGGCAAATAATTTTTTGTAAATCACAGAGCTGAAATAAGCTGCTCGG
The DNA here is from genome assembly GCA_013400555.1 of Jacana jacana. NCBI lineage: Eukaryota > Metazoa > Chordata > Aves > Charadriiformes > Jacanidae > Jacana > Jacana jacana. Next base: position 178,966 of record VZTM01000426.1, on the reverse strand, counting down.
GGAGGTTACAGTAAATATTTTTAAGCCTCATATCCAGCTTAAGCCCCATATACAATGTAGAGGTGAATGAATGTCCTCTGGATGGTGAGCACCAGGCTAAACTCTGTTCAATAGTCTATTCAGTATCTTGTGGTCACACCATCACTTTCCTTTATTTTTTCCCCTGGGGGAAAAAAACCCGAAAATCGTGATATATATACGACTTGACACACTTTCCCTGTCAAAATGTGATTCATAAAAGCCCTTCTACTTTCCAGAGGGATTTTTTCCTCAACATAATTTTAATCTAACGCCTGGTGTTTTACAGGCATTTAAAATGCCTGTAAAAAAATACTCCGAGTTCCTAATAATTTAGAACAGAGGTAGAAAACATGCAGCAGCTGTGTCTCCACCCCAGAAAAGGATGTTTACAACTCAGGATCAACTGCAGGTTGCTTCTTACAAAAAAAAATGGCAGATGAAGATGTGACTCTGGTGTGTTTTGAGGTAAACTCAAGCAAGGTTAATTTGGGCAGGAGCATGGCCTTGATTTCTCCTTCAGCAGTCCAACACATACTTTGTCACCATGGAGAACTACAGAGCAAGAGAACTACTGCATGTGTCTCATTCAAGGCAACAGCTCAACACCAGAGCCAGGAGTAGGTGTAAGACCAAAGCATGACTTGAAATGAGCACAGATCAAGGCTGATTTCCTGTAAATGGCTCAAGCCTCTGGAAAAGTGGAAGATTGGTATGTTTTGAAGGTCTCTGTGGTGGCACTGTGTGAGGAAGTTCTGCGCTGCAGGAGGCCTGAGAGGGGAGAAGAAGGCATCATGAGGAGGAAGGAGAAAAAGCTAGTCTGGAGGAAAGGAGGACATAAGCAAGAAAATCCATAGGAGTGGTTTTGTGGAAACTTTTGAAAGGTTGGACCATGAACTTGACATGTGGTTTGCTAGGGAATTGAAGCAAGAAATCGATTTTAGCTGTGACATTTTGAGGGAAGACAACATGAGCATCATAAGGGCCAGAACAGAGAAGGTCACAGACTGAGGATGAAGCTATCAGGGACTTAATGTGGAAAAAAATCATAATGGATATTTTTGTAGGACACTTTTGAGGGAATGTCAGCAGGATTAAATGACAGCACCAGTCTGGAGAGAAGAGGAAAGATGGTGATAATGTTGAAAATAGCACTGAGGGTGTTATATCCAGGGGTGCCTGGATGCAGAAGATAATAGGCTTCCCAACTACAATCAAACAGGGTAGGCATGTGAGGTAAGATAAGGGGGGCAGTTTTGGCTATGGCTGTGCAGTTAAACGAAACTATCTGGCATTACGGTCCTGGGGAGTGGAGAGCTTCCTACAGAAGAGGGAGGGAGGTATTTTAAATAATGAAACAGATGAAGGTGGACACTCCAGGGGAGTGAAGGAATTTTCCAGAAGCTGACATAGCAAAGCATGAGGATTTAGGAAGAGTGTGAATAACAACTGCATCAAAACAAATGAGGGAAGAAGAGTTCAAAACAGACTTTGGTAGTATGAAGAACAGAGATGAGAGATGCAAAAAACCCCCAAAACATGGCTCTCTGAAAAGTTGTCCAACATCCTGATTTTTAATCTGGTGCAGCCACCTCCATGTACACGCACTCTTGCCTTGTTCAGAAATATCACCTGAGCAGCATTTGAAGATTTTGGATATTTGTCCCATAAGTTTAGCAGATATGCAGATCCGCCCACTGTGTGACGCATGCTCACTTGGTCCAGTGTGTATCACACACCAATCCCATGAATTGTGATTGCCTAAGATGTGTCAGACTCAGAAGCTGCAGTACCTGTGAAGATGCCTGTATCCAGAAGAAATACCTCCTTTCTCTGCCATCTTAACAAGTGTCCCTTTCCCACATATCTGGGCACAAGCAAATTTGATAGACTGAAGGGATTATGTGTTGGATATTGCATGCATCATTGATTGTATGTATCTCAACCAGGGACTGACAGACCCACTGATTTTTGGGTGATTGAGTTTGTCATGTCCTTGAGTCAGGCATCCAAAGTCTGTCCTACAGGGATTATATGACATTCAACAGAGGTGAGCCTGCTCCGCACAGAGATATGCTATTGATAGGGAGATGTAATGACTGAGATGAAATCATTACTTATCCTTCCAGTAAGTCATGTCCTGATTTAGTAACATATTCCATTTGTAGATCTTATTGTCTCCAGCGAGTCTGCTTTACAACAGCAGTGCAAACAAATTAAACAAAGTTTTTATATGCTTTTATCTAAGATTTGTCCCTAGTGTCCTTTGATTTACTTCTTGAGATCTCCTCTGGCACAAACTGGATGGAAGCAGTATTTTCTCTCCCTCAAAGTTGATCTGAGCTCAAGCACCTCTGAGAATATATGAGCTCTGCCTTCAGAGCTGGCTTCAGGCATTCTGGAGAATGACTGCCCTCCCCTTAATATATAACAGGCTGAAGATAGCTGTATGTCTTCATTTTGGTGGAATTGCTTTTTTTCTGCATTTCCTTAGCATCCAGATGGTGGTGCTCCATGTATCCTGAGTCAATGTCAAAATGACGAAAAAAACTGCTGCCTTTTCTTTCTGGTTGACAAAGGGAGCTATGGAGGTACATGCTCTCCTTGCCTTTAACTACCCATCCCTCTCTAGTGAGGACCAAAATTAATGACAGATCTCATTTGCCAGCAGGGAAATATTCTTGCATTTTGCAATCTTTGTATTTGTGTCACAGAGGTTAGAGATGGGAAAACCCTATTAATTACCCTTTACAGTGCTCCAGGTCTGTAGAAGATGGTTCTCTACAGCAGGAGGTATGGTTTCCAGTACACATTTTGATACGAAGCTGAAATCTGGAATGGGAAAAGAACTTGTTCCACGGGCCCCAGCATAGAGGTTTTTTTCTCACTTGTTTTTCAAAGGATCATGTTTTGCTGAAAATGCTGTGATTAAGAAGGATGAGCACTCGAGCTCTTATGATGCTAGGAGGCTTGTCAATAGGACTATGAAAGGGAAATATATCTTAAGAAATAAGAGAATGCTCTTAAAGGTGATCATGTTCAACAACTGCAAAATTCAAAACAGTTGTTCATTGGGAAGACAGGTAAAGCAGTGTGTACAGCAGCATCAGTGAGTTCTAGCTCAACTCATGTATAATAATAACTAGCCAGGTTAATACATTGCCAGGCTGATCAGATGTCACTGGTCTGTCTCAGTTTCTGCCCCTGTTGTCTGTTAAATTCTTGGGGTAGTCCAAATGCAGAGAAGGGATATCACTTTCTGCCATTATAAAGGAAGGGTTTTCAAGCCAACAATATACAGTAAATGCAGCCCTTATGACAGTGGATAACGTCTGAACCTTTGCCTTTGTGTTGTGAGTGGTTCAGCCCTTGGTTCCCAAGCACTGTGCTTCCCATGGGTTTGACAGAATCCACATGACACAGGAGACTCTGTGGTAAGGCAGGCTTTGGGGCTGCAGACATCAGTACTGTCAGACCACATGTGGTTCAGGCACAAGCCCAGCCAAGCTGTTTTCCATAGTGAGTATGGGAGGGCACCCTGCTCTAATCCATGAACAACCCCAAGGTCTTTGCCTTGCTGCAGATCTTCATGATCTGTCTGGTGGCTGTCTGCCATAGGAGAAGGTTGGCATTTTGGGGACTAATGATGCAGAAAGTTTGCTCAGCCTTAATGAAATCTTGTAACTATGCTCTGGTGAAGGAAGGAAGGCCTGAGGTCAGCTGAGCTTTTCCCTGTCATTGATAAAGACGCTGCAATTTTCATGTCAGGAAGTTGGATAATTTTTGGGCAAGGGAGGCACTCCTCTGGGCAGATTTTGCTTTCCCAGCTGTTCTGTGGGTTTTGGGGAGAAAGTTGGTTTGTGGCCCTCAGCCAGCAAACCACTTAGTGGTTTGTGTACCACTACACTCACCTAGCAGTCCATGGATCATTCTGCTGAGTTCATTAGAGCTCCTTATGCACTTCCAGGAAACAGTGTGCTTTGCTGGGCTGGCTTCAGCATCTTTCTCATGTCCCCATTTGTGTAAAGCTCTTTCACATCCCTTAAAGCTGTATTAATATGCTGGATGGGCTATGGACGCTGCCTGGGAGTGCACTGCTTGCTTGAGTCATAACTATACTTTCAAAAATGAATGAGTAGAGTATGCTTTTTCTCAAAGTTAAAAAGCACTGTTCTTTTGGGCTACAAGCAATATGAGCATCAGAAAAAGGAGAGCTGTGCCTACACACTGTTCCAGTGATAAACACATGTGCTCTTGTTTACTCCCTGAATAATAAGACTTTGAGCTCAAAGTTGGCAGTGCTGGAGGGGATCAGCACACGGCTGAAAACAACAGATGGGAGCAGAGGAGGATATGGTGTGTTACTCTTTTTTGTTATGGATGGATCCCAGAGCCCCAAAGGTGGCCCTGCAAGAGCAGCTTGAGCAAGTGTGACAGGTTGGGTCAAATGGAAATGTCAGGATAGAAGACCTTGTGGAGATGACCTCTATGGTGCACAGAATATTTAAACACAGGTAACAGAGTAAACTGAGCAGTAGGCAAGTGAGCTGGACAGTGATAATTTCAGAAAGCATTGGCTTTTGCTTAATATTGCTGTTGGACAGATGAAGGGACAAGCAGTAGGATTGTTGACAGATTCATGGCCACGCAGGGTCACAGTGAGTAGCTGTGCCCCTGCCTGGGAAGCGCAAAGGGTGTTGTGGTAAATCCCATGGCATATGTCCCTGTTACTGAAAGACTGTGGAGAGAAGCCACCTGGGAGAGACACAGGAAGACAGTCTCCTAATCTGACACCATAAGAGATGTGTGTGACAAGGCTGAATGAAATTGTGAATAATTTTCTGAGGATTTAACCTTCATGTAAGAGATAAAACTGTGCTGTGGGTCATTAGAAAAACTATTCCTGTCATTTGCTCAGAATAATGCAACTGGAGAAGGTAACTGTGTTGCAGGATTTGGTGAAGGATGGATGCTCTGGGGCTCCCGGAGGAAGTTGGCCAAGATAACAGGGTTTGCAGAGGAATAACGTGAGAGCATGATCCAGTGGGCCATGATGGCTGTCTCTGTGGATGCTGCAGGAGTTGGATGAGTATGTAATATTGGGCTGTTCTTTACCAGGAAGGCAAGCAGTGTGTGGTGGACTCACACCCTTGTGTGCATGTGTGCAAGAGGGACATGGTGACATTCAACAGTCTTTGGGGCTTCTTCAGGTCAGTTCTCTTACTGAAGAATTTGTGTCCCGGTGTCAGCTACTTATATGTGTGTGCAATTTAGAATGGTGATTAAATGTTGTGGCTGTGGCTGTTAACATCATTTAAAATAACAGAATCATACAAAAACACAGCAGGAGGAGAGTCAGGAGATCATGCAGACCGCTCTTTGCCCCAAGGCAGGCTAATTGCACCAATGTTAATTCTGATGTGTTTGAATAATTCGTCCCTAAGGCTCTCCAACACTGGAAGCTCACAGTACCCTTAGAGTGTTGTTTCCTCTGCTTCACTCTCCCCACTGCTGCAAAAGCTATGAGATTTTTGTTCATTGTATCTAGTTTGAAGTTTTCTTTCTAGAATTTAAAATATGGTTGCAGGTGCTATTATTCACATATGGGCACCGAAACCCCAAAATACTCACTCTCATTTACAGACTACTCCCTCACACTTGTAAAATCAGAGAAATGAGTTGTAGATATCCCTGCCATGCAAGTGAAATCAGTGGGGAAACCAGGCTCCTTCCAGCTGTGCCAGGCTGTCACAGAAACCGGAGGTGGCTGAGTAAGGAGATCAGTGTGAAACACCCAGATTATACAAATGAATAGGCTGAAATGTTCAATGGCTCAGCAGTTCTCTGCAAGATCTGGGTGTCAGAGACAGCAGGATGCAGCAATCCTATAATGGGGGTCAGAGGGTGGAGAGGAGGGAGGCGGCAACACAGGGAATTAGTCCAATTCAGGGAATCTTAACTTTGGACCACAAGTAGTTTCGGGGAAGAAAATGGGAGTGAAAATGCTTAATTAGGTGTTTTGGGAGGAAGGACTGTTTCTCGACACAGTGGCACAATGCAGCAAGACTCAAAGGCAAACTCAGGATACTTACATGTTAATAGAGACAGGTGTGTGAGTTGCCTCTTATCAGAAATGATCCGTGGGACATCTATTTAGCACACATGACAGCTGTGGGTAGATGTTGGCCACTGTTCATGTTTTGCTGTGCAGGATGGGGGAAGGCAGGTCTCCTGCCAACAAGGGGACGAAGCAGGAGGTTGTGGAATGGTGCAGCTCTGCATCTGTCATGGCTCTATCTTCCCCGTGGAGGCACATTTGTTGGGGAGCCAAGGGGCTGAGCTGAAGAAGGAGCATGGTGACTTTTTGGCAGGTGGTAACAGAGATCTATGGTACTCTGGCCTTGGGTCCTCCATTGAGTCTCACCAAGAAGGAGGCAGGGAAATCACAGACTTGTTACTGAGTCCCTTTCTTTTCTGCAACCCATCCCCAGCACTAACCATACTTGAAAATACAGTTTCCAGGGTTCTTTTGCAATGGATTCAAAAAACAATCCTACCTCTGTAGAGTCTTAGTTTGCCAGCCCTATTTTTCCCTAGCTTTGAGTTCACCATTGATGTTAATTAGGACTTCCTTAGCCTTGTTAGCCTGGTATTTTTCTTTGTTACTAAGAACAGTGAAGGTGACCTTGCTCACTAGGTGGATTTTTTCAGCTCTGACAATCTAATCATTAAAGTCTTAGGAACAGAGGTAGGGATCTTACATGGGAAACTTGAGAAGAGCTATAAAAACATCAAGTAGACAGCTGTCAGTGTCAGCTGGCATATCTCCAATAATTCAAAAGTAGATATGTTTCTGGTAAGTCATCCTGTTCTTATACAACACACACTGTAACTCCACACATATTACACATATTGGGTGCAATGCAGTGAAGTGATATTTTTGTTGCACAATAAGAAAATACAACAAATACCCAAATGTGTAGCTAAACTGCAAATGGCTAAACTGGTTATACTGAGGGTAAAAACCAGCATCTCTCTTTTATTACCCAGAAAAGTGGAACAGTGACCAGTGCCCTGACCTCTCTGGTGATCTGGTTTCAAATGAGAGTTTACTGCCTAGTGAAAGTTATTTTGGTGCCTTCACTCAGTTCCCCACCCAGGTAGTCATGAAATTGTAGAATCATTAACAACTGTAAGTAGGAAGGGACTTCTGGAGGTTAGGTAGACCAATTCCCTGGTCCAAGCAGGACCATCAAGATCAGGTTGCTCAGGGTCATGCCGAGTCAAGTTCTGAGTTATCTCCAAGGACACCACTTCAGTGGGCAACCTGGTCAATATTTGACCATTGTCACAACAAAAAAACCCAGTGTGCTTAAAATATGTGTGGCAATCCGAGGTGAACAGAAACCGAGACAGGGAATAACTGAGTTCTGCCCCTTAATATTAGGCAGCGCCAGAAGACACGTGTGGGTAAGTATGGTTCAGGATAGCATGATATGTCTCACCTTTGTGAGCATTACATGCGCTAAGGCCAAAAGAAGTATGTAAACACAGGAGAACATCACGTTTGCCCATAGTAGCCTCATTTTTAACAGAGTACTGTGAAAACATAACATTTTTAATTCCAGCGTGGCAACTGTTACACAAAGTAAGATGTTTGATGTCGCCACAAAGCATTCACGTTGCAAAGGCACAGCTGTGGGCAGCAGAGCCATACGCAGCAGCCAGCTGCACTAGTACCAGGCTTGACTTCTAGAAAAGGCGAACTGGGAGCTGGTGCTTTCTACTGGCAAGCACAGAAAAAGTGCTGATGCTGTTTCTGACCTATTTGAATTGCGCACATCAACATTTCTGCATCGGGTTTCTAAACAGCAGTATCCAATGGGGCCTTGATCCTTGTAGGTACTTCATAATGTTACTTAGGGATAACACACACCGCTTGCAGATTTGCCACTAGCAGCTGCCACAAGCTACTGAGAAAGGCGTATTATTGAGACGGCACAAAACCAAAGCTGGGAATATAAATATCAAACAAAATGCTTACATGTTGCTGGACATGCTGCCTAACATCAGAAACACGAGACAACAGCAGAAAGCCATGCAACGTATTTTGGCAGAAGCGGCAAACACTTCATAGCTTGTCCCCTGGATGCCATGCTCACACTTACATTAGTCTGTGTCATACTACCTTAACTTGTTTTAAGCATTTCCATCGTCTGTGAGGTAGGGAGGGAAAAATAGAATAGTTAAGGTATAGTTAAGGTATAATCAAATGAGATCTTGCACATCATAGTACAATTTATAAACAATCTCATTATTGGCTTTAGTGTGGAGAGTGTGAATGGTTCAGGCTTCTGTCTCAGTTTATCCAGAGAGGGAACTTTCTGAAAGCCAGGTGAGTGCCAATGGTTTATTACGGAGGTAGATGAAAAAACTGGGATTAACAGAGGAGAAATAGTGACAAAACATAAATAAACACATTAAAAAGTGAAGAATTTTTGGGTTGTAGTGCATTTTTTTACAGTCATGACAGAATCAAACTTCCCAGTAACATCTTTTGACCAGTGGGCGATTCTAAACACTGTCAATCTGGTTACTTCATAAATATTTGAATAAAGATGCAAAATTAAAATAAAACAAAAAACAATTCAGAACAACCAATTAGAACAAAGATAAAACCACATCAGTTATCATCTCAGTATGTACAGATTTACAGAAGTCTTTCTTCTAGATGAGAAATTACAATAATAGGATAAAAATATACATCCAGATTTAGCTGATACATTGCTCTTAATTTTTGAATATACTTCCAAAATCATGGGTACCATTTGAAAGACCCACCCTACCAAATCCTTCTAGGTACAAACTCTCCTAATGGCTTAAATTTTAAGGGTAGCCACGCCTCATGCTTTTAATTATGCAACCACAGAAGCCTGCTCTGCTGAGATCCTGTGCCCATGATGCCCTAAGAGAGCCCAGGGAAACCTGAAGATATTTTGGACATCAAAGATTGTATCTTCAGTCACCTACTCATATAATTTATTGTGAATCTACAGTACATTGCGTAAGTTTATAAACCTGTTGTGTCTGATGAGGACAGATACTAAAAGTCACCTACAGCTGAAGGATTTGTATCAAGAAAAAACATGTACTTACACATCCATATATTACACTGCTGAACAGTTAAATGTCTGTAACAAGCACAGAAGAAACGAGAATCTCTCCTGAGGGAGCGGCAGAGCAATCAATTGGCCTAAACTTCTGTATTCTAGAGCAGCCTCCAAGGAGATGCTAAAATAGATAGAATTTGAGAAACTATCCTAAAGCAATCATTTCTTAACTAAGAACATAGTCCAATGTTCCACTGTTGCTTGAAAACTGCTTTAAAAAGAATTTAAGAACTTAAAACTGGATTTGACATACAAATTACAAATAGCCAAAATAATATCAGTTATATTTTCTAGCTGGCTAAGGCAGAATAGCTGTAAAATACAGCAGAGAAATATCTGGAAATATCTAAATGCATTGATTAAATGACTGGCATGTTTCTGGTGAAAATAATCAATATATTAACTTTTATAAAGATTCACAGTAGAATTGTGATAAAAAAAAAAGGCTGTAAAAAAGGCTGTATTCCTCTGTGTGTGTAGATACATATATATTTTTAAAATTTCCTGGGTTTCTGTCTTTCTTGGAAGCTGTGACTGTTTGTATACGGGTACTGGATTGCCTCCATTGGCTTGCCTCCTACCATTGTTTCAGCAACGAAACACGAAACAGAGGTGTTCCATACAAAAACTGCCCGAGTACTGAGATACAAAGCAAACCAACTGCCCCGTTTATAATGCAGAAAAGACAAAAAAAAAAAAGAAAAAGGTGAAATACTTTATCAAAAAAGTGATATTGACAGTGTTTTTTTCGCAGTTTTATTTTGCACTGTCTGCACTGTGAGAGGCAACGACCAGGAATTTGTAGCAACGTAATTGTGTTTGGCTCCCTGCCTCCCCCAGCACATCCTGGTTCAGTGGAACCGACACTGTTTTGTGCAGATTAGGTGGCAGTTGTTATGGTTCAGCAGCATTACACTGATTGGATACACTTGGGAAATATCCTAGGAAAACTGAGACCCTGTTTAAGCTCTGATGAAGGCTCCCACCCTCCTCATGCTCTGCCTTTCCCCAGACACGTGAGCTTTCCCCAGGATCACCCAGGGATGTCTCTGCCTGTCCTGCCCCCCTGGACAAGACAATTGTGCAGGCGCTGAGGGATGTGGGATGTACAGTTCCACCCTGGGATGTTGTGGAGAAGACCCAGGAGAGCTCAGGCACCTATTGCCTGTCCCATGGGTCTTGGTTTAGGCTCGCCATCCCCATGGAGATGAAGGCTTAGTTAGTACCAAGTAAGCAGAAAACATCTGTAAGTAGAGCCAATCTCGCAGCTCAAGTCTCCTGGGGGATCTGCACAGGTTTATTGTCCTGGGCAAAAACTCTCAATAGGAGACTCTCCAGCCACTCTCTTATTTAGGTCAAGGACTGTTTCCTCTCTGTATGTACATAAGTATCATGCAGCCACAGTAGGAATAATTTTTGGCCCTTAAGTGGTTAATAAAAAACGTTTTCCTTTGGTCATAGATAAAACCCTTGCACTTCCTTGAATTCCTCCATGGTATTTATTATTAAGGGATGTACCTTTCACACCAGTGTATATAGCTGGTGGATGTCTTCTGAATAACTCATGGGAATGACGTAGCACTTGGTGGTAGTGAACTGGGAAGACTGATCCCCAACCTCTTCTCTTAGGTAAACTGTGAAAATGGACATGAGATAAAGGCAGGCTTGGGGCCTTCTGGGGATGTACCACACATCCAGGTTTCAGCTGGGATCAGGAGAACATTTCTGAGGTGAAATTCCCATTTACTGTGCTTTTTCCAGCTGGTAATGGGCAACTGTGAAGCCAAGTTGTAGCTCAGCTGGAATAGTGACTTCTCTCCACCATGCTGCTGGCACGGACACTGATGCCATCTGTTTCACCCCACAGCACTGTTCCTACTACTAACATAGAAGTTGCCTCAGTGAATCCTTCTGACTTGATTGATTTTGTTTAAATCAATGCAATTGTTTGTACAAACAAGGCTGATAGATCTGGCCCTAGGTGGCATTTAGTCCACCATATTATTTGGTATATAAATCAACTGTTTGGGACAGTGGTAACTGTTTTGTTACGATAGTATATTTAGGAAAAAAATCTGTTAAAGTCACTGAAAAAAGTCCATGTTTACAGTGGAATGACTGATGTTAGCACTTGACTGGTTTTATTTAGATGTGTAGAGCATCCTTGCTCAGAAGGTAGTTTAAAAAGATTATTCTGTCTTTTGGGATCCTTGAATTTATGGCTATAGGAAGAAGTAATCAAGCTCATTATAATCCCTTTATTCCAAAATATCATATACACGACTGACATGCATTTGGTTGCATAGTTGTAAATCTGCGTATCGCTGCTTTTGTACCCAGAGACAAAATATTCGTGTAGCTTTTTTAATGGTTACAGTAAAATTCTCCATGATGTATATCACAAATAGCGATTTTCATCTAGAAATGTTGGTGACATCTTGCCTATGGCAATGAACATGTTGTAATACAACAATAAAGCATGCCCTGTTTTCTTAATTAGTCTCCATTGATTAAACATGCAGATTATTTACAAAAAGCCTAACCAACAGAACAGAAGAATAACTAATGCAATGGTTGAATTCCCAGGATCACATGCAATTCATCTTTACTAAGCTAGCTGAGCCTCTATCATCTTAAGGCATTTATGAAATAATAGGGAGAAAGCTTTAGGTTAAGCATATTTAGTATAAGAAGTATTTGTTTAATTTGTTTCTTAAGATGAAATTCTCCTATTCTTGAGGGAAAAGGAAAGCACTCACTGATTTAAAGCCATAGACATCTTGCAGTAAGATGTAAGAAGCTTTATCAAATCACTAATGGAAACAATCTTTATGATGCTGAGATTTTGCAGCTTATAATTAAACATCACAGTCCAGCCCCTGTAACCTGTATCATAGCCACATGCCCTATTTTACACATCACAGCAATTAGTGAAGCATATATATAGTATATATTTGGATGAAGGCTTTCTGTCAGGAGCTGGTGATGTAGTGACTCAGCAAGGCATCATCAGAAGGCGTTTGATAGTGCTAAGGCTTTGTACACCTCTGTGGGAGCTAGACCTGTCAGATTAATAAGGGGCTATTTTTATAACATCCAGAAAGATTCTGCTGTACATCAAACTGCACTAGCTGCTTATTGTAGATGACAGCAATTCATACATTTTTCTTGAACAATACAGTCCTTAGCACTTTTTTTTGCGTATGTACATCTCCTAAAATGAAACTTTTCTGTGCAGCATTTTGTGGAAGAAGGGCTTCCAAATTGAGATCATCAGAGACATCTTCATCAGACACTTCAAATGTACCAGTGAATTAACAGCCCACATACCAAAGGTAAGAAGCAGTCATGGCAACAGGCTGCCTGGGTATTGGGGAATTCTCTGAGCACATAATTCGGGACAACAGGAACATGGGGATGAGTGCCCTGCTTTCTTCTGGGTTCAGCTCAGGGCAGTGCCGAGCGTCCCTCGAAAGAGACTGTACTCTTCAGCTGGTCTAGTCTTTTATTTATTGTGTTCATTTTTCCTCCCAGCAATGGAAATCTCACCCTCCTTCCCATCCACTCATTTGTTTTCATTCTTGAAAACAACTTGCCTGAAAGTCGCCGTTTCCCCCATGGGCATTGATGTTGGATCACATGAATGTGACAAGCTCAGCCTGCTGCTAGCAGGCTTTCCTTTCTCCTTGCTGCCCTTAACTCTGCCCATTGTGGTTGGAGGGTTAGTCTGAACACATGAGCTGAGCATTTTGCCCTGGCTCATGTCTCCTTCTGTGTCCCTGAGTCCATTGGGCAGATCCTGGCTGTGAACGTGTGAAGCAGTGGAAGACACTCGTGAGATCCCAGCTGTGTCCCCAAGGTCAGAATCAAGGACTTGAAGCAAATTCTAGAGAGATAGTGGAAATGGCCACTGAAGCCAGGTAATTTCACCAAATATGTCATCATTAACACTTGGCTTTCGCAATGTGCTCTTCATGTGTGTAAATCTCAGAAGGATTTTGTCAAGGAGGCTGCTGTTATTAATTCCAATGGCACAGTGAAGTGACTTGGAAAAGGTGACATCAGAGGCAACAAAGGCACTGAAATAGAAGTGGGCTTTTCTGAGTCATGCTCTGACTCTCAGCCCTCCTCACTCCCACTGCCCCGATGCCACCAGAGCTGCCCTCCCTCTCTCTCATTCCCCGTTGCCCTTCTGTGGTCCCACATCATCTGCCCATCCTTGCTTACCAAAGCACTTACCAAAGTGACTAAATTGGCACATGTTCCGAGGTCTCACTTGGCAAAATATAGCTGTGTCTGCACTTTTCTAAACGGGGATGGATTAATCACATGCTTAAAAGCTTTGCTGGATGGAGACTTGCACACTAGAGCCAGACGTACCTTCATTGCTGGAGCCTGCAGGGAGGAGAAGACATTTTTCTCCTTCTCCCATGCTGTCTGACAAAGGGACATGTGAAAGAAGCAGAGAGAGTACTGACTTGGTTTCTGCATCAGAGCAGGCAGTGTACCTGTGTCAAGAAAGCAGGAACCAGAGTGTGAGGCTCTGAGGACCTGCCCAGATCCTGGAGCACCCTAATAGCAAGGCTGAGCTGAGAAGTGTCTGCCATATTTTTTAATAAAAACATTTGCAGAAAATGTTTCCCTATTGGATTTGGAACAACATTCTTATGCAGGCAGCTATCAATAGTAGTGGTAGTACTAGTTGTATACTAGGATAACTAGTCAAAATAATGATCGGCTGCATAAAAAGCATTGTTGGATTTTTGGTAGAAATTGGGTGTTAGTAATGCTTTCATGTAAGCAGCCCTTTTATGTGCAAAACATGTTAGGGATGGTACCTAAGGTGTGCAACACAGGGATGCTGGAACCTCCATTACCTAAGCTATTAAACATCCTTTAAACCATGGAATAAAAGCATAATGTGGTTTTATTATAAGAATACAGCATTTAACACCCTATCAAAAAGAAAAACTGTACTTCTTACATCTTTTCCTGGCTGAAGCTTGGCTCCATTGTCTTCTCAGAGAAGCAGCAAAGTTTGGACTTAATCTGTTTAATCACACCTTCCATTTTCATCCCTTTATGCTATTATCACAGAATCACAGCATCACAGAATATCAGGGATTGGAAGGGACCTTGAAAGATCATCTAGTCCAATCCCCCTACCAGAGCAGAAACACCTAGATCAGATCACTCAGGAACGTGTCCAGGCGAGTTTTTAATGTCTCCAGAGAAGGAGACTCCACAACCTCCCTGGGCAGCCCCTTCCAGTGTTCAGTCACCCTCACTGTGAACAAATTTTTCCTCATGTTTAACTGGAATCTCCTATGTTCCAGCTTGCATCCATTACCCCTTGTCCTATCATTGGATGTCACTGAGAAGAGCCTGGCTCCATCCTCCTGACACTCACCCTTTACACATTTATAAACGTTAATAAGGTCACCCCTCAGTCTCCCCCAAGCTAAAGAGACCCAGATCCCTCAGCCTTTCCTCGTATGGGAGATGCTCCACTCCCTTAATCTTCTTGGTAGCCCTGCCCTGGACTCTCTCAAGCAGTTCCCTGTCCTTCTTGAACTGAGGGGCCCAGAACTGGACACAATATTCCAGATGGGGTCTCACCAGGGTAGAGTAGAGGGGGAGGAGAACCTCTCGTGACCTACTAACCACCCCCCTTCTAATACACCCCAGGATGCCATTGGCCTTCTTGGCCATGAGGGGACAGTGCTGGCTCATGGTCATCCTGCTGTCCACCATGATCCCCAGGTCCCTTTCCCCTATGCTGCTCTCCAACAGGTCGTTTCCCAACCTATACTGGTACCTGGGGTTGTTCTTGCCCAGATGCAAGACTCTACACTTGTCCTTGTTCTATTTTATTAAATTTCTCCCCGCCCAACTCTCCAGCCTGTCCAGGTCCTGTTCCTGAAGTTATTTCCCCCTTCAAAAACTTTGGTTTTGCTTCTGAGGCATATGTCTTATATAGTGAACGCCCCTGTGGTATTAAGGACAAAGCTCTCTGCTGAATCACTACAGTCAACAGGGATTTCAATATTTATCTCTGTGGCAGCTGGGTGTGGTTCCTTTCAGTTTCTTTCCCTTTCAAGCTGCTGCTTCTGTTTCGGGTTTCCCCAGACTCCCAGCATCACTCTCGGCAATGTGAGCAGAGGGTTCTCACCACAGTGGCTGTAGCAATCCCTGATTTTTTTTGGTTCAGCATCAAAACCCAGAAAAAAAGATTTCTAACAACTTTCCAAAATGCAATCCTGAAAAATTAGATCAGGAAATACACAATTTGAGGGACACGGTATAAATGTAAAGGGAAAAAAGCATCACAAAGTGGAAGAGTGAAGAATAGCAGCTATTCTTCCCTGATCTGATACTCGAAGGAAAAGACATTCACTGAAGTCCAAACCACACTCTGCTACATGCAGGGCTTTGAGCCAAAGCCCTTCTTTAACTAGAGATGTTCCCTAGCTCCCGCCAGAGGTCACCTGAAGTGAGAGCTTCCCCAGCTCTCCTGGTGTGACTCTTCTACTTTTCATTGCAACTGTATGAATGCTCAGCAGTCAAGAGGGAAAGAGCACGTGTTCGAGTGACTACAGTCTGGTACAACCTTTGGTTGAGACACAGTGCCACTGGGCTTTAGCTTGGTCACAATGGCCATTGAAGCTATTTACACCAAATTGAACAATATTGAAAAAAGATATTTCAGACACATCCCCAAAAATTCTTAGTGGTGTGATGGATGAGCAGTGGCTGTCCCGAAGGAGGGAAATGGTAGCTCCTCTCTCCCAGGTTGGGCTGGAGCCACACATTCTGCACCATGATGAGTATACCTGGGAGAAAAGAGGGAAACTACCACCAAGGCCCAAACTATTTCTCAGATAAAACTATCTGAGAAAAATTGCTGATTTTGGCTGAAATTCATAATAAATTATGACCCACACTGCATTTTTAATTAATAAAATAACTAAAAATGTTTTTGCTAAGTGCTGCTCACCGCCTTTGAACTTAATGCACGTTGTAACCTCAACTTTCTGTGACATCCCGTGCCTGTGAGCTCTACCTGCACATGCAGGAGGGCTGCTGGTGCATCCTTCAGCTCCGCCAATGTGGTGGTCAAAACAATATCATAATTTCAACTGCCTCCCTGCAATCTCCTTGCCATTCTGCGAGCCAGCCCCAACCTGAAGGATCTGCACATTGACGCTACTTCACTAATGTCAGTGTTTTAGGTTAGAAAGTCCCAAGGCTGTATGTCAGTTCTCTTGTACACATTATTATTTTTATATCTAAATCTTCTTTAAATATTGGGCAGACTCTTTTCATAGCTGAGTAGTCGTTTCAACAAGTGTGGTGGTTGATTTACAGTCTGTACTTTGTACACTTTCTGTAGTGAAGCATAAAATTGAAAGGCTTATGTCAAATTCATTCATACATGGACACATTCAAGAACAAATTGATTTTAAAGCACTTACAGAGTATATAATGTTTCTATGTCATGCTTTACAAATCTATAAAGTAATTTATAACACAAAGTCTATTTTAGAAGAGAGCTGCAGTAGAACAGATAGCAGAGTGATTTCAATCTAAAATATCCCAGTGTTACACTCCCCCAGATATCTGCAATTCAGATCTCATAGGACTTGTGAATAATCAGTTTCTAAAGCAAAATTATTATACAAGGAAAGGCTCTCAGCGCAATGTCCTCTTGCAAAACCGGGTTATTCTAGGACAAATTAAGTTTTCTAACTATCAGTATGCAGCATGCTAGATAACGGGTCAGATTTGGATCTTGAACTAGTATAAATCAGGAATCACAGTTATGCAGGACCAAAATAAACTCATTTAAATGAGTATTTGGTAAATGCAGTGTACAACTGTAATACTAGAGACATTGTAATACCCTTCAAGAGTGTTTCCACCCCATCACCCATGAGAATAGGTGTCTTCCACCTGCTGTGGTCCTTCTCCTCCAAGCAGCACTGCAAGTGGAGAGCACCTCTGCACAGGGTGATGTTTGCACCATCCAAACACGGGTCCATTGGAGGCTCATCCAGCACTTCATACTTTGGAGGGCCATAGCTTCCTTCAGCAGGTGCTGGGAACTGCCAGCACTGCTCAGCAGCATCCTCTTGCTACAGGGGACCTGGGTATCCAGGAACCATGTGGACCACCTCTCTGGTCACAGCTAAGCTCCTTCTCCACTTGCAATAGCATCGTGCCTGTAAATTCCCCCACGTTGAGCGCTTATAATTAGCAAATGTGGTGGGCAATCAACAAAAATGTTCAAAGCCAAATTCACCCCTGGGATGCTTCAGCTCCCCTGAAATCGCAGGATGGTGCATACAGGAATGACTGCTGAGTCTAACGAGCTGACAGCCAGCTGGCCTGTCACAGCTACTCCTGCTCTATTCTGGCATCCTTGTGTCTGCATTTTTTTAAGGGGCATTCCTGTTCTCTCTGTAAGCAGCAATTTAATGTACTAACAGTACATGGAGTAAAATATACAGCAACGGCTGTGAACTGCTGCTGTGCTCCTCTTCCCACTATTCATCCCAGTTGGCTTGTGTATGGCATTTGGGTAGCTAACTCTGTAATTTGGTCCCTCATCACCTCAGGAGAAACAGAGACATAATCAGAATTTAGAATGACTTCTAAAAGGTGTGTATTTCAAAGGCAAAATTGCAACATAAAACATTCGGAGAAACTATAACCCAAGTATCACCTGTGTGCAGAAGGGGGAAGGAAAACATCATTCTTCGTAACAGCCACTGGCTGCAAGACCAATGGGTATAACTCAAAGCAGCCGTTCCTACTCCTCACATCAGAAGGAGGAAGCCCTACTTTCAGTTCCCCCATGCAGTGAATTTTGAGATATTTATAAAAAGTGGAACAGCTTCCACAGTGCAGGGTGATAAAGGTCACTCCAGCACAGCTGGACAGGTAACCAGTCAGCTTGGCACAGCCACAACCACAGTGACCCAGGGACAAACCCTGGCTGTGGGGTGATGGGCTTGTCCTTCACACAGACACACAGGACAGGGGGGTCACCTCAGGGGTGGGAGGATCCTCATGCTGGATGGAAGAGCTGCTCCTTACCCCCCCTCTTCTGCTGAATGCTGGGACCCAGGTTCTCAAAAGCAGCTAATGATACTGAGCACGTTAAGCTTCTCAGTGCAGGAATTCATTTTTTTGGACATTCTCTTTCTGAAAGTTAGTTCAAACTAGGTCCCTCAAATGTCCTTTTGAAAAGGTTAACCACTGCCAGCCTCCTGGACCACTTTCTTCCTTGCAGTCCCACAGCAGCCACATTGCTGACACATGTGAAGGGAGAAAAGTCCTTATTCCATCAGGAAAGGCTGAAAAAGGAAGAACTATTAGTCTGAAATTCTGCATTGAAAGATGTAGATTTCAAAGGAACCCAAAGAAAAACTTGCATCCAGCAGAGTGGGAATGCCTTAGGTCTAGACTTCACCTATTTCCTTGCAGAAAGCAAGTTAGTGCTGCAAGTTTAACAACTGCTTTAAACAAAGGGACTTGTAGAATTTGCTTTATCATCAGAAGATGACAGCCAGCAGCTCAGGAAGCAGTGGGGTGCTGGAGGAGCTACCCCCTGCCCTGGCACAGCCCCGTTGCAGTCACTGTCCTGCTGCAGAGCTGTACCAAGTGCTGGGCTGCCTGCTGAGTGTTTTGCACACTCCTGTTTGCAGTTGCTAGTAAATATCCATAATGTTAAAATTTGGGCTGGAATCTTCTGTGAATTCTTTCTGCCTCAGGTTGCATTTTTTTCTTTAAAGTTTCAGCAGAGCAGTTCAGCAGTTTTTGAGAACGTGTATCATTGCCTAAGGAGTTCTGACTCAGAGAAGAGACAAAATTCATCAGCTTTCTTGTGGTGGTCACACTTGTATTCAAGTATTAAATAAATGGTATTTGGATGATGTTTTTCTTAATTCTGATTGTGAAAATCAGTCATAAAAGACTTTGACAACTAAATGTCCATGCAGAGCTTTCCCACCATTGCTGTGCTGGTGCAGAGTGCTCTGGGGCTGTTTGTGCCCTGTGGGTTTGATTCACAAAAGTGGTCATAATGTCATGCCACGATGCTGTAGCACCCACCTTTCAGGGCTCTAACCCTCCTCAAGTATTCACAAAGCAGGATGTAACAGATTGGCAGCTTGCAGTGTGAGGGGAGAGATGGGCTCCCAAGCTTGGGATCCAGGAAAGCCAATGCAATGCAGTAGGACTGTCTAGGCTAGATGATATAAAAAGTAAAAGCCAGGGTGTGTTTGAAATGCAAGCCTGCTGAGCTCTGCACAAAATGCAGAAGAAATGCTCAGCTTTTCCTGGCTGATGGAGAGCTGCTTCTACTGAAGAGCATTTCTATGGACCCCTACTGTTTTACACCTTTGTATTCCAGGAAAGCAGTTATTGTTCATCCTCCTTTCTACTGTATTAAATCTTCCCAGGTGGCTATCACAATGAAAAGTCTGCTGGAACATCTCACAGCTGCCTTAGAGACCTCCACAGGGCCAGAAGGGGACCAGCCTTGGTACCTGTCTGCCTCCTTTGGCAATGTTGATCTTCACACTTGTAGTCTGGGATTTTGGATAGGAGGGACCGCTCCTTGGAGATCGCTAAGTGTCCCTCCCATGCCTAAATAAAAATCTCCTACAGGTAGGTCCTCCCTCTGTGTGGGTAAGGGAATCATCATTGAGTAAATGCCTATGTTTGCCCAGAAAAATGCTTACTAACAAATTACACTTGTTTCTTCTCAACACTGTCATAACTTTCTCAGTGAATTGGTGTGAAGGAGTTTCTCTCTTGAACTGGCTCTTTAATTGCACTGCTAATGAGGTAGGTAGGGCGCCAGGGTAAACAAGCACACGCAGCATGCTCTGCTATTATGGCTAGAGATTGCCTCCAGCTGCCGAACTAACACTGCGATAGTGAAGCCTGCAGCACAGACAAGCATTTTGTTACTGCCCTAGATTTCATGTTAGCTTATAAAAAAATGTGGACTTGTGCAATATAAAAGACTTTCTAAGGTGTTACCTAATATTGCAGGATATAACATTAGCACTATGTAGGTTTAATAAAGCACATAGGAAACAAAAGGTGAAAAACTGCTTTCCTGGGCACCATTTGCCAGTGAGCCTCAGGAGTGCTCCTAGTAGGGATGTATTGAGAGTGTTCCTAGGCCTAAAACTGTTCATCAGCAGTGCAGATACTACATTATATCATGGCTGATAAAATCTGTAGCTTGCACAAGAATCGATGTTATGTTTAAATGATGAAGGGAAGGCAGTCATACGAGACCTCTTGCTTGGTCAGCCAAATCTGCTGTTTCTAAGTACAGCCAAATACAGAGTTAAACTCCACAGAAGGAGAAATAGTGGCTGCGCTAGTTAAGTGCTATTTTTCTTCTAAAGGATTTAGAGGCCAAAGAAGATGAAACCTCAAGTTCTCTAATAGCTGAGAAGGCTAATGAGACCTTGGATGACTAAACAGGGGATGTTGGGGTGGAGGCAGGAGCCCAGACTGACATACATGTCCTATCTGCAGTCTTAGTATACACATATCACTGAGGATGCTGAAAAACTGGGAAAGATGCAGAGAATTGTAAAAGTGGGCCAAGGACTAGAGAAGGCATCTAATGGGGGGAGAGAGATTTAAAAAGCACTATTTGTCTAGCTTATAAAAAAGAAGATTGAAAGGTCTTGATTACAGTGAATAACTATCTTCACAGGGAGAAAAGAGCTCTTTAATCTGGTGGAAAAGGATGAATGGTTGAAAGCAGAGACTAGATAGATCTGAAGAGGAAATTAGGCAAAACACATTAATAGTGAGGGTTGGAAACAAGCTGCTAAGGGAAAGAGTCTTCAGTGCTCGATGAAGATGTCACAATGCTTTTCTGAACAAAACCATTTTCTTGCACATGTGCTATGTTTTAGTCCATCCCAATATGGGCAGAACTGGCTGACATGTTAAGAGATGCGATGTAATCTAGTTGTCTCCTCCAGCTTCAAGCTCTGGAAACCTGTAAGAGCAGTCTAAACATGCACAGGGGTGTGCACTCCATCTGGGGCTTCTTCCCTGTGCAGAGGGAAGAAGCCCTTGTTTTCTTTCTCTCCCCTTCCAGCAGGACAGTCATGCTGGGAAACAGTGCTGAGATTTAGTCCTAAAAGCCTGGCTGCCTCTGTTTCTGAAATGCCTTTCAGCACAAAGAACCCCTTGCATGTCCTCACTGAAATTTTTCCTGCTGAGCTGAGGGAATGGCCAGGTGTTGAGGGATGACCACCCCAGCTCACACCTGTCCCTGGCAGGGCAAGGCTGGGTGACCCTGGTAGGCCAAGGCCAGGCTGACCACTCCAGTAAGAGACGCCTCCCTTGGTGGGATTATTTGGGAACAAAACCTCTCCCCCCATTCTGAGAGTCTTCTATCTGAAACTCAATATTTATTCGTAACTGAAATACATTTCCTCCCTCTCCTCTCTCTCCATGTTTCCATCTTCCACAGAGATAAACAATTATTTTTTTCCCCAGTGGAGCAACAACATCCTTCAAACGCCTATTAGAGAGCTTCATCCTCACTTAGTTGGCGAGCTCAGCTGTGCACGCTCTGTCTGTGAGTCAGTGCTGTAGCCCAGATCAGCCAAGCTCTGCTGTGGCTGTGCCTTTGTGTCTAGCAAATGGTTTCTAATATAATTATAATATTTTCAATCTATGGGAGGATTGAACTCAACAGGGCTAAAAGGCTCAAAATAAGATAACTATGATGTCACCTGCGGCAAAATAATAATCCCCACCTTCTTTGAAGCTGACTGTAGCTCCTTTTTTATTCCTTTAAGTTGTCAGTCTTACGGCAAGATGCTGGCAAAAATTAACTCCCACACTTGGCTTTGCAACAGAAAGGTAAATTCACCATGGAATGATGTTTCATAAATTTATCTTTGACATAATGCAACTTCTTAGCAAGAGGAGAGCTAGGCTGGAAATAAGCAGGAAATTCTAAGGCCTTATCAGACTAGATTTAGGGAAGAAATTTTTTATGGGGGTGGTGAAACACTGGAACAGATTTCTCAGAGAGGTGGCAGATGCCCCATCCCTGACCCTTCAAGGTCACGTTGGATAGGGCTCTGAACAGATTTCTCAGAGATGCCCCATCCCTGACCCTTCAAGGTCACATTGGACAGGGCTCTGAGCAACCTGATTTAATTGAAGACGTCCCTGATCTTTTCAGGGGAAGCTGGACTAGATGACTTTTAAAGGCCCCATCCAACACAAACCATTCCACCATTCTATGAAACTATGATCATGGTGCTTCTAGACTTTTTCAGGGTGGAGACTCCTTTACTCAACATTTAAAGAAATTATAAAAGTCTCCATACACTTACTACAGAAGAGCAAAAATCTGAATGGTGCTAGCAATGGTGGAACAGACCTTGGAGAAGAAAGATGTGTGTGAACTGTGGTTGAATTTGCGGTTGTTATCCCAGACTGTATGTCTGGGATATGGGGACTGAACCCTTGAGAATTCAGCCCTTTGGAGGGAGCAACTTTCCTCCAGACCATGAGTGGTTTCCGAACAGTAATCTTACATATAAGATCTAGATCTCATGGATGCTCAGCAGGCAATTGCCTGGTCTTATCACAATATAGTAAGACATTTAAGATCCTGCTCTCTTCCCAGCCCACACTCCTTTCAGGACCCCTCACGTACTTTCTTCCCATGAATCTCCAGGGAAAGCAGCTGCTGTCCTGGGATGCAGGAATGCAGATAGCTAAGTTGTAAGGGAGCAATATCACTACTATCCTGGTAGGGGTTTTTTGGGTTTTGGTTTTTTTTTTATTTTCAAGTAGGTAGAGATGGGTAATGAACAGTAAAACTAACGAGTCAGTCATGTGTTTTCAAAAGGATGGAGAGTGGGTTATTTGAAGGAAAATTGGAAGGCTTGATTTAAGCCTCTGTCATAAGCCTCTGTCAGCTTGGCCACGGTATAATCCATTGACTTTTCTATAATTGTTCTAATTAAGCAATCACAAGTAAGGGGCATATTAGACCCAAACTCCACATTTGCAGGCAATTAAAAGAATAGCATTCTGGCTGGTAGAGATGAACATTCAAATCAGCTGATGTAACAACAGCTAAACAAAACCTTGCTAACTTGTACACAAATAAATCAATAGAGAGATCAGGATAAAATACCTGGAATTACCAAAGAGAAATGGGGAAGTGGAAATTGATGACAATTACAAAAAAATCCCCAAATCCCAAACCCCAATGTTTTTCACATACAAGAGCCTTCTAGGGCAACTACTCCACAGCAAAGTGGAGGAAAGCAAAACTTATGAAGACATTAATCAAGGTACAAGTGAAAAGAAAATTAGATGCTTCAGGGCACAGAGACGACAGGAAGCATATCTATGGCAATAAGGGATGATGAAAATCATACAGAGGGAAATAAAACAAAGGATACATGAGGAAAGGATGGAAGAGCAGCAGAACACCTACTCTGACAATATAGTGTTTTGCTCTCGCTAAAAGAGAAAATCAATAAACTCTGTGTAGGAAGAAAAGCTTATTAAATGATTGACTGTCCAACTGGATATTCCTGTTGGCAAACACATTGCTCTGTGTGATAGATGGACGTGAGGGTCAAGAGGTCGTTCACTGAAGTGATCAGGCTTCATAAAATCTTGATTTGCAAACAAGCGGGGCGATGGGGCCCCAGTGAAGTTACTGTTGTTGAGTGATTTCCATTCACTTCAATACCGTGAATTCATTTACAGAGCAGTGAAAGAATTTCCGTTGGCGGAGAAGTTGGGGGGAGAACTCTTGCAGCTTTGGCCTGGGGTTTTGCTGGATCTGTGCACATCCATGCCCAGCCATGCTGCCCTGGAGCAGCAGAGGCAGATGGCCACAGTGACCTGCTCTGGGTCACCAGTGCCAGTGGCTTCCTCACCCTGCTCTCATGAGCCTGGCAGTACAAATGGGATGAAATCATAACACCGTAATTCTTTGTGTGAAGAAATGTCCTAGCTCATCATCAGCAAAGGACTCATGAACGTCATAACAGTTTGGATTTGAAGTGACCTTCAAAGATCAGCTAGTCCAACCTTGCTGCAGGGGACACAGGGACATCTTTCACTAGGTCAGGTTGCTGAAGTTCATTTTTTGTTTATCACATACTAACGCCACAATAAAAAACCTTCGTCAAGGAGCCCCTGTGTTTCTCCTGCTGTCAGCCATTAAGTTGTAGCTCCATCCAGTTTTTCCCTTCCCTGACAGCTGCGTTACCAGCAGGTCCCTCGTCCCATTAGCCCATTGCTTCCCTATGCACCTTGCCCCATCACCTCCCCAGGCTTTCCTGTGGGTCAATGACTTCCCCTGTTCCCCCCAGTGTTATGGACCCCTTTTTGCAAGCTGAAGTGCAGAGCTCACTTGTGGTCTGTTTCCTCGCCATGACCTACCCGGTGAGAGCTACAGAAGGAAAGGAAAGGGGCTTTGCAGGTTGAGCACTGGACTGGAAGACTTCAGGTACACGCTTTTAATCCATAACTGCTCAGCTGAGTTGACAAGCCTAAGGCACAAAGAAACCAATGTCCTGAAGGGCCGGGACACAAGCCCAATGCCCCAGCCTCCCCTCTGATATGTCACCTACCTCTGAACCAAGGTGACAGGATTGTAACCCAAGGGAGCTCAAACTTGTTTCAACAAAACTGCAGCCTTCTCAGGATCAAATCGGTCATGATCCTATGCACAGCAGGGCAGAATTTGGTGAGGACACAAGATCTGGAGATGGCAGCCATGGAAATGTCACTTCCCACAGCCAGGCCCTCCCATTCCTTTTTCTGGAATACAAAGTGCTGGATCAGGCTTATGAACACTTGGGACTACCTGTGCTTCACTTCAGTCTGAGGAATGACAAGGGATAAAACTAAACATTGGCCCTTTGGTTATTAAAAATTTATTTAGAGATGCTTCCTCTTTCCAAAAATGAATGTCAAGAAAATCTTGCTGTTTGTTGCCTGTAGATTGTGGTGAATTTTTATGTTCCAGTGCATTTACTCCTGAATGCTGACAGATTAGAAGAAAATCAAAATGATTATGTACATTAATAATAGAATACACACATAAAGATAACTTTGAGGTGTCTAAACCTTATGCATATTCCTCTAGACTGCTGTTAGCTTCTGTATGTGAGTGGATTAAAAACAAGAAAAACACTGTACACTAAATTTAAATGTAAATATTTTTGTTTAAAAGGAAAGATCATTTGTATCAATAAGTCAGTCATGACTTGTAAACAGTCTTTGTTTTCCACTATCAATAATATTCCTTCTGTCTGCAAGGAATGAATTTCTAAGCTTAAATGTCTGATACTATTCAAATTAGTTATAGCTTACCAAAACTCTTTCCTCAAGTCATACATTATTTGTCTTTCTAATAGAAAGTAGAGCTTGATTTTATTTTGCTGTGCCCACACAGCATCATCCCCTTGATATTATGCTTATTTAGAAAGAGAAATGAAAGTTTTTCTTTTGCTTCTTCTTGAAAAAAGATATATTTGGGTAAAAGAGAAAATCAACAATGCTTACATCAAGGTTGGCAGGAGTCCCAACAGGGAAAAAATGTCTCCACTTATCTTTTTTTCATTTCTTCTGCACTTTTAGTTGTGTTCAGAAGCAATGCTATCTATGATCTGTGCATACGGCACAGTTGTTGAACCCTGAAAACCAGTGAAGAGCAGAAGGGTCAGCGGTGGGGCTCTTGAATGCCAGCCACCTTGCCGATGCCTGCTGTGCGCTTTGATGATTAGCTCCTCAAGAGCACTCAATCCTTTGGAGCTTTCTACAAGAGTTGCTTGAAGAATGTGAGGAAACACATCATATGCAGTGAAGGACTGGGAACCTTGCTTGAGGTAAACTGTTGAAACCAAAGCTGAGAACCCAAGTTCAGACATGTGGTTTGAGGAACTTATTTTCCAAATTTAGTTATGTAACTGAGATGTACAGAATGTATCCACAAGTTTTTCAGGAGCCAGATATTTTAAAATTATTTGCCCATTGACACAGGTTAAATCAATTAGGACTGTATTAAATCACCTTACTTAGTAGGTCAAATATGCCATGGGAGCAATTTTTTTGGAATTTGATTGATGTGATGCCAGGGAGGAAGTTTGCCTTGTAAAGTTACAGGAGGCTTAACTGTTAAGTTTGCTATCTGATCAAGCTATAGGTATGGAATATTTAGCAAATGGCACAATCTAACCCTTGAAGAACCTGTATTGGGGTACTCAGGAAGTAGAAAGGGCAAGAGCCTGGTTTTAATGAAATCAGTGCAACCACACAGATCTGGTCTGGCCTCAGCCTGGTGCAGTCACTGCCACCTACACAGAGCAAAGGAGTACAGTAAGTCAGTGGAAAAAGAAGTACTTCAGACATTTTATTTGCAGCAATACTGTACGAAAATAGTGTGAGCTATCAATTCCAGAATGACAGATTAATCTAATTTTTGGGGAAAAGCAGAACTGACACTGATGGATGAACAGGCTGCAAGAGGGCCTGAGAGCAGGGTGTTAATCCTATTGTGGCATCTGAGCTGAGAGAGGACCTCATCCTCCAGCACTGATGACTCAGCAGAAGGCAGATATTTAAGGA
The DNA here is from genome assembly GCA_013400555.1 of Jacana jacana. Classification (NCBI taxonomy): domain Eukaryota; kingdom Metazoa; phylum Chordata; class Aves; order Charadriiformes; family Jacanidae; genus Jacana; species Jacana jacana. The sequence goes on along the minus strand of VZTM01000426.1, from coordinate 152,117 downwards.
AAGGTCCTGCTCTGTTTCTTTAAAAAACTGCCTCTGGTAATTTAGTTTGCATGAGAGATGCAGGATCAACCCCCAGTTATGGCTGCAAGGTGTTACGAGCTCCCCTGCTCCCTCTCCCATTGCCAAGAAAAAATCCCATGGCAAATGAGGATCCCCAAATGAAATGCTGCATTTCTCACTTGAAGAACTGCCTTTTGAAATATTTAATTTTTCAATTTTCTTTGTAAGAATATATCATCAGCTGTATTTGATGCCTAATTTAACCTGGTTTCCATGTGTCATTATGTTTATGAAATGCCTTTGTCTTTCAGTGAGGCAGATGCAACCACAAAATCTTGCTCTTTGGCTTAATTTCCAACTATTTGTCACATTTGTTTTCCTAGATCCAGGCCAGCCTGCTAAACATACTCAATAATTTACAGTTTTCAATGCCTATTGCTCTTGCCCAACAGGTTAACTATTTTCTTTGGCTTATTGGGAGCCTTGCAGAGAAAAAGACTCTGAAAACTGCCAAGGTCAAGAGGAATTTCAGATTAAGGTTTATATTGTTCTGTTATTTAAGTAAACAAAGGTATATTCCAGCAGGAGGGATGTATTTAGACCACATGCAGTGTGTATTTACTGGTGAGGTAGAGTTGGAATGGAAATCCTCTCTTCCCATTGCCAGGATGGACTGAGCAGGAGTGATGTGAGAGAATGTGGAGGAAGACTTACCAGAGGGTGCTGAGACAGACAAAGAAAGAGCAGAGAGAGTGGGAAAAGCCCCAATAGCAGCAACTGCTACAGCATATGGAGCATTCACATAACCTGACAAAGCACGTCTTCATGTTCGGGTCTGGGGTTAGTAGTAGATGAAAACAAGCCAATTGCTGCTCTCTAGTCCTGAGGGCAAGCAGTACAGCACAGCACAGTGTGCATCCTCAGACCTGCCTTCCTCCACTGCCCTCCACCCAAAATGACATCTTCCCTAATGCCTAGTGACACTGGGTCATGTTATCTCCCAAACCATGCCCCAGACATTACTATTCAGAGTGAGTCAAAACTATGCCAGGTAATGCACCAATGGTAAGCTAAAGCCTGGACAACGCCGGGTAGTGCTTCAGTCCTTGTTCATGTACAGTTTATTGATACAGTTGTAGCCAGGGAGCCCAAACTAGCTGTGAAAGATGTGTTCGCTCTTTTCTGATGGATGAGTTGGATGATGTGCTTTTGTATTTCAGTTTCCTTTACGCTGGGAGGAAGGTTGCAGTTTTCATCAACTGTTTGAAAAACAGTAATCTAATCAAACCAACCCTCCATCCCCCTTTAAAAGCCAGTGGATGAAAATAGGTATATCCAGATGGTAGTTCATCCCCAGATTGCTATGGATATCTCATATTCGCTAGGGAATCTCAAATGGCAGTGGCTACTTAAATGTGGGCACGTGATGTGCATTCCATGAAGGGTGAGCTGACTCTGTGCTCAGGTTTTTTTTTGAGGTTAGGTTCTCTACACATGTAGACATCTACAGACAGGTGACTTCCAGATCTTCCTGAATGTGCTAGGGGCTGTGTTGTCATTGACTGTGTTATTGCAGAAGAGACACACTATCAAAACCAAATGAAGATATGTCTATGATGCAGCTATCTAGTGAAGTGAGTGCAGCTTGTAATCAAGGATAAATGAGGAGAGCTGTGGCCTATATCTGCCTTGCAAAACTTACAGCAGTGCAGGTGCAACGATGTAGGTGTCATTCGCCAGTGTTCTGAAGCATCCAGATACATTCATTTATGGACATTAAGCAGTAGCACATTAAGACTGTGCTACTACTTCTCCATTGCTGTGCCTGTACAAGCTAACCTGATGCTAGCCCTGACCCTTCAGTGTGGAGTTTGCATTTTTGAATTGCAGTGGTAATGAAGTCCCCAGATTGGGCTGAAGAGCTAGGCTCTAACCATAATGCAGATCTCATGATGATGTGACTCAGCATTTCTGCTCTAGTCAAATTGGGAGAGAAGTAGAGCTGGTCCTGCTGAATGTGTGAAGCATTGGCCGAGAGAGAAACAGCTGTAATCAATTCATTGTGATGTGCTCAAAACCGGTGATGTGCTTGAAACCGCTGTTCTGGCTCCATATCTACACCATGTCAGGTACTGCTGTCTGAGTCTTGCCTGAACTTACGGGGGATGTACCTTAGTCACTGCGAGCAGAACACAGGACTGTCTTCTGAAGTTTATTAAAATGTGATTGAATTGTGAGAAATGAAGAAGAAAAAAGAACAGTTTCTTGAACAGAGCAGCTCTGCTGTTCAGGGAAGTAAAAGTAAAGCCACTTGGGGGATACACTGATACAGATATTCTAAAATAACCGTATGGAGTGAACGGAGAATGAAACTGCAAAATGAACTGTAAACAGAACAAATTTACATGAGGCTGAACAAAACCAGGGAAGTTAGACTCACTATCTTTATCTTGTGTGAAGGTTTTATTGTGCCTTCAGGATAAAAAGGAGCTTGAAAGGGTTATATATCTCATGAAACACATCTGCTGAGCTTCTAATGGTTGTGCTGCAGGTAGAAAACATTGCTTATCAAAGCCTAAATAATGTTCTTGCTTTCACATATAAAAAGGAACCATAAAGTCTGGGAGTGGGATTCCCCAAAGCAGACTCATGCCAGAAAAATACCTACTCATTCACTGCTACAGGGCTGGGAGCCTACGACTAATTCTGCTACTGATCTGCTGCTAATCTATACACAAATCCTGTGGGTGCATTAATATCCTTTAGTGCTGAGACAGAAATAAAGCAAGATATATACAAATCAAATAAATTATTGTTTTCTATGCATTGTCTGTTCTATGCTAGTGATCATAATGAGACCGTTCCTTGGCAAAGTTTGTGGTAAATGAGCTGGTCACACTCCCTTTCACTCTGGAAATGTCCCAGGGCTTCAAATGTTCTCAGGTGAATTTAGTGCTTACAGAAAATATTATACTGACAGCCCTGAAAAATTAAGTCGTTGTTTCCAAAGAGCAGAAGCATGCCCAGTAGAAACACATTTCTCCACAATTTCCCATCAATCGATTGTCAGATCTTTCGCTGGAAAAATCAGATTTTCCATGTGAGATATGCAGCTCCTGTGCCTTTTGTTAGCAGCAGAAGGGACACCCATGACTTCTGCAGACCATCCTCAATGGAGCAATGTGGAAGTTGTGTTCCTCACTGTAGGGCACCCAGATGCTCATGACAGAGAGGATGTACCTGCATAACTGGGCTCCTACTCTGCTGCCTGGGCGATGGCCTCCAGCATCGTGCTGGTAAACCTGATGACGCCAGAGTTGCCACTTCTCTGGTGGCACTGAACCCCACAGGCTGGCTGTTTTTAGTCCAGATCTCTTAATATAGCCCTGCTTTCGAATTTCCCTGCTCTCTGTATGTGTTTGCAACCATTCTATTTGGTTCAAGGCCATGATAGAGAGAGCTGGATTCAACCCAGTGAATCGGCAGCTTGATTCATCATTAACAACATGCCTTTTCCAGGTTCTTGAGGCACCAGCACCAGATCTTGGATATAAATCTTTTGCTATAGAGCAACCATGCTAGAAGATGTTACAAAATTCTGCTCCTGGCACACAGAGCACAAAATCATTCTTTTTTACATTTACCTGTGATGTTCCACATTCCTATTAATGCAAGAATGAAACTGCACTAAGGCATTTCTCACAGGACCCAATGCGGTATCATGCCCCATTGGCAGGTTTACCTGCTACCCCTTGATGTTTTTTTGTTAGTCAGTTGCCTCGGTGGGTTTAAAAATACTTTAATTGATTCAAATACATTCACATAATTTCTGTAATGGTTTTTAATTGTGTAATTAGTGTAAATACACATAATCATGTAATTAGGCTGTGTAATTACAATGTGTAATAATATTGTAGTGCTGTTGTACACATCTGTTTTAAACACGGATGAAAAAAACCCAGGCATATAACTCCAAAACCGGGAGTCCCAGAGCATCCATAAATATTTACTTATATATATTCCAGTTTTTCTTGTGTGATCACGGAAGTTTGAATACAGAAATATATATGCCATTGTGAGGCTGCTGGGGAGACACTGAATACTTTTGGAAATTGGTTCCGTTAAATTGTGTGGTGTCAACATGAAATGTCTAAAGACAAATGTTAAGGAAAGGTGAGGGAATTTAGCTGAAGACATGATTAGAAAGCACACTTAATTCCTGCATTGATGCCCTCACTGCAGAGGATAACAGTGCTTTTATCATGTAGCTTAACTCTCCTTTTTTACCGTGGAAATGGATGCTGGCCTGATCCAGCTCTCCTTAAGGTCAGTGAAAAAGCTCCTAGTGTCTTTGGCAGGGTAGGCTCACAGTCCCTGCCAGACTGATCTCACTCCATGAAAGGCTTTAATGTTCCTTGTACCTGTGGGAAATAGGTACCTTAGTCTGCACCCACACACACACACACATCCACCCTTTCCTGCACTGGTAAAGTCAGCCTTAATTTCAGGGGTGTGAGGCACTTGGATTCACCTACTTTTCTGAGACAGTGCAATGTGTCCTGGAAAGAAATAGTTCCTGGCTGTTGAGTTTCATCAGCTCCCAAGTGGATCAGACAATCTGTTCCATGACGCTGAAAAGTGTTTCAAAATTCCCTTAATTAAACTACAATGGGATTAATAGTTTAGTAATTACTGACTCTCTTTGAGGATCCTGTTCAGGTGAATGTCTCCAACGTCCATCTACATTTTACTCATTTTAAGAAAAGGATGGTAAATCCCCAAATCAGGCAGTTGTTGCCAGTTTACATATGTGACATCCTTCACCCCCAGCTGTGGAAACAATACCATACCTGTCGCTGGTTTTGTACAGAATGAATGAACAGTTTGCAAAATGTATCACATCCTTGGTAGCTGATGGACACATTAATAATACCTTATTTAGATTTCGCAGAAGCATGACCCAGTTTCATTCACACATTGGCATTGTAGTTAACTAGGGTGAATACAGCATTTAATGTGCCAGTGCTGGAAGGCTTCTGTGCAGGTACCTGAGTGGAAAACTCCTTGTAATAGTGCTTCAGATGAAACTGCACAGCTGGCTAATACCTCCTTTGCAATATGTACTGATCACTTCATGATTCACCAGTCTTTCCAAAGGGCCTTGTGCGAAGCCACTTCAATGTAAGTGTGAAGGGCCTTGTACGAAGCACTTCTAATTGTGTTGCCACCAAGAGGAGGTTTGACTCTCCCTCCCATCTCTCCCTCCTGAACCCACATACAACAGCCCAGGTACTGCTGGAGCTTGCAGGACATTTCTGTGCTGACCAAAAAACACCAGGAATGTATTCTCTTTTTTGTGAGCTCCAACCTGCAGCCCAGCAGCCACAAGGCAGGAGGATGGAGCCTACACCTGGGGGAAAAGAGTTGACGTGGGGAAGGCAACTGGACCTCCTTCATTTGGTGGTGATGAGCTGTTGGATCAGCTCCTATACAATCCACATCATTAGTATGAGCACCTAGGAGAACATCCAAAGCACCGTACTGTGCCACAACACATTCATTGCTAATGGAGACTATATATTCTAATGGGGACTAAAAGTGTGTATACAGAAGATTAAATAGACTTACAATCTAATATCCTTATTTTTGTTCACTTGATAGAACTAAAATCTTACTTTTGTCTTGCTTCTGTGTCAGGAAAAGGCTGCTTCACTCTGGGGAGTGAAAATTATAAGGGTTCAGATGAAAAACCACGCTGCCATGCATTGAAAATAATCGGTTTCTAACAAATTCATATTTTTTTTTGTTACTTAAGGTGTGGCCTGAATGATACATATCATAATGCTCTTTCAGGCTCTTAAAAATTGAGTTTTCCAGTGTTACTACAATGTTAGCCGTGCAGACAGCCCACAGTTAAATCCAGGTAAATACCTTCGGAGGGAACTCTAACAGCAAGAGATGTGTGCCTGTCTGCCCTTAGAACATATCTTAAAGTGGTCATTTCACTTCCTTTATTGTGACAGCCTCATAATCATGGAAATATATATAAACTGAAGATATATAAGCTGGCTTTTCTTGCTCTGGCCAAAGGGCTCTGGGGGTGGCATCGGGACAATGATAGATGTTGGGGCACAACAGCCTATTGGAACTCCATCCCTGACTGATCTGAGGGTAGAAATGGCTGCTCATGAAGAAATCTACTCATTTCTCTCCCTGACAAACTGACCTCTTGCTGTCTTGGACCACAGACTTACTGGAAAACCACACGGAAAACCATTCTATATTCAACTGTGAGAGAGGGGAAAACTCCTTTGAGCAAATGCTTTATTCATTGAATTTAGCTCCATGCTTTCTCCTGGTGATTTCTGTGGTAACAGGCTTTGATTTCTGCATGTTTGCAGCTCAACCTTCTTGTTCACTTGTGCTATTCTGAGCCACTCCACCTTCTGCTTGCTGCTCTTATTTGTTCTGGAAGGATGGTTCCTAACTTCATGTGGTTTATTTTTCCTCTTCCTGAACAAGTATCTGGAACTTTTGGAGATAGAAGAAAAAACCAAAGATTTCTAACTAACGAGGTGAAGCCACACAGAGAAAACCTCTGCATGGCATGCACGTTTTTTGGTTGGAGTTTCTTTTCCTTAGAATTTACTGAGAGCTAACTGATCACTGGTACGAATGCTTCCAGCAAACAAAGACTGAGATATAAAAGCAACCGCATGAGTTTTATTTGTATGTATCTTGGTGAATGCTTCTTACTGCTGATCTCCAGCAGCTCGGCTAGAACGGTTGCTGCAGCAGCTGAAGTTTCTCATGTGCCCGGGTCCTGCTGAACCTGCTGATCAATCAATGAGGCACAGGTTTTAATCTGTACAGTACAGATTCGGGGGTTGCTGCTTGCACAAGTGGAGCCGATTGGAGTGCAGAGGAGCCTGGTGCGGCATTAATGAGGGTGCGGCGTTAATGAGAGTGCAGAGTAAATGAGAGCAGTGCTCAGTCCCGGCTCCATCCCACCTGGCACCAGGGAGTGCAGCAGCCGCCTGCCAAGCTGCCCAGCACCACGAGGAGCAGCTGCCACCTTGTCCCCCCTGGCACTGCCCTCCTTCCAACGCAGCCTGCCCTGCTCACTGTATATAGATAATATAGATACACCTCAGCCCCTGCCTTTGCCAAAGAAACACAGGTTGATTTGGGACATACACCTGTGCCATGTAGACATGACACCTGCCACACTGCTTGGCCTTGTCCCTCTGCACAGGATGAGATTAGTGCTCGTCCATCTTTGGCTCTCCCTTACGCTATTTGAACAAAGCAGCACCTCCTTTGAACTTTCTGTGTTTGACAAATGTTTCATGAGAGTTATTTTAAGCATTTTTTTTTCCAGTAATATGCACTTTTATCATATCTTCCTCATAAGGAACTTCAACCATTTCAGAAGTGTTAATTGAAAAGTTCCTTACAGAAAATGCTGGAGGCAAGAAAAAAGTGTTGGAACCTCTGGGTAAACTGAGGCACAGAGCTTTGTGCTTTGCCAAAATTCGTACAGAATTAGAACCAGTCTTTTGACTGTCCACTATTCTGCTCTGGTCTCAAAGCAAGGACTGACTCCAGCTTGCTCCTGTTCTGATTTTTGGGTGCTTTTGAGCAAAAATACATTGTTCACTTTGAACTCAGACAACTGCAGTTATTCCAGCACTGAATTGCTTCTCCCTATCCTACACCTAACTTTATTTCTTTTGATTGCAGAGGGCTAGACAAGCTCTTGATGAGACAGACTGGGCAGTGATGCTGGTGGACACTTGGTGTTTGTTCATCACACAAACAACTCAGAGGACCCTGCGCAGCTGCCTGCATCTGAAAGGGCGAACAGATTCCAAGGCTATAAATCCTGCATGTCAATAGGGCTTCTTCACTCAAGCAGTATGTGAAGAAATTTGAACAGAGCTACGAGGCCGTAAAGACTTGAGCCGTGCTCCACCTGGTATGGGTGAGCTCCACATGGGCTGCTGTGAGCTTACAGGATCTGTGCACTGTGCTCTGTTAGCTGATATACACATGTCCAAAGACAAAAATACCCAAAATTCTTTTTTCCAGGTGGAAACAGCATCTCAGCAGCATCCAGAGGAGGGAAATGACACACAGATATTGAAATGCAGAGACCAAACTAGCCCATTCACTTGGCACAAGGTGCTGTATGGCTACTGGCCGAGTCAGCCAGTATGGCTGTGTCAGCTCAATGCTGTGCTAAGGCACATGGCCTCTGTGCTTGGTGTGTGCCCATGATGCTGCAGCTGCCTCCAGGCCTGGAGCAAGCAGTGTCATTCAAGGGCCAGCATCTCCAAACGCCACCCTGTCACCTCAGCGCAGCTGCAACCTCCTTCCCTCCCAAGCTTAGGGAGGCATATGCATGGATAAATATGGTGCTGCAGGCTATGTTATGCTGTACCTAGTGCTTGTCTAAAACTGTCTCAGAATGCAAAGTAATTGAATTAAGAACATTTTCCCATTGGGTACCAACAACAGTGCATTCTGCCCATCTTTTTTTAAGATGCTTTGAACCAGGAGTCAGAATCTGACTCCACGTCAATCTGACTCCAGCTCAATCTGACTCCAGGTCACTCAGCTGGACAGGGGATAATGAGGCTTTTGTTTCAGGAGAAGAAAACTGTCTTTACAGTTTTGGTAGAACAAAGATTACGAGCTCGATTCAGATCCTGCTCACACCACTGTGAGGCTTGAGTTAGTTTACTGCAGCTGCAGAAGAAATCAGTTGATCAAGGCTTACCCACTTTTGCTGTCAAAAAACACTCATGCCCCACACTGTCTGTTGGAGGTCCTGGATGTGGGTTCAAGGCCTAAAAGGTGACTACAGTCTGGAAAGAGCTGCTAGACACAGCACACCCCGGTGCAGTGCTGGTGAGGTTGGATGCTAATAAGCCTTGTTTTTTTTTGAGGTTTTATCCCCAGCCATAACAAGAGAAATGCTGCATCTTCAAAATGCTGCATTTCTTAGACCAGCTCTTCTCTATCTTTCACTCTTTAAAGGAAATTGCTGCAAAGTGTTGATTGACAGCATTTGCGAATATAGCTTTCTTCTTATCTGCAAACCACTGATACTGTGAGCACTGCTTGCCTACTGCTCATTAGAAATAGTTAGTATCTATTTTCTGGAAGCTAAAAGAAGTTCCCCAGGCACGGTCCATGACCCATTCGGTTTGTCAGCTGTGACAAACATCATGTCTTCAATCAGTATTGTGGACTTCATCTCAGGAACCCAGTAGCATAAGTCCTGGTAGCATTTGGCACATTTGAATTGTAATCTGTAGATGAGAATTGATTATTTTGTATGCACTGACCTTCAGAAAAGTTTCTTACAGCTGCTGCTGAAATGATAGTATCTCCTAGGAAGATTACCATCAGCAGAGGCAGGTCAGTTGGTTCTACCTTGTTTATCTTTGGCTGAACAAGGGAACAAATTCTCTGAAGCACAGCCTGAGATCTTATCAGCCAGAACTTAATAGGCATTGCCAGTTCCCTGGCATGTTTTGTGAGCTGCCCCCAAAGCAAAGCTCTGAGTGAAAGGTACAGGCTATGCTTGTGTTGCAAATATTTTTAAGTATAACTGTTAGGTAAATAACCAATTTTTCAGTTCAATGCTTGAAGCAAGCAGTGGAAAAGTAGTTTGTGGCTGAACTGAAACAGAATTTTTACAATTTCTTTTGAAAAATTGGGTTGCCACTACTTGCTATTGTATTGGGTTTTTTTAAAGTTAAACCAAAATATTACATTAAATAATTTGGGAGTACTTCAATACTTGAATAACATTTTTATTAGTCAGCTTTAAATAAGTCTAATATTGCATGGGCAGTACAAGGAATCAGTGAAGCCTGGCTTTCAATGCAAAGCATGTGTTCTCCTACATGGTCAGAGTACATAAAAAAGCTTTGTTTCTTGAAATACTGTTGCTCACTGAAATCGCAGTTCATCAAAAAGCTCAGTAATTTGGTTTGTGTTGGTTTGAGATCTTGATGGTACCCATCACGCCACAAGGAATCATGGTGACATTGTTGAAACTAAAGTTTAATTTCTGAATATATTGATTGTTGTTGAAAAAGTCCTTCTGTTTCTTGGAAAACAGGGAAATATAACCATCAGAAATGTCACCCTTGCTACTAGCTCTGGAAGTTTGTGAATTTAACTCCAGAATTTAAACAATTTAAGCTTGCCTACTGCTCATTAGAAATAGAATTTAAGCAAATCTAACTAGGGAGCTACAATTCCTTCACTTGTGTTATCTAAGCATGTAGTGCAGTGTGCAAGCCTATGACCTGCCACTGTAGTGCTAAGCTTGATTTCCCTGTTACTGTCTTTTTAAAAGCAACAATATTAATGCAGTCCTGGAAGGATAGGAGGGCCATTGCTATAAGGCACAAATTCTTCCTTTAGATAAGAATGCAAGTTAAAAATCAGATTATCCAAATGGGAGAGCAGAGCACAGAAGGAGGCTATTTTTATCTTAAATATCTTATTACATGTGTTGGGAATTGGGAGATAATCTGTCACTAGAAAATGGCAGACAAAGCAAAATTGTAATCCCTGAAGACTAACTTTCTTGGAAATTTAGAGAAGGGAGTGTCAAATACTAGGTTAATTCACTTTACTAATTCAGTAGGATCCAAATGCTGAGGCAGAGTGGGAATGAAAAGACAACGCTGTACTACCCAAGGCAGACAAACCAGTGAAAGTTGACCTTTGGCTGTACTACACAGCCCTGCCAAAATGCATCAGCTGTCACCTAACGTATTCACACCGTACCCATCTCCATCACATGCCCAATCTGTGAGGACAGTCCTGTCAGAGCAAGCAGTTACTGTTCTTCAGAAGAGACCTCACCTTTGGGTGCATGATATTCAATACTGACAATCTGATCTTCAGAGATTTGAGAGGAATGTCTAGGTAAATTCCAATTCTGGAAATAGGTATTAGATAGCTAAAGTTAGGAATGCAATGACGATGGCACCCAAAGGTAGATATGTCCTCCGTTCATTTTTGAGTCTTCCTAGTTAGAACATTTGTTACTACAGGGTTAAGATACACTGTTTGCTTTGGGTTTTTTTGTTTGTGTTGTTGGGTGGGTTTTTTTGGGGGGGTTTTTTTTTGGTTGTTATTGGCATCTCTCTGCTATCAGCTGAGCAGAAGCCAACTTTTTTTTACATACTTCAGCCATCAGTCATCTTCCAGATTCAATTTTCAGTCAATTTTCATCAAATATGTGCTATACTTGAGTCAATGATCTAGAAATGAAAAGTACCAAGTACCTCAAACTGTCAAAGCAAGCCAGTTCACAAATTCCACTCTTAGAAAAAAGGCAAAAAGCATTAACTAGACTGGACAAGTGATGAATTGCTGCATTCTTTTCCTGTTAAAAAAAATGGAATTGGTCAATGTAGCAGGCTTTGATCTGAGTGATAGCTCTAACAGCCCATGTATACTTATTATATGATAACATCCACCTCCTGTTCCCAAGCAGGCTAAGAATAAAAATATCATTTATAATGCTTTTACTGTTAGAGTTTAGAAAGCAATACCAGATACATATTTAAAAAAAAAAAGAAAAATTCCCTTTTACTTTTGTTTTTTGTCTGCTTAAATGATGATTTTTTTTCTATAATGATGAAAATATAAATTGATAAAACACCTTCTCCTAGGATTATGAAAGTTGAAGGTCTGAAATAAAAGTGAAATAAACAAATTTGCTAAGCAAATGGGATACAAATACATGNAAGAAAGAAGAAAGGAGGACCAAGGTAAAACTGAGGCACAGCCCAGGACATCTGACCAAAAAAGAAAATGGAACAATTAAAATTATTTATTAAAATGCCTAGTTTGAAAGAGATTACACTTTCCCTCTCTGCAAAGTTGTCAATAAGGACCTTAATTTATGCCAGAAGACTACCTAACTATAAGTCTAGATAAACATAGGCTGATAACTGTGATTGGCATGCTATGCAGAGCTTTAGAAAATACTCTGAGGAACACCGGGACAAAATGTAATGCAGGTTTAGTGGGTGCTGAACTAACCTGACAGGTTTTAGGTGTAGTTCCTGAGCATTAAAAAAGAATCTGCGTAGCATATAGTGTGACACAGTGCCAACGTCACTGGCTACCAGGACCTCTCACAGCGCTTACCCTGTTTCTTTGCCATGATAACTGTCCCTGTGCTTCCAGTGCTCAGAAGCATCCTGTGTGTTCTTGGGACTCACACACGTACAAGTATATATACTTCAAGGCTTGTAAATCTACACTAAAGAAAACAATCTATGAACTGACAAGCATAGAATCTGAGAGGATGGCCCTGTTGATAGAATGTACACTCACATCCACAGGCATAAAGTACAGATTTGGGTAAGTAAGGAAAGGGAAAGAATATGAAGATGCCCCATCTCTGGAAGTATTCAAGGCCAGGTTGGATGGGGCTTTGAGTCTAGTGGAAGGTGTCCCTGCCCATGGCAGAAAGGTTGGAACTAGATGATCTTTAAGGTCCCTTCTAACTCAAACCATTCTATGATATGATGATTCTATGCCACTAACTCTTTCAGGTGAACCATAAGAACCCAGACTGTTGGTTGTTCTGATTTCCTGTTGGACCTCACAGCATCACGAACTTTGCTTCCCGGACTACTCTTCATATTTCCACATGAAGTCACAACTAGTCTTTCCCCTAGAAACGGGAAGAATTGGTCCCTTCCAAAGTGGACACCCTATAAGAGCCAGAGACCCGAGCAGTGGCCTTTAGACTTCCTCTTTGCACAGCTTTTTCCCAGGTTGCTCTTTCAAAACCACTTTCCATAGTACAGAAGGTAAAGGTCAACATTGCCCCATCCACAAAACTTTTTTGAGACTGATGTTGAGTGAGTACATATTCTGCATCTGTCTGCAAGGACATTAAGTGCACTGAAAAGCAATGGATGGACTTCAGCTGGACTTATGGAAGAAGGTGACACTTTGGCAAATTGCTTGTGATCAGGATATAGAAACTATTCTGAAATATCAAATCCTATCAGTTCATGCTATAATCCTCAATACTTAGCATTTTGAGAACATTTTTATACCTACCTTTGTGTTTGAGTACAACTTTACTATCTCTAACCTTTGTGAGAACTGCTTGATAGATGAGCAGACACAGCTTCGGATGCCAGGTGCTCACTAGTGTATAAATGATTGATCAGTGTATAAACCTGCTGATCTTCTGGCATCATTTTAAACATACAATTTCTAATCATTTCACAGAGCCCTTTTAGGGATTTATTTAAGATAAGCTTGTCAGCCCTCTTCAGGAAAATAGCTGGGCTGGTGGTTATATGGGAAGATTTATTGTACTTAATAACATATCATCTTTGCCCATATGGGATAAGAATTAACATCTACAGAGCAGCAGGGAGAATACTTATAAAACTGAAGCAGAACAATGGAGGGCAGTTTTGCTCTTTAGAAAGCTGCCACCTCTGCTTGTAAATGCTGAAACCAAGTGCCAGTGAATGCTCAGAGGCTTTCAGCCATCCTTTTAAATTCAACAATTAGATGCTGCAGGCTAGTTCTGAAAGGGCACAGAAACACAGCCTTAGTGCTGATACAAATTTTTATTTTCCCAAGCAAAGTTGCTCCTTAGCCATTTGGCATTACTTCTTTCCATGTTGCCTAATCCAACATTTCCATTAAGGATGCAAGTGCTGTGTTTTGTGGCTGTTCTGCTACGTACGGCACTTTTATACTTTGCCAGCATGGCTTCTGTACTGAATTTCCAATCAACCCGTTGCCAATGTTTTCTTCTCCTGAAGAAACACACTGAATGATTTCTAGGACACTTCCACTGTCTCTAGTAGACCCGTATTTGTCTCTGTTAAATATATGATGTCTGATCTTTATTGTTTTATCATAGTTTTATTTGCAAGGCGTCACCCAGTAGTTATTGTCAGAGTGTTTTTCAAAGGAAATGTGAAGGTATTTTATACATATCAAATATTAAACCACCTGAAAAATACTGTTTGAAGCTCTGTGCTTGAGGATTATTCATGTCCATTTAGAAAGTGTATGAATTGTTCTAATGGATTAAATTTACTCCCACCCTCTAAAATTCTTACTGATTTCACAGGATGAAAGACACCCTCCACTGTATAATCACGTCCAACATGCCCAGTGGAAAAGCTTTGAAGATTTTGGTTCAATAATCTACTTAAAAAGAAAAAGAATACTGGTAAACATTTTGTATAAAATGAGTCCATTTTAGCTATGCCAATCTAATTTGGTTTTTGAATGTGCTTTTTAAAAAGTAACCATTAAAGAACTGAACTATGGCACATATTCCAGATGCATTCATTTTATCGGTCATTTATATAAACGGCTATTTTTCTCAATTCTTATCCAATATGCACTTACCATTAAGACATTTTATTAAGGTAGAAGTGTAAAATGTACAGCTAAACTATCACTTCTGTGTTCAGGAAGCAAGAAATTATCTACCTTTACACTCATTGCTGATAGAAAAACTGGTAGATTTTCTCAGCATTTCAAAATTGCTGTCCACCTATTAGACCCTACAGTGGGCATTCAGGGTCTCCAGCTGTACCAGACAATGGGTATGTCCATGTGCAGTGAGAAGTAATGAAACCCTTGGAAGAGTAAGGATAGAAAGCAAAGACAGTGATAGGGAGGCACAAAGTGCCCCATCACTGTTAGTTCAGACAACAGGGCATATGTTCTGTTTGTAGGGATGATTTTGTGTCTGAATTCAGCACACGTAGAAAACAAAGAAGGTGGCTCCTGGTTTCCTTCTTCATACCTTTTACTATCCTTCCAGTGAGGAAGAAGGAGGAGACAGACCTCCGGACATACAGATTTTCTCTAGGCTGCTGGGAGCCAGTGGCAATGTTCATCTTCTCTTTCTCTCAACTGCTGTGATGAAGAGGACCAAAGAAGTCTTTGTGTGTGCTCACAAATGGCTGATTCTATAGGCATAATCTGATGCAAAATCATATGTCAAGGACCAAGAAACGTAACCACACTCTGACAGAGAGCATGTGGAAAGTCAGCTGAACACAAGCCAGAGAGGTGCTGGCAGCCAGAAGGGCTATGAGTGTCTCAGCTGCACATAAGGAAACACTGAGCAGAAGTTGAGGGGTTGTAACACCTCTGTGTACGGCAGAGTCAGAACCACTACCGGAACAGTGTCCAGCTCTGATTCCCCAGTTTATGCAGTGCTGATAAACTGGAGGGGATTCAGGCCATTCTTCAGCTTGTGTGATATTGGAGAGTAGTTAAAATGATCATGCTGATCCTTTCAGCCTCTTATCAGACACAGAGTTCTACAAAGAGCAGTAAGGTTTTTTGGCACATACTAGACAGGAACAATATACTTAGTGATTAGGAGAGAATCAGTTGAGAACATCAGAAGGTAGGAACTGAGGAAATAGCCTACATGAACCTGAGCAATGGTCTGTTTTATGTCAAACGCTGCCACCTAGAAGGGTGCAAGTGCTTTGAGATGAAAGAGCATTTTGAGATGAATGACTTGTACAATGACATCCCCATGCCAGCTCATTATGATCCTGAAAAGTTTTAGATTTACAAAACTAAGGTGAAGGCAGTTCATAAAATCAAATGTGCTGTGGTGTTGTAAATACATTTAGTCAATGGGATTGCAATTAAACCTCCATTTTCAGTTTTGCCCTGTCTTTAGAGTACATTTCATGCTAAATGCACTTGAAGTAGGTGCATAAAAATATTTCTGACAGCTGGAGTGCTTGCATGACGAATGTCTGAAAGACAACATAGTGACAAGGACCATGTGCTACAAGCCGATTCACTTATTTCATTGAAATACATAAATTAAGAAAAAAATCCTCCAGATAAAGATATGCAAAATCTTGATAGAATATATTTGGATTACAATTTCACTTACGTAATGTGTTCGTTTCTAGCAAATGAAGTTAGTCCACACCTACAGCAATCTTGACTGCAATATTACTCATGAAGATCACATTTCTATTTCTTCTTCCACTGCTGTTTTCTGGTATTGTATCAAGTAAAACTGTACAAATATAACAAAGTCAACAGACAAGGATCTTGGCAGCCAAGAGCAGAATCCTAACTTTCAGCTGCAGCAAACCTGGCCCTAGTAGGATCATCTCAGAGCCAAGGAACTAAAATACATGGGTGCCCTCATCTGGGCCTGTCCCAGGGCCAGGCTTTCCCGGCATCCAGGCAGAGGTCGGTGGAAATGACAAACTGGAGAGCACCATTTGTCATTCAGGAGAATGACAAAAATTTTTTGTTTGCAGACAGAAAATGATCCTGGCTTTATGAAACTGCTGAAGAAGACTCAAAACAAATTCACACTGAAAATGAAATAATGAAACTAATGACTTTTTCAATCATGTGAAAGATTTCCAAGAAAATGTCTGGAACTTGCTTCAAGAAGGAACAATTATAGCTCAGTTTTTCCTCTATGTGTGAGGACAAGACATATGGACTGGTGCAAACATAGGGACAGCCTGGGCATGTCTCTGAAATGGCCAACTGGACTGGGCAGCAGCAAAGTCCTGATAGATCAGCTGTTCTCAGTCACAGTCTAGATTCTTGGCAAAAACCCATCTTGGTTTCTTTAGTCTACACTTTGCTCCAAAGCATTCATGCAAGAACAACTGAGTCATGAGCCCTCCTGTTCTCTGCTGTTCCTCCTAAAAACGTGGATTCTCTCAGTAGGGAAGAATGTGTAGATGGTGGGCTATGATAATCTTTATGTGTGATTAGCCCTACCCAGAATTAAATACAGGCCAGCTACTTCCCTGTTATATATCGATGTATTGTGAAATATTTCTGAATTTTTTGTCAAAGCTTCAAAACATCATGTGTTATAACATACTAGTGATGGCACAGTCAGACTTGTCACTTTTTAGCTCAGTAAATATGGCATTGTTTGAAGCAGACCAAAAGCTTCATTTTCAGTTAGGAACACAAATCTCCAGATCTGTCCAGGCTTTGTATAGACTTGTCTTGACCAGCCTTGAGATATGTTTTAGCTTGTGACAGCACTTTCTAATGACTTCACTCCCCATTCCCATGCATCATGTCACCCTACTTAGTAATGTTTGACACCTCTGTGCCTTGCTGCCCTACAGAATTTTCCAGCTGAGCACAGAGTCCATATAATGCACTGAGTCCCCTATACTGTTTAAGAAGCCTTTTTTTTTCTTGAAGATGCCTTGCTTTTTGCTACCAGCAAAAAATGACTTTAAGTCCCCATACTGGGTCCCTCATATCATAGGGAATTACAATTCCTGTAAACTGAGCTATTGTATGAACCTTCTTACAGAGTGTAACAGCAAATGGGACCCATCTTTCTATGAGCCAGAAAGTAGTTCACCATGTTCTGTCACTGCCCACAGCAGGGTGTTGGAACTAGATGTCATTCAAGGTCCTTTCCAACTCTAACCATTCTATGATTCTATGGTTTTTCTTCCTTAATCAGTGAAGAACTAGGACTCTTAATTCATGGTCTCCAACTTCTCCAGTTAAGTAATTAATGCATATGCTTAGGACTAATTTTACTTTCTCATTATAGAAAGTAGAGCTGGAAAGGAACTGTTGGATCAGCTGATATATCAATCAGCACTACTGTGAGATTGACCTTTATTTAATAAGGTATTTTAATCAGCTTTCAACTTTAGGTTTTGATGCCTCATTTGTCTCCTCTTAAGAGTATCATAATTTAGCGTGCTGGTAAAGTAGTGATAAAATACTTTTATCAAGGCTTAGTCTCTTAATACATACTTTAATAATTCCACCACGGTTTAGCTTTTCTAATTCACTTTCCACTGTTGAACCACAGCATACCTTATCAACAAAGTCAAGAATCAAACTCAGCTATTCTGAACACCACTACAGGGCTTTTGCCTTGCTGCCACTCAATACCAGTTGAAAAATCTAAGTAGCTTCTCATATGTATATGCATGTGCTTCTCACATGCCCATAAACACAAAAGTAGACGTTTTCAAAAGGAAGACCTGGAAGAGTCTTCTAAGTCTGTATTGAAGAACCTTGACTTCTGCTCTCACTCCCAGTTTCTTTCCCTCAGTATCTAAAAAACCTCAAAAATTATTTTATTTTCTGCTTGCCTTAATTTGGGTAGGTTCTTTCTTCAAGTGTGAGGTTCTCAGACTTCCATCTCCAATCTTCGACAACAGTGTTCTACACAAAATACTGCAGACTGCTGTGGAGGAGGGGGCCCCAAATCCTCAGGCTGGAGCTGTTCTGCTTTGTGTGACAGAATTCAATACACATCGGGCAATAGCACATGTCACTAAGGTACTACTAGGGAAAGTCTTGGGTTTGGATCCATTGACTGTTCATACAGTCCCTGGATGAAAGTTCATACCTTGGGCACTTATCCTAGAGGAGTGCTATGAGAATCTCCATGCTGGAGAGACAAAGTTCCCTCTGAGGCCACCACAATGAAATCTCCATGTATTACTCTATAGTGTCTCTTTTTAAAATGTTATTTATATAGCTGAAATCACAACCAAATGGTTGCCATTATCCAAAGCAGGAAATTTTGAGGAAAAACACTTTACTAAAAAAATATGTTAGATTAGCTTCTAGTTGTAGGTTTCTAGATAAAAAAAATAAATATGCCTTGTACTACTTGCATACTGCTCTTATACTCATGGCTCCTTATAGATCATTGTGGAGGTGATACCTGAATGAAAATAGGTTGTAATTAAACAAAGAAATTAACAAATGGAGCTAATTGCAGTGATGCTATGATAGATGAGCCACTTGTCAGTTGAAGCTGAAAGACAACATGTAAGCTCTCCACAGCTGTGACAAGAGTTTGTCCTTGGCTGACATGCCAGAGAATCATGTTTTGAAGCTAGAAATGAGGGCCAAGAATTCCCAACCTGGAACCTATCTATGTCTGTGGGCTTCAAAGTAGATACTGATTTTGCGTTTCAAAAGCAGGGTACCTAAATACTTCTCTTTTGAGGCAAGAGCGTAGACCTTTTGACGTAGTTCCAACTTCCTCTGGCCAGCTGCAGCCTGGTGAGTGCATGTGGCAGGCTGTCTGTAGCAATCCATCACAAATCACTCCCTAATGAGTTTCTTCTACATTTGCCTTCTCAAACAGAAATTAAAGTGGCCAAGTTGGTTCAGAGTTCAAAGTCACCTTAAGTGCTTTGAACATGGAGCCACACACCAAAGCAGCAAGAGGCTGAACTAGATCGCTCTTGAACTCTTCAGAAAGGAATGATGGGAGGATACCAATGGACATGAAGAAAAATACCAGTGTGAAAAGGGAAGGGAGTAACAGAAATCCTGCATTTTATTTTTGAAAATATTTTTATTTTTGAAAAGTACATATTAGCTGAAATAAAAAGGTGCTTGCACTGACTTTTTCTGGATCAGGAGGAGTCAGGGGGTACACAATGTTACAAAAAGGGACTATATATATAAATTCATTGGATAAAGAACATGGGTATACAGGGGGCATATGTGGTGTTCTGACTGGACCTGTATTCTTTATTATTACTGGAGCAGTTGGCAATGCTTTTATTGTAGCTATATTTGAAAAATTAAATCAGGTTATTGACATTCATATTAATGCAATTTTGAATAAGTTAGCTCGAATGTTTGTGAGCGTATAGCATGAGAACTACATGCTGCTAAGCAGGGCTTCGCAATTTCAAAGCAGTGTGCACGCGTATTGTGACCTGAGCTATCTTCCTTTTGACAAATGACAGCTGATGCACACTCTGTCATGTAGTCCCTTGATGGGACAAGTGCACCTCTACCATCTTGTCGCTCGGCTTCAGGTACTAGGGCTTTTGCAGATGGTTCTCTGTTGCAGCAGCAAACATGTGGGTAGGCTATTCCTGTTCACAGATGATTCCCTAGCCAAAGCTGTGCAAATATCTGTGCAAGACTACTTTTTTTGTCTTTTACAGAAATCTGCTTTGTCACCAGGAAACAACTTCCACTCAGCTTCTGTCTTTAAGTGTGTTTGTTCTGCAGTGACTGCAGCTCCAGCACACGTATGGAGCCGACCTTCAGCAACCTGTATCAGGCCCTAACACCACTGGCACGGAGAAGAATAAGGGTGTAAGTATCAACCAACTGGCAAATCCTGGGTTACGTATATTACAGTGAGCTCTGAGCTCTCTGCAATATGGCTGTTGCCAGCAATGTGGTGTAATTTGAGTCCATGTGAGCTGCAATCACTGCAAGGTAGATGAATCCTTCAGATCTCCTGTCTAGCTCCCACATCATTTTATCTGTTTCAGCCCTCAGCTTGTAACTCCAGGAAATCTCCAGTGAGCATCTGTGACCATATGGGCCCCACAGATGAGTCAAATGTTAATCACAACCGCCTTGTGAAGCTGTTCTATCCATCAGAAAAGCCACAGCTGTCCACAAAGTGCATCATCCACCTGCTCTGACTGATATTACTTAACAGGATAGTTTCTTCTGAATGCTCTTGTATTTATCACTCATAATGCAGACCAAATTACCACTTTCTACCATAAAAGTAATTGCTTTGCACTCTATATTTCTTTTGGAAACTTCTCATTTTGTGTCTTATCCCTTTGGCTAGAACTTTAATTTTATGTCATTAAGACATTACAGTCCAAAATGTTAAATTATGTCATTACACAACACATCAAGGTTTATGTCTACTGTTGATTGCTCACTCAAAATGGTATTGAAGAAGCTTAAAGTGAACATGAATTTTGACCATTCTTGTTATCACCCTGCAAGCCATTAGTTTAATAACATACAAGCCTTTAAGTCATTAATGTTAGTTCCTATGAATTAAAGAAAACCATGTAATGCTGTTCTCTCCCATCCTTTTGCTAATGGCATAAACATAATATGAAAATCTTCTTAGAAATACCTTTTTTTTTTCCCTTCAAAAGGCAGCTTTTAAAGTGAAAAAAGTATGGATTGTTGTGTAAAATTTGCATGATTAGGAAACTGCATTAAATAGAGTATAACCTGAGAAAAGTGCTAAACTTGTGTCATATTTCTCCAACATGATACCTGCATGGTAGGTTACTCTCATACCTTTAGCAAATATGAAATGAATAAGCACTATTTTTATCATGTAGTGAAAAAGAAAACTTTCTTGTATGGCAAAAATACAGATGTCTTCTCCCACAAATAATTTTAACAGTCAAATTCCTTACTTAGGAGCATTCACTAACCTATGTACATATAAAGAACTGAAGTCATCAAAAGCATAGAGTAGATGGACAATTCATCATGTTAAGTCTACAGAGAAATACAGCTTGCTCTTGTCATTTTCTCACCTTTTTTTACTGTCTTGTTGTGTTCCAGATATTTTTAACTGTTTCCTTGTCACCAATGCCCAGAAACAATTGTGGTGGCAGGTACTCGCAGCTGCCACTGCAGCCTCTGATTAACGAGCCTGTGGGACCTGATCTGCAATGAAGCCTCCGGATAGAACTATTACCTGATTAAGAAAATTGCTGCCAACAGCTCAAGGACAAGTGTTGGCCATAATTTTCTACCAGCCTTTCATCATTATGGTGTAAGTAATCAATACCCTCTCTAACCACAGACCACTGCCCCAAACGGGTCACCTGAGCATGCAGACAGTGACTGCCAGGATTACAAAACCTGTCTCACAATCCTGGCCTTATGAACCCAAATTCTGCCCCCTAAACACCCTGGGCAGCATCCACAGTCAAATTACTTCAAACTGCAAAAATGTCTAACTACTACCTACATATCCCAGTGCCAGCTTCAGAGTGCAGCCTTTCTGGCAGAAACCCCTCCTTGGTCTGGAGGGCCCAAAGCCCTGCTAAATCAGCACAGCATACGGGACAATAAGTTGCAGCCTGTCTTGTAGAGAGATCAGAGACCTCTGGAGGGAATTAGGTGCTTGTGCCTTCTTGTATCAGTAAGACATTTCCTCAATAGATCCAGGCAAGCTTCCCTGGCATCCAAAAGGCCAGAAGAAAAGCAGAGAGCTGGTGTTCTGCTGGCACTGGTACCTGCCATATCATCACCACTGACGGGGGTGGTGGTATCCACCTATGTCCCCACTATGCTCTCCTGGGATGCCTCTGGGGCTGCAGCTGTGCTCAGATGAAACACATGCAGGTAGAGAAATGCTGAGGGGCTGCAGGGTGATTTACTTGTCCCTGTTGCTGCTTAGCAGAAGCTTTCATGATGAGGGGGGAAAAGATGTCCATTTTAGAAGACAAGTTGCCTTTTTTTCCTTTCACTTGAAAGACAGTTTAAGAAGTGATGGAAATTAGACTTGACTGTGAAGGATAAAGTGAGGCGGGTCCCTTTTTATTGAGTTCTGGTTTGCTTTGAAGCCAGTGGTGTGGTACATTTCTGTGCCTAAACAAGGAAAATGAGCAAATGATTTTGTCTGACATGCTGAGGACCAAATGTTCTGGCAGGAGCTTGTGCCAGCGACATGAGAGGTGATGAGCCTCCAGAAGCTGTTTTTTACTCATAAGGTGCCAAAACAGATGAGGTTCTTTCATAGAAGTACTTGTAGGGTTCATGAGCCCTGTATGGTATAGACAGACACAGTGCTGATGCCAAAAGCACTTGTGGAATAGCTGTAAATGCTATTTTCGTAAGTATTTTAATTTTCAAATACAGATGAATATTATCCTGTCAGAAAAGGGCCACGGGAGCAGTACTTGAAACTGATGCCCTCAGTTTAGCTGCAGAATAGAAGTACACGTGCATTTGCAGGCAACATACACTTTTCTTAACCCACATTAGTAGGTTCTACCCAGGTCTGGAATCACATGTGAAGTTCAGTCTTCAAGTCCGTTTATCTTTGGGCTGTGTGTGCTGACTGTCTGCAATTCAGCAAACTGGGGTCAGTGGGCTGGTGCTTTCAGATATATGGATAATGGTCCTTCTGGAGCAGAACTGAGATCAGCTATTTTTGTACAACACAGGCTGCCAAACAGTTTTTGATTTCCGATCCAGTGATGAAGGGCTCCTAATATCTTTGCTATTATTAGAAGCAACCTACAAAATTACAAAGGTGGTGGATGAGCTGAATGCAGAATCCTGCACTAAGGGACATTCAGTGAAAACAGGGGATCAATGTGCAACAGATAAAGGAAAGTACTGCTTTAGTAGTCATAGTGAGTATCAGGAACTCCCTGCCATGTGGTGCTGTAGAAGTCAACCATATCAGCAGGTTCAGAAGGGATTAGACACATCTAGGGACAACAGGCCCATTAAAAAGACAAGGCAGGGACATGCCCTCTGTGGTATCTGTCACATCAGATACATGGCTGTGGATGCTGGGGGAGCACGAGGGGAAAGGGCTGCAGGCATCAGCCAGGCTTGCACACATTCACTGAACAGCATCTCTCCTCTTGCAACTGAGTGACAAACCACTGCACTGAGCCAGATTCACGTTCTTAATCCAGAAATGCCTTTTATACCCAACTGGCTGCATGAATATTCAGTTACTACAGCATCCTAGACTCCTGTGAGCTGACTAATGAGCTCAAAGCAACACAATCAAACAAGAACTAGGATTCTTTTTCATTCCTGGCTCTGATCCGTAGCTCACTGGTGCCTTGCTGTATGGGTAGTCCCATTATACAGCTCATCACCAATGCCCAAGCCAACACTCCCTCCTTACCCTGCACTGTGCTAACATAGAGTGGAACAATGCCATATTACAGCCATTCATATTACAATGCAAAGCCTTAAAGGAACCAAATGAACAAATCTTCCATGGAGTACAGAAAAAGATGGAGATAGTGAAACTTAAATAGCAATGAAATAATGTACAAGTGGGTGACACAAACCCATCCCATCTACAAATCTAAAAGCTGTTAAGAATAAGTCATGCATAATGCTGCAATTATGGCAATTTTGAGCTTTCTTCGATTTTGGAAGCTGAAAAGCATTCCTCTTCCCCTTGTATTTCTTCTTTCCCAGCAATTTAGGAAGTAAGCCAGCATGCCAATTTTTAAGTATAAAATAAAATGAAACAGAGCATTGTTTTTAAGCAATTGCCCTCGAGGCCACCCAATAATAGTGTTTCTAAAGCAGTCCTACCTTTGTTTTCCAACTTGAGCTCCTCTGCTAGCAAGCTGTCTTGTCTGTTGCCAAGCACAAATGCCAGAAATGAGAGGATCAGGGCATCCAAGATTCCAATAATCGCCAGGATATATGCCCAGCGGACTGAACAAGCCCCCAGCGTGTACTTGTCTGTCTTTTCACCACACATCCGTTTTACCTCATCTGAATCCCAGCCATCAGGAAAAATCATACAACCCAGGACGAGACAGGCAGCTTGGAGAAAAAAGAAAAGGAGAACAATGGGATAATGAGACCAAACTTTCGTTTTTATGAGAACCTACACAGTTATCATTAAAGCAACACACTTTTTCATCCTGAGCTTCAAAGCTAGGTTACTTAAAAACAAGTCACAGAATTTTATGCTGTGATTAAGTGTTTAATACAAAAACTAAAGATACAACTTCAGTCATGCACCTTGTGTAAAAATAAAAAAGTTACATCCTAAACCCCTGGCTGGTTTTTGCACCAGCACAATCACATTTTCCTGGTGAGACTAATTTCTTCACTGTAATATGAAAGGCTCACACAAAAGAAAAAGGGACAATTATTAATAACCAGGATACTCAAAGGAAACACTGCATTACTGTCAAATGGTCAGGCAAACAAACCAGAGAAAAATAGAGGAAAAAGACTATTATTTCTGGTAACCTATGGGCTTTAACGCAAATAGGTAATAGCAAGGGGTATTTGTAGTCAGTTTCCCTTTAACTGAAATATGTTTTATGCATGAGATTTGTAGTCCTCAAAGCCACAAGTAATGTCATTGTTCTGCACGGAAAAAATAATTTGTCAACATTGCTGTCAACTTCTGATTTAGTTTACCTGAGGAATCACTGCATGACATCTCAAGCATCAAAAATGCTGATGTTTTTAACACTAAGAAAAATAAAAAGCCTCTACCCACATGGAAAGCTGGCTGACATCAACTACTAGGTGCTCCATGTAGGGGCAGCCATACCATGGCATACAGAGGTAAAGGGTGGGGGCATCCATCAGCCTGGGTGACTGCTAAGAGGCTGGACTAAATGATCGAGTAGCAGAAATTTGCTTTGACCTTTGGTTCCCAGGGAAACTGCCCTGCTGTGGGACAGCAGGTAGTGTCAAGGGCCAAAGTGGCTTTTGTGGAGCAGGCAAAATGGTGTGACAAGTTTGGTTTTTTCAAAAACTATGTGCTCCATCACCTGAAGCACAGTCAATCTTGCCCACTGGCTAGCAGCTGCTGTGATGTCCCCTGCCTGGACAGTGCCGGAGTGAGGACAGCTACCTGTGCATGGCCACCCACGTCTTGGGTGGGACATGTGTGCTCTTGAGCAAAGAGACCTCAAGGATGGCCCCTGCTGGGCTCTGGAGCATGATCATAGCCCTTGTTCCAGCATCTTACCAGCCTGACTACGAAGTATGTTTGGGTTTGGCCACAGCCTTGGACTGGCACAGGACTTACCACCACAGACAGGTGTCCTATGGTGACTGGGGAGCAGCCTCCTTGGAGGTTATTTGCTCCAATTCTTCCTGGACCGTGTGCCTTGTGGTAGTGGGTATTGTGACAGAGATGCAGCAGCAGCAGGGCTTCTGCCCCAAGAGTGTATGGTGTCCCTGAGGTGGTGATACATCATTGCAGAAACACACACACAAAAGCAAATCTCTATGCTGAATCATCATTAATGTGTCATTCTGTGATTCTGTTCTCTCCCCCGCGTCACTAGCTGAGAAAATCCCTAGGCTGTATTGTCAGTCTCATAGGAATGGACCAAATGTACTTCTAAACATAAAACCTGCATGGGACATGGCTTCGCACTGCCCACAGGGACTGTCACCAGGTACAGCTGAAGGAGTGCAGGGATGACTGGCACAATGCAGGTTGCTTTTGAGAATGGTTTTCCCTGGGAAGCCTCATGCAGGTTGTCCCTGCTGTGATTGGGATGATGGACCTGGTGGTCTCCAGAGGTCCTGTCCAGCCTGAACTGACTTTTGGGTCTGTGGTAGGGAGGCAGTAAGTTCGTAACAGGGGACAGAGCAATTGGGCACTCATGGCACATTTCCTATTACAGCAACGGGAACAGTCCACAGATACACTTAACTGCAGCCCTTGGTGATGCTGATGGACTCATTGGCTTCACTAAAGCAAACAATACGAGTGCTGCATTAGCCAGGGCAATGGCACAGGGGAATCTTCGGTAAAGGAGAATAGGATATAACAATTAAATAAAATAAGAAAAATAAATAAAAAAAAAAGTTATGTCAAGTGGGTTCCTTCCTCAGTTTTTACAGCATTTAGGAGAATCAGAAAATCCACATGATACGTTTTATGTACTGTCTTTTCTTACTTGTAAACAAGCATATTTCCAGCATTAGCCCTTCCTTCATAGTATGGCTGATGAGTTACAATGGAGCCTAAGCCATATCTTATAAGTCTTAATATTATATTGATGCACTGTGCTCTAAACTGCAGGTATATGTGCTAATTGAAGAGAACACACTGTGTGGCTTTTGGCCTTTTAAATGGTTCCTAAACCAGCCCTCTGTCTGGAAAACGTTTTATACTCTGAGTAGCTTGTGCAACCAACAACTGCTGTTGCTTTGGGAATTGCAATAAGTTCTTCTCTTTTCCGGACAAACATAAGCACTGTCATTTTACATACTTCCAATGTCCACAAAACAAAAACATGAAATACTGGAAGAGAGAAGTGAAAACAGCTCAGAAACGGTATTTTCCTTTTGACAGCTACACAAATGCTGTAGACAAAGCCTTGAAAGCATATCTGTAGAAAGCATCTGATGTAGAATAAAACCTGTGCCGAAGGCATCTCACAAATTCTTCCTGAGCAGTTAATTTGTGTGAAAATATAACAGCTTATAATACTTTCAAGGACAATTAGGCTTAGAAACAAGAACAATTAGATAAGGACTGATTTACTCAGAACATGCAAGGTTGGTCAAACTGTTAAGCTGCCTATTGCCTGCTTTAACTCATTTATACTATTTCATAAGATCTTCCAAAGATTTTAGACCCCAACTGTATGATAGTTTGCTTTCTTGAGCTGGTTACACACGCTTCCAGGAAGATTATTTCTCACAGTCAACACATAAGCATTGCCCTCATGCTTCCAAGGGCCTCACTGAAATGATGCAGCAAATCTGCATATTTCTGGTGTTCATGAAAATGACCGTATTCACACAGGTTACTGTTGACAAAAGTTTGATTTACTATATAACAGCAACTAACAAAGCCAGATTACTTTTATTAATTGTCCTCAAAATGAGAGAAAACTTAATGCTCAGTTAATGATCAATAGATGTGGGATTTTTTTCTGCTAATTGTGGAAGAATAATTAGCAAATATTGACATCTCTGTGTTTTTTATTACATAGCACATCTGACATATGTTCTTAGTACTTCCTAAAAATACTTTAACTTTGTTATTTTCCACCTAGGTAATTAAAAATATGGGCCCTTATCTCAGGAACTCAGTGCACAGCTTCTCAGCTGTGTTCCTCAGATTTCCAATTAACTCATCTTTCCTGAATTCTGTTTCTGCATGCTTTGATATACTTGCTTAACTTTCTGGAGTCATCCTGTTGATTGCAGTTGGACTTCTCTTGGTAATAAGACACACAGGTAAATGGTGGCTGAACTAGATCCCTTTGTATACAGGCAGATATCAAAAGGGTATATTATTATTTTTTCCTTTGCCTATATACAGTTTATTTTTTGGCCAACATCTTCAGATACACGAATTATACCTTACCTGCAGAGGTTAACATAAATAAGATTAGTCAATCTTGAGTCTTCACTTGCTGAGGGAATATTTTGCACTGAATGCCTTAAAGAATACAGACTTGCTCAATAATATGAAACAGGTAATGATTCATTTATCGACTACAAGACTGAAAAGACAGGTATAAAATCCACCTACAGATCTACATTGTATTGCTTAAAATTTTTACATTTTAATCCTTCTAAAGAGGATTATAAGACTTTTCTGTAGAAGGAAATTAGTTTTATACAAATTTGAGAAATGGAAACTATTTTGTGTAATTTCAGTGAAACTGCCAGGAGATGATTTTATAACACAGATGTGGGTCCTGTATCTTTGTCCAAACTTCCACTGTCTCTAATGGCAATGTGACTGAAGAGGAGATGTAACAAAGGCTACTACTGTGTTACTACTATACAGTTCTAATAAATTCAGAAACTTTTGGATTTGGAAAGCTCGCCTATTGAATGAAAAGACTTAAATCATCAGTTCCTACAGACTTTTTGATTCAAGTAAGGAAAAAGTTAAATCTATATTGGTTGAAGGCAGCCTTACATGTGTGAGCTGAATACATCGGATTGGCACCATCTTCCTGAGTCTGCAGACAGCCCAGCCTACGACCACAGTAGCTAATCAAGAGCTTTCATGGGAAGCAGCAGGGGGAAATTGTTAAATGACTGATTAGTGCCATTGACACCATTCAGAACTATTTGGGCAACTGTAAAACTTACAAGAATCATACCTACATCATTTTCCCTTTGGTTGCTTGAGAAAGCTCCTGGCAGGAGTAATACCATTGTAATGCTGGCCCTGGACTTCCTCCAGTCCTTCTAATTTTCTTACAAAATGTGAGGCAACAAATTGTTTCTCCTACATACTGGACTCTGGCAAAGCTTTTAAAAAATAATTAATAAATAGCAGTTAAACACGCCTGATATACATTTACTTCTCATCTTAAAAGCTTTTTTTTTCTCATCTGAACAGCTAACAAAAACTGTCACATGGTTTTCATTTAGGGTTCTGAGTGACAAGACAAATTATTCAGACTAAGAGAGGGAGTCCAGGATTTTACCTCCTGGGACAAAAGGATGCAGATATGGCACTTTCAGAGCTTGGAAACAGACTCTGAATTGTTGCTGGCACTGAAAGACTTGTGACTCTGACCAAGCTAATATTATCACAGCCTGTGCTCTGTGCGTGAGCTCAAATGGTAATGAGCAAGCAAGTAGTTCATGATCCTATGGTTGTGCCAAATATGGTGACAGATTAATATTATATCATTGCATGGCATGAGGTTCTATTTATAAAAAGGCTGACTGTTATACAGGAAACCAGTGCTGAGAAAATCCTGCTGGCAGGACTCCTCTCTCATCTTCATTCTTTTCCTGACAACATACCCAATTTTCTTGCATGGAGAGTATGATGATGGCAACTTTCCCGAGTCAACAAAATGGAATGGGAATTACACTGACCAGCTATTTTCCTTCCATACTCTCACAAGCAAGAACCTCCAAGCCTCCATGGTTCCAAAAACCGAGAGGTTCTTTGTTTTCAGATTTTTTTCTAAATGGTATTTATAAAACCAGTCACCCAATAAACTCCAGTAAATTGAACAGTGTTTTCACCAGCCATGTTGGTGGAGTTAACTTCTAGGACAGAACAAAACAAAAGGTGAGGACTCTGGCAGGGGATCTTCACTAGGACTACAGTCTTTCAGGAGCTTGTACTTGGGAAAGAAAGAGAGGGTGAGGGGAGGTGGCTGAAGATAAAGGGTCAAACACAGTTCTGAGTGAACACAGAAGGCTGCACATACATGCAGCTCAGATTGCCTTGGGTGATATGGAATGTACTAATGAGGGGGATAATGATTCTGTGTTTACATTTGCATTCCGGCTTGGAGCAAATGTGCAATTTTGAAGCAAATCCCCTGCTTCTCTTCATTTACTTGTTTCATTTACAGAAACAGTTCTGGTGCATGTAAACCAGACTACTTTTGGAGGAGTTGAGAAGTTCCTTTCCAAAAGTACTTCAATGCTAGATGGAGACTTTAAAATTCTGACCCAATATGTGGTCTTCATCACCACAAAACCTGTGCCTTGGAGAAGGCTCTTGAACCATTCCAAGCTTCCTTAATTCCTGGAATGGTTCTTGTGCAATACAAAGAGGCAAACACCATATAAGACTTCTTATTTGCTGCTTTATTTGAAGACTGACAAGTCTTCAGCTTCTCTTATTTTACATCATTTTACTTGGTAATGTAGATAGGTCCGAATCTCTCCACAGGATTAAGGACATTTATATACAGTGCTAAGAGGGAGAAAAAGGAGGAGAACCTCTTACTGCATTCCTGTGATAAAATAAAAAACCCACCATAAATGAGACCATTGAGTAATTATGTCACTAACTCTATGATGCCAAGTCTGATAAGAATATATATATATGCACATCTCAAGAGAAATATGTATTTCCCATGCTGATTTTAAGGAAAGGAACAAAGAAGACCAAATATTTGGTGACTGGACAGGAAAAAAAAAAAAAGAAATAATACTGTGGTATGTATGGAGAGGTAGGTGCTACAGTCAAGGAGAGAAGGCTCACCATAAGTTGGCTGAGTTGACAGATAACTGAAATATTTTGATGCCTGCTAGTTATGCTCAGACAGCAAAATGGAAGAATTTGATCAGCTGTTGCAGGCTGTGAAGCTGGATAACAGAAAAATGATTGACCAACAGCCATTCCCAAAGACAAGCACTAAAGAGCATGAGTTGTTCAGAAAGATGGAAACAACTGGGAAAGTGAAGTAATGTTATATGTGAGGAATGTGTTAAGCTGTAAATATGTAGAAAAGAATAGCAGAGATGCAATCTACTTCAGTGAAGATCACTTGGGGGCAGAACTGCAAGAGAAATTTTACTGCACTAAGGAAGAATGTTTTAGACTTCAAGTGCTGGATTTATGTATGGATAGAGATTCCTTTGATATGATAGAGACAGAAATTCTGTGAGGGGTCGTATCATCATGGGACGATTTAACTTCCAAGTTTAGATCATCAGCTATGATAATTAAACTTTGAGATTAATGCAGTTCTATGAATAATTTATTTAGTACAACAACTATCTTATCTTGAGCATAAAGATAACATAAAGGTATCATAGATTTTTATGGGTGTGTGGTAGGTGATTCACAAGGTGCATCACAATGACTCCTTGCAAAACGATCACAACTTCTGGTGTGCCAACCACAGTTATATCCCATGGGTATTTATAGTGCTTTGTCCAGAAAGAAAAATGGAAACTGGAGACTATTAATGGATGCAGGTCTAATCACCATGTGGGCAAAAAATCCCTAGAAATGTCATGACAATGAATTGCTGACAGCTATAGCAGAGGTAGATGACTAACTGAAGAAAAATGGGTAAACTGAAATGATATACGACATGATAAAAATACTTCTTTACAGTGAAGCAGGTATGGGAGGTGGTATAGCTAGAAACCCACAGGAAGCTATGTGTCAAAAGTTACATTTACACTGTTTCACCTCCTATGGTGTTCACTAGCCCTGGGATCTAATATTGTTTTTCTTCTGATTTTTCTGTTTAAAATGTCTAAAATAGCATGAAAACAGTGTCACAGCCCAACGGAGTTCTTCTAACATGTCTTTGTATCACAGAAGGTTTGTTACGAGCTCTGTGTGTCAGCTGAAGGTCCATGACCAGAGATCACAGGAGTGACAAAGGTGCTTGCAAATGCATGTGCTCAGACTGCCGTGGCCTCAGTGTCAACAGTCATGAAACCAGGTTGTCTGATGGTCTGGGGGTAGTCCAAAAGTCATGTTTCTCACATGCTAGAGTCTCCTGAAAAGGAACTGTGTAAGTAATGAAGGAACTATCTGTTTGTATTGCATCTTTCGGGGTGGGGTGGTGTTTTGTTGGATCACAGCCATCTAATGCAATTTTGGCTTGGCTTTGCTTGGTAACAAAAATTACTATTGAAAGTGTTTATTCTGACTGCTGTCACAGTGGAGTGCTACAGCTTTCTAATTTAACGTTAACTTCTTTTTGCAGAACCTGGTCTTTAGCCAAACCATATCACACTGTAGCATATTGAAATGTACTGGATTTAATTAATGAATGAACTCAGTATAAATGCAGTGTAGGCTGCAGCAGACAGACTGGAGAATGGGCTCTATTATGAATGGCGTAGGCTAGACACTGCTTGAGATTTATACATCTGATGTTTCATCAGAAGTTGCTGATCCAAGCAGTGAAGCTACTCAACGTGGTTTTGGTAAAGAGAAGGAAGAGCTGAAAATAATTTTACCTTCAGTGACCGTGAGTAAATTCAGTTTAAATAAAATGAGAATATGAGTAAAAATGATCCTGAAACTGAGTTTAAAAAATGGGTATTTCAGAGGGACAAACTTTGATAAGCTAAAGAAACTAGCTAACAAGGTCAATAGATGGAAGAAATGTATACTTAATTGTAGGAAATATCTTTAACATCTTTCAGATAAAGATGTAAATTTTCTGAAGCATCTTAAGAAGATGAATAAAATTCCAGGGTCTCTATCTAAAAGAGCGGCAAACTCTGTTTCCTTCTACTCTCATTATCCATCCCCCCAAAAAATCCTTGGAAAAAGTAAAGGAGAGAAGATATGAGGCCAAACCTTAGAAATTAAAGGAAAAGGGAATAATTAGCAAAGAAAGACAGAATTTAGAGGTTAGATAACGCAGTGTTAAAAGACAGCTTGCCAAAAGTCAAACTGTGCTAAATCTTTCATGAGAAATTTAAACAAGACCTCAAATAGTCTTCAATTAGGTTAACAAGGAAAGAAGAAGAAATGCAGAAATGGAGTGAGACTGGGTCCAGGAACCAATTCTTTGCTTCATTTTTCAATGAGGAGGAAGACAGAACTGGAGGACAATGCCCTGACAGCTGATGGGCTTGGGCATTTGGAAATGAGAACTCCTGCCTCCAAGCTTGTAGTAAATGTTAAATGATCATAGAATCATAGACATGCCTGGGTTAGAAGGGATCTTTCAGACCACCTAGTCCAACCATCCACCTAACACTGATACTAACCATCACCAAACCGTATCTCTAAGCACTATGTCTACCACATCTTTTAAATACTGCTAGGGATGGTGACGCAACCACTTCTCTGGGCAGCCCTTTCCAATGCTTAATAGCCCCTTCAGTGTACAAATTTATCCTAATATCCTGTCTAAACCACTCCTGGTGCAGCCTGGGGCCATTTCTTCTTTTTCTATTGCCTGTGATTTGGAAGAAGAGACTGAAGCCCATATTGATGCAACCTCCTTTCAGGTAGTTGTAGATAGTTATGAGGTCTCTCCTCAGCCTCCTTTTCTCCAGGATAAACCATCCCAACTCCCTCAGCCACTCCTCATAAGACTTGTGCTCCAGACCCCTCACAAGCTTTGTTGCCCTTCTCTGGACACTCTCCAGCACCTCAATGTCTTTTTTGAGTGAGGGGCCCAAAACTGTACACAGTATTCAAGGTGTGGCCTCACCAGTGTTGAGTACAGGGGAACGATCACTTCCTGACTCCTACGGACCACACTGTTTCCCGATAGAGGCCAGGATGCTGGCCTTCCTGGTCACCTGGGCACACTGCTGGCTCAAGTTCGGCCAGCTGTCAACCAGCACTCCCAAGTCATTTTCCGTCAGGCAGCTCTCCAATAACTCTTCCCCAAGCCTGTAGCACTGCATGGGGTTGTTGGGACCCAAGTGCAGGACCTGGTACTTGGGCTTGTTGAACTTCATACCATTTGCCTCAGCCATTCGATCCAGACTGTCCAGATCCCATGAAAAAATTAAGTATGAGCACAGTCATTACGAGGGAAATATTTTTCAGGCTGATGTAAGGGCTAGAGCTATCCGGTGCTGGTGGTTTCTAGTATTTAGCAAAGTGATGGTTGGAACAACCAGGTACTTTAGGAAAGGTGTTGCATAATGCTGTAGCTGCTCATAATAAGTAGACTAGATCTGAAGGTCTTTTCCAGGCCTATGTTCTTATGGGAAGGCTGAGAGATAAACATCTTTGAAAATAATAAAGACAGATATCTAAGGGGATAAGCTTGTTTCCGAAGCTACTGCAATTGCACAAGAAAATCTAGACATGCTGGTAAGTGGTGAAGTCTGGGAATGCACCAGCCACTGCTCTTAGGATAAACACAGGAAACTTCTGCAGGTTTCTGAGTTGGAAGCAAGATTCACAAGCAAGAGATACTAATACAAAAAGGAAACTTCTACAACCATATCTACAGTACAGACTATAATAAATACCACTGTTTCAGTCCTTTGCTCCTGAAAACTAACAACTTTGCAGCTAATAAGTACTTGCTTGCAAAAAAGGAGATGAAAACCTCTAAAAAACCATGTAGCATTGCCTAGAAAACAGGTCTGCATGCCTTATGGTGCTAGTGCAGTGGAGAATTTTATGATTACTCTCTATAAACACAAGAGAATGGATCTCGGAGTGGGGAAAGAGCTGTTTAACTGGAAGGGCAGTCTTGGCACCTGAACAAATGGATATAAACCATCCAGAAAAGCATTTAAGCTGTAAAATAGAAGGCAGTTTTGAATTGTCAGGGGGGACGTACTGGCACAAACTCAGTAGCTGCAGCCAGGCTGAAAAGTTTTAAGTTCTCCAAGTTGATGTTGTTAAATAGTTATTAAAGATGGAGTATGATCAGTGTATTAAAGAATTATTAGGATGTGTTTCCCTGAGAGGCTAAATTCAGCTACTTTGGGCCTTTAAGGTAACTGCAAGAACTGTAAGGTCTTACTCCATGTATCTGCAGACATCAGAGAAGTGGGATTGTCACCTTTCTCAGCACAAGTTTTGCAGTAGCTGCAGAGCTGGACACAAGGAAAAAGAAGCACTCATTTGAGCCCTAGGACACAAGGAGTATTGAAAGAAAACTAGATCTGAGCACTATGGCCATTTTGCTGAAATGCTTCAGATTTATTGTCTTTTTACCATAATTTTAGCAAAACTTTGTACCTGGATAAACCCTGCTCTGTATTGTATTCAGCAAAGCCCCTTCCTGATTTTTTTTCTCTTCTGTGGTTATACACTGTGAAACCAGTCCAGCTGACACTGGTCCACCGAGTTCACAACCAGCAAGGCTTCCCTACACCGTTACCAAACTCCATCCACATTACCACAACCCTCAACAGCAGTAGTTTGTGTCTCACCTGGTAGGTGCCATGGACCCCACTAACAGGGACACAATATTAATAATGCATTAAAGAATCAACCCACACAGTCGACTGCTTCAGAGAAACATCTGATATGATGGCCTGGTCACTTTCAGTTTCATTTACATGACGACTTACGGGCATTTGACAATTGTCATTGGAAATGACTGGAAAATGGGATAACTCCCCTATCCAGTACATGAAATAGCATGGGTCAGCAGTCAACAACTGAGCGAGCGATTTCAAAACAGCTACCAAGAGCTCAACCAGTAAAATGCAAAACGCTTGGAAGAGGAAATGAAATAAAAGGAGAGGGACGGGAGAGAAAGTCTTCTTAAATGTGCTGAGCCTTTCCTCCTCCTTGGCAGCCCCCCCCGTGGCGCGGGCGCAGAGTGCTGGCTCAGCACAGCGGCTGGCAGAGGGGGCACGGTGAAACACCTGCAGCACAAACAGCTGCCGGGCAGATGCCTGAGCCTGCTCTTGGTCACCAGCCAGCTGGAGAAACGTCTCCTATGGAAGCTGATTGAGAGATTCAAGAAGTTGTTTGGCAGCGGGTAGGATAAACAGCCACTGGTGAGATTTCTCTGCTGTAAGCTGAGATGCAAGTTCATGGTCACTCTACATTCTGTGCCAAAGCATGGCTATGATTCCCGGAATACAATGCATCATGAAAAGAAAATATGATTTAATGTTGAAATTAGAAGTGTTTTAAGATCTACAATTTATAGGCATTTAAGCCTCTGTTTGTGGGCATGACAGTCACGTTTCCTTTGTCCCTGCTTGGAGCTTTGTGTTCCCAATGTACTTTAGTGGAGAAAGTGATATTTCAGAAGTGACTGAAGGCAAATAGAAAGATGATGTGATGGACAAGGAAACATTTTGCCAGGAGCCAGGAAAAAAAAAGGTAACTGAGTGCACTGTGGGAGAAAGAGGAAGGCTCTTGTCCTTCTTGTCTCTTGTAAAGTACTAATGTTTTTCTGGAAATTACCTCCAATTGACTAAATGCTATGCTTTTCTTTACAAATGGGAACTGTACTTACTCTCTCTGAGACATTGGCTCATCCTCCAGGTATTAAACTCTGTTCAGGATTTGCCCATTTCCTCAGGGCTGAGGATCCTTCAGTGTGCACTGACAGATGGAAGATTTGGGCAGGAGGACTTCAACTTGCTCTGTATGAGGAGATCTAGCTCCAGACTGGTTTATTTCCCCTTGTTAATGCCCGTAGCCTTCCTGAAGCTGGCTAGCAGTCTGCTCCCCATCTCCTCTGAATGAGGGCACCCATTCTTGTATCTCAGGGTGGTTTGTGCCATAGGAAAAGAGTAAAACAGGGTTTGGAGCATGTTTATGCTGCAGGAAGCAGGTAACACAAAGCTAAAGGCCTGCAGCAGGGAGGTACTTAATATGTGGAGACAGGTAGCTGGAAGGCAGCAACATGGGGCAGTCTCCTCTGAAAAGAGAGAGGTAGGAGGAGAAGGAGGCAGCCTTGTTCTGGAGCTACCAATGTTAAGGTTTAACTAAAGTCATTGCAATCATTTAAGCCTGATTTCCAAAGCAGTGCTAGCTGATATTGCAAATGGACTGGCACAGAGGCAAGACAAGTTCTGAACAGATGATAAAGGCATCGACTTTTGTATCGTGCCTTTCAACGCCCCTGAGGTGCACACATACGTCTTTATGCCTGCACAGCTTGTCATGTGCTATTCTTCACTTATCTCTGCTACAGCTCTTCCTGATCTCCTAACAGCTTTGCTCCTAAGAAAAGAGAAATGGACAACAGGCCGTGAGACTGCTTGGCTGCACTGGTTCTTCATTAAAGCTGACATTTGGCAGTGAGACTTAACTGCTTTTTAGGAGCTGATGTCTCATCGAAGCTAACAGCAGCAGAGGTATCAGGGGTGACAATGTCTCTCACACTGAGCATCTCAGCTTTGGATGCTGGGAGAGAGCCCTAGAGAATGAGACCAGTGACACTGGTGATGTCTTTCTTTTTTGCCTTTTTCCTATTAAAGGCAACACTACCCTTTTACCTAGGGCCAAACCTATGAAGCTGCTGAACCTCCCAAACTCATCACTTTTGACATGCCAGAGTTGAGAAAATTTAAAATATTTGAAAAAAACGAGGAAGAAATATGCATTAATTTGAAGATTATTTTATTATAATATATGTATATTGGCAAGAACATCTCATCTTCCATTTGCTATCAAGTCCTGCTGATCAATAATATGTCCTATTTTTTCAGTATAACTGCAACAGTCCTTCCCTTGGTGTTTTGGTAATCCTGATTCTTCTACTGGTTTCTAACTGGAAGGGTTAATTTTTGAATTTCTTTTCACTTTTATAGAAGTATG
The DNA here is from genome assembly GCA_013400555.1 of Jacana jacana. Taxonomy (NCBI): domain Eukaryota; kingdom Metazoa; phylum Chordata; class Aves; order Charadriiformes; family Jacanidae; genus Jacana; species Jacana jacana. The sequence goes on along the minus strand of VZTM01000426.1, from coordinate 114,643 downwards.
TTTCTGTGCTGTTAATTTTTTTTTTTTAGTCTTGCTGGTTAAGCCTGAGATCTGTACTATACAGCAAAGTTTACCAGTATAGCTGTCAGCAAATCCTTGTGTGCATGCACATGCAATTTCAAGTCCTGTCTAGGTTTATGATATCAAGTTGTAATACCTTTTTGAACGTTTTTTGTGAGTCCTGCATGTGTATTGTTCTAGTGCTGCAATGCCTCTGAGGTAAAGAAATCATTAGTACTTCCAGCACAGCAAACAACCACTCTGGTGCTGGTTTTCAGCACCGATACCCAGAAGTCACAGAAAGTAGGTCTCCCTCCATTTAAAATTTCTGGCATATGCCTATTAATATACCACTGCTGGTGATTTCTGTCTTAGAAATTAAGATGTATGTTCAAACAGTGAAAGCACTGGAATAATGTGAGGCAAAGCAGCAATGCAAGGCAAGGATCTGACAGCTCCACCAAAACCAATGAGACTGACATAAGCTGCCAGAAAAGCTGAGTACCTGCAAAGTTGGGTATGAAACTTGAGGTCTAGCTAGGTGACTTTTGAACCCAACTGGACCCAGAGATGGAGCCAGATGAGAGTTTAAGACTACAGGAACTGTGTCATCTTCCAAAAATGTTCATAGATGTCCTGAAACCCCATGTCCTTTTCCCAGTATTCTCTTTATAAACAAATAATGGCTGAAAACACATATAATAGACTTATTTTCTGAAGTAGTTGGTTTGGTTTCACTCTGTTGGTGAGCACCAACAAAACCAGAATAAATTCCACAAGCAGCTGAAAATATTCCTGAATGCACCAGGCAGCAAGTGGTTCTATCACTACATTTCAAGCAGTGGAAATGTGTAAGACATACTTGAGCATTTGAATAAATATACAGAAAATAAAATATCCACCTTGCAAGCCATCCAGTATCTTGTCATTCAGACTATTTGACTTTTATAAATAAATGTTTAGAGGAAACATAAGCTTCAGGACCTCAGCTCATTAGAATCACCACTGGCTGTAGTAAGTTAGCAATCTTTAATATATAGTTCTTAGATCTCTGACCAGCAACACCTGTGAATTCATCTCAGTCTCACCGGACTATTTGCATTGGGAAGTGGTTCTATGAAGTGACAAGGCTGAAAGCTCCTAACCTATTCCAAACAAACATATTGGATGTAAATGCAATTTACTTCACAGTTCATGAGGGTTTCTTTGGAAAACTTTAGTTTGGGGAGGCACCTTCTTTAATCTGCCAAGAAGCTCACCGACTGTGATGATAAAGATACAGGTTTGTGGAAAACAGTTCCATAATTCTCTCCAAAAGTCCAAGTTCAGGCTGCATGAAGGAACAGAGAGACTGGAGTCCCTGGTTCAGGGGAAACACAGCTGGAGTCTGTGTTTTTGGGATTGAAAACACAAAAATAAAGATTGCAGAGGTAACCTGTAATTCATGCAGGAATAGCAGCCAACACTTTGTATTTTTATTTCTGCATGGATTAAAATGTTGTATAATGTTTGTCCTCGGAATCTGGCATTTGACATCTCATGGTCCCTGAATAAGTCCATAAAAATGTGCTAACAGTTTGATTACAATACCTGGGCAAGGAAAATACAGTGTACTCAGGAAGAGTACAAATTACCTCCAAGTGTATGGAGAGGGCTGGTGGTAAGCATTCAGCTGCTCAGTGCACCCGCTATTTTGGTGGTGAGCCCCTCAAAATCGGACTGTATTTCCTCTTTGCCTTTCTACTCTGAGAATAATGTTTCCCATCTTGGTTCATGAGTGCAACATAAAGATATACCATACAGCCTTAATAATCTAAATATTAGATTTACAGCCATTGAAACATGACCACCTTGATATGCCTAACAAGAACCACATTTAGCATTCATCCATGCAACTGCTCAGACAACAGTGAACTTTGCTCTTAGTCAAGTCTGAAAGGCAGATTGAGCCACGTGCAAAGAGCATGTAGGGCTCCTTGGAGGACGACTGATATGGCTGCTTTCCTCCCACCCTCCAAACACGCTGCTCTGAAGAAACATTCTTGTTTGCAATGCTGCTTTTTAAAAAGTGAATCTCTCCAGACCACTCTGGAGAGGTGTGATCATGCCTGTGTGACATCCGTGCTGCATCCTCTAACACGAGTTTCCTGTTGACCCATCTGTGCAAGTGGAGTGGAATCCCAATCCCAGTTTGAATGGTATCTAATAACATGCACAGTCAATTCAAGAAATCCACTGCATCAAGTTTTTTTGCCTGTGCAGGCAAGACTTTCTAGCTTTGCAGAAACATGAGACCAGAGGAAAGGATATCTAACAGTGCCAGAATATAACCTCAGCTGTAGCTATACTGATATATAAGAGCTACCTCACTGACCACAGAAATTATACTGACCTTGCCCAGTTGTTAATCTGGAAAATAACAACAAAGTACTTTTATTTGGGTTCATTGCTAGAATTATTTTTGGTTAGCAAGAAATTGACATGTTAAATTGTACTGAGAGTGTAACCATGGGAACAGGGTAATAAAATGCTGATATCAATTTGGTGTAAGTAATTTGTGTATCCAAGAATTATGTTGTCATGTGTTAACTTATGTTCTTTTGAAAATGAATGCATGAATTAGTTAAAAGGCACAGACCCCACCTGGAGTACTGCATCCAGCTCTGAAGCCCCCAACATAAGAAGGATACGGACCTGTTAGATGGAGTCCAGAGGAGGGCCATGAAGATGATCAGAGGGATGGAGCACCTCTCCTATGAAGACAGGCTGAGAGAGTTGGGATTGTTCAGACTGGAGACGAGAAGGCTCCAGGGAGACTTTATAGCAGCCTATCAGTACCTAAAGGGGGCCTACAGGAAAGATGGGGAGGGAGGGAGTGTCTTTATCAGGGAGTGTAGCGACAGAATGAGAGGTAACAAATTTAAACTGAAAGAATGGAGATTTAGACTACATATTAAGAAGAAATTCTTTATTGTGAGGGTGGCGAGGCACTGGAACAGGTTGCCCAGAGAAGCTGTGGCTGCCCCATCCCTGGAGGTGTTCAAGGCCAGGCTGGATGGGGCTTTGAGCAATCTGCTCTAGTGGGAGGTGTCCCTGCCCAGGGCAAGGTGGCTGGAACTAGATGATCTTTAAGGTCCCTTCCAACGCAAACCATTCTATGTCTCTAAGATTCTATGACTTAAGGACTGGTTCTTTGGAGCTTTCCCTTGCATGACGTTGGGACTCCTGTGATGTCCCTGCACCAGCTTGGGGGATACCTTGCTTCTGCCTGGCAAAGCTGTGATAAGTAGGGCAAATAATTATCCTTATTTTACCATTTAAAAAAAGGTAGTATTTATTTCTGCTTAAGCAAACCATTATTTCTGTAATAATATCCTTGTGGCCAGTCAGAAAAATATCTCAAAACTGTAGTAATTTAATTAGATCCTATTGAATCTAAACCATCCAATGTGATAGCTAGCAGATCTTTCTGGTAAAACCTCACTCACAGCCTTGTGTGGAAAGACCCACTAATGGCCTTACATACTTGGATTTCAGCTTCTCTCCAAACGGATTTGCTGCCCCTACATCCTTTGTCAGACAGGGCTGTCAGCTAATGCCTTCCCTCTTAACAGTGTCAAAGTACATCTTATTTCTGGCAATACTGAGTGAAACATTTTGTCTGAAACTTTTTTTGCCAATAAAGAGTGCAGCAGGTCAGTGGGAACGTTTCAAATCTTCAGGCTGATCATTGTAAACTTTTCTGACCAAACACAGCCCAAAAACATTTCTGAGAAAAACTATCAGTGCTTTGTTTTTTTGAGAGCCCTCAAAAATAAAGTGCATTTTCATCAGAGGTAGAAAAGATGTAATTTGAGATTTATCTGCAACTGATTTTTATTGCCAAGTTTGCCAGCGCACAGCTACAAAAAATGCCACTTTCCACACAAAAGTGCTCTGCAGCCCCCGAGTCTTTCCGATGTGTCCATTGGCCAAGGTTTGGTCCATAAACATGTGCTCCACTCCAGCACTTGCAGCTGGGAAGCAAATGACTATAGGAAACTGGCAACATCCATGCTCTGCACCTTCTGCCTGTGACCCTTCTCAGTGCCGCATACGCAGATGCTGTAGCAGTCATAGGAGTTGCATAAACCAGATCATCTGTCCCATAAGGATAAGAAAGAGGAGAGCTCAGCTGATACAACTGCAGAGATTTAAGCCAATCAGTAGCACTGGTTTCACAGGGTGCCAACGGAGCAGTTTTGCTGAAACAGCTTTCTGTGTAAAAAGCCCAGCATGCCAAAGGCAGCTAAATGTACACAGCTCCTAGGGGAAGGACAAGGCTGGAAATGGTCCTCTTAACAGTTTCTACTGCAGACATGGCTTGAGGCAAAAATTTCATTCAGATATCCCTCAGCCCCTCCTTTCACTTATCTTTCCATTTCTTATAGATCCAGCAGAAACTTGTTGACCTCTGAGTTTGAATGGTAACACCACTCATTCTTATCAAACACCTATATACTTTCAAAATTCTTCTTACCACCTTTCCTCATCTTGCTGACCCTTCCTGGTCACTTGCCTATCCCTACAATGGTTTATAGTTCTGTCACATAGCCCGCTTTTGCTTGTTCTGTGCCCATTTGCTGATGCAAAATTTGACTACTTTGTTTTCATATTGACAAGACATACAGTCATTTTTCTTGTGATTTCCCTCCTCTCCTTCATCTTATCCATCAGCATGTCTTTCATCCTCTTACATTTGTTTTATAGATTGCAGGTTTCTTCTTCACCCTCTCTTACAACATTGGCATCTTCTTAATCTTGATTAGGAAAATAATTAGATTACGGTTATCGCTGCTCAGACAGTTATCGTGTCACCTACCATCTGGTACTCAGAGTATTTTTTCTGTCTGACAAACAGCATACAATGGATGGGGTTTATGTATTGACTACAATACAACAGACATTACATCCAAGTTTCAACATTTTTCAACATACTTTTCTGAACTGGGAAGTAGAAAACAGCTCTCCCAGAGATCTGTGCCAGTATTAAATATTTTGAGAAGCTGTATCTTATCTGTGAAGGTGAAGACACCCATGCAGCCTCCAATGTGAATGAATGCCTGCTGAAGACTCAATTAATTTGTGTCTTATGGATGTCACCCATCTAAACCACTGTCACCTGAACTCATTTAAGTCAGAATCCTCTCATGTCCCCTCCCTGTACAAGCATCATGGTACAAAAAAAGTCCTATCTGTGAATAAGCATTTAATCACAAGATTGGCAGATGAGCACTCACCTGAATGGTGTCCAGACAGCTGAAGATGACTGGCCCTATCTCTGTGGGGAAATTTTTCCAGAAATTTCCAGTGAGGATTGCTGTTATCCCAGCAAGCATTGCATGACTATCTTGATATTAATCCAGTATTGAAGTACAAGACAATGAGTACAATTTTAAAGTGCCCATTATACTGAATTAGGCAGGTAGGAGCATTGGCTGGCTGCAGCTCCTCCAGCTGGGCTTGCAGTGTATCCAGCACTGCACTGCAGTTATTGCAGTGAGATCTCCACCCCCCCCAAAGAGCTAATAACAATAGCGACATAACAATGAACAGTGTGCTGTGGTTTTGGTGTGAACACCTATGTGATGGTGAGGACCCAAGTTGCAAGAGATTTTAGAGGAACTAGAGCGAACAAATCTAGAGTACAGGATAGTGGGATCAGATGTGGCATCTGATGGTCTTCTGAACTTTGGGAAGTGCTCCTGAGCTCTTTTGTCTCTCTTCTCATTCTTCTACTCTGTTCTCTCATTTTTCTTAAACGTTTAATCTTGAAAGGTTTAAATGTTACTGCTCTAACCTTTCTGCAATGACTTGCCCCATTTCTCAGTGAAATGTTTCCACGGGTCTCCTGCAGTATTTCTGTCTTCTGCCTGTTTTTCCTTGATGAACACATCAGCAACATTTGCAGGCTGCTCGCTCCCTTGGTCTCATCAGTCACTCAGAGACATTCTTCTTCCCTTCTAGTGAGCTGAAGCTACGTATGTTTTGAAAATCTCAAATCTTCCCACTGGGACATGGGTTTAGTTGGCTTTATTTAAGGTTTGCAGGGTTTTATCCTTATTTGAATGCCTAACATGCCCGTATGTTTGGAGCTCCCCCCTGTCCCCTGCCCCGAGCTGTACTTGTTTGTATTATTAATGCATCGAAATCTTTACAAACCAATAACAAATACGACTGCTAAAGACTTCTCTTACGGTTCTGTTAACACTGCATTTTAATTCTCTTTGTTTCAAAATATTACTGCATGAACCAAGAGGCACCTCAGTGCCTCACTCACCTTGATAGTGAGAAGGGGTCCCACAGGGACACCCCTTTTCCAGCACCAGTAGGCAGGTGCACTGCGCTGTCACAGCCCCGTCACTTGCAATAAAACATCTAACCTCTATGAAGCAACAGCCCTCTGCTGATTCATAACTTCTTAGTAATAGGTGGTTTATCACTTGGAGATAAGGTCTGTAAGCTTCAATTTGAATAAATGCCACTGCTGATGCTCCTTTTTAAAGGAAAAAGAATTTCTTTGGACAGTAAATTAGTATATTTAGATGCCTACCACTATGTGACTGTTTTAAGTCCTTTGAAAATCAGCTGGAGTAGGTAACCCAGATATCTTTATAGATCTGGTCCCTCACATGTCTGTGTGTGGATAACTGAGAGAGACAGTGTAATTGAAAAGATCAGAAGAACACAACGATATCCAGGTGCACTAGGTCAGCTGTTTCTTCCCATATCATCATCCTAGTTCCCACCTCCCTTCACCCTGTCCCTGGCATTTCCCCAGGGTATTCTGCCAGTCTCAAACAATTTGCGGTTCAGTGGAGGTATCTTTATACTTAGTGGGATTTAATGAATTTTTCCTTCCTCAATTTGTCCAGCTGATCATTGTAAACTTTCGGTGTCCACAATGTCCTGCGATAAAGAGTTCCACAGCTGAGTTGTTCATTAGATGAAAAACATTTAATAAAAGGAAAGAAATTCCTCCTCTATTGGAAATTACAGTGGACAATATTCTTACAGTAGACTTAACTACATACCTTATACTTTCATAGAGATCCTTATCCTATCTCTCCCGAATCATGTCTTTGCAATAACAGATAGTCTTAGGCTCTTCAGTCTCTCCTGATATGGGAGAAGTTTGCCTCTCTGCTCATGTCTGCTTACCCTGTCCAAGCATTTTCAGAACTACTCTACTGAATAATAATTTGTTTCTAAAATCCATGCTGACTGCTCCCTATATTTACATAATATTTTCCAATGTGGCTGCTAATTCAAAGTTTCTACCACTTTGCTCAGTACTGTTCTGCAGTTCTTTCTGTCTCCTCTGAAGCCTTGGAAAACAGATATCAAATTAACTATCTCCTAGGCCTCTGGTACCAAGAAAATTTTAAACAAGAGGTCAGACACCGCTGTTGCAACATCAAATAATTTATCCTTGGATTATTTTAAAACTCTTTGGCATATCTGTTCTTGTTGATCCTTCTGATATGTTATCATTCGTCTGTTTATTCCACCAGTGTGGGAACCTCCCAAACTCTTCCAAAGTAACTGTGTGTACATAAGATTTATTGCATTTTTTTCCCCCTAGAATATCCCTGCCTTTTCTGAGACTTTTATCGGAGACTTTATACTTTGATCATCTTCCTGGACTTGTGGCAGATTTCCTCCTTCTGATGTTTTTTCCAGAAGGATTAGTAGGTTTTATGCCTTTTACTAACTTCCTCAAATATGTTTTTCTTTTTTTTTTTTTTTTTTTTTTTTCTTTTTTTTTTNTTTTTTTTTTTTTTTTGTTCTGCCTCATTATGCTTGAATTCAAAGTTAGTTTGCCAGGATTTAAAATATTCTCTTTCTCCCTACCTCCAGTGTTCACAGATTACAGCTACAAGCATAATTCTGAAGGAAATATTCGAACTTGTTAAGGGCCCAGTGCTCCATTTGCTCTTACAATCACAGTAAAGGTCTGCAAACTCAGACACTGTTGAGTATTTGCATCTCTCAAGATACATGGAAAAGAAAAATTAGTAAATTTGCTGTCCTAAACCCTGCTACAGGAGATGCAATATTTTAGTCCACGATTGCTGCATTTTATCTCTGCTGATGCAGCCATAAATTTTGTGAGACATTAATATGTGAAATGCTTATCTTAGAGCATGAAAGAAACTATGTATTTGTTCATCCTGGAGAAAAATCACAGCCTCTTCAAATGTTGCCTCTGGTTGACCGCCCCTAATACTTGGGAATGTTGTGTGATAGCACTTCAGGGCCTGATAGCAGCCTTCCTTTCAAGCACACTATGTATCACTGTTGTCAGTTCTCATTATTTGAATTCTGCAATATTTTTAAATAGTTACCTCAATGGGAAAGATGTTGACATTTTCCTAAAAAGAAGTATTGAAAGTACACCTGAAGGGTGGTATGCAGATAAAATAATTAAAAGTAAATTGAAAACAAATCCACCACTTCATCCTTCTGCTGGGACTCACACTGTGGCAAATGGACAGAGGTCCTGCCTGGTCTCCCACAGCCACAGGGACCTGTGAACTAGATGCTTAACTCAGATCTCACCAAAGGCAGGAGAGTGCTTCTGGTACTGTTAACACTGCTCCTTCTTTAGGCAGTAGGACTTGGCAATCACAGAATGATATGGGGTTGGAAGGGACCTCTGGAGGTCACCTAGTGTAACCCCCCGCCAGAGCAGGTTGCACAGGAACGTGTCCAGGAGGGTTTTGAATCTCTCCATGAGAGATGGAGACTCCACCACCTCTCAGGGCAGCCTCTTCCAGTGCTCTGTCACCCTCAAAGTGAAGTTCCTCCTCATATTTAGATGGAACTTCTTACGTACACGTTTTGTGCTTATTTCCTCTTGTCCTCTCACTGGGTACCACCAAAAAAAGACTGGCCCCATCCTCCTGACACCCACCCCCTCAGCCTTCTCTTCTCCAGATGAAAAAGACCTGAGTCCCTTAGCCTTTCCTGGTAAGAGATATCCTTGAGGTCTCTAATCATCTTTGTGGTCCTCTGCTGTACCCTCTCCAGCAGTTCCCTGCCCTTCCTGAACTGGGGAGCCCAGAACTGGACACAGTATCCCAGATGGGGCCTCACCAGGGCAGAGTAGAGGGGCAGGATGACCTCCCACAACCTGCTGCTCACACTCTTCTTGATGCACCCCAGGATACCATTGGCCTTCTTGGGCACAAGGATACATTGATGGCTTGCATGGCTTGCTCATGATCATTCTAGGACTCCCAGGTCTTTTTCCTCAGAGCTAATCTCCAGCAGGTCAGCTCTCAACTTGTACTGGTGCATGTGGTTATTCCTCCCCAGCTGCAGGACCCTACACTTGCCCTTGTTGAATTTTATCAGCTGCTTCTCTGCCTGACTGTACAGCCTGTCAAGGTCTCACTGGATGGCAGCACAGCCTTCTGATGTGTCAGCCACCCCTCCCAGTTTTGTGTCACCAGCAAACTTGCTGAGGGTACATTCCATCCCCTCATCCAGGTCATTGATGAAAATACTGAAGAGGAATGGACCCAGTACTGACCCTTGGGGGACAACACTCTATGCTCTATGTACTACTTCTTGTTCCTAAATCCCACCCTTGTGTGGAAAGGGAAACCAGGGCACCATGATCTTGCACCCCAATCCCTGACATTTATGGTAGGAAGCTTTCTGGATCCAGCACAGACACATCATCTAAAGACAGCACTTCAGCCTTGCCCTGGACAAAACAGTCCTGGAGGCGTAACCTCTTTTTGAGGTGGACAGACACTCCTTGCACTGCCATGGTGACCTGTTGGTATCAGCACAAGTAGGGCTGGTTTGCAAGAGAGGAATCAAGAACAGCATTATCAGGGCTTCACATGACATTCTCTCATTGTTCTTTTAAAACACACCAGACCTAAGCAGACTAATTTCAGACCCCATACATAACTGTTTCTAAAGCTTTTATGTGAGGAGAAATGTTTGAACACATGCTCTTCTCTTTTCTGCAATGTTAACCAGCCTTCTGCTGTCAGACTTCTAATTTGACATATTTAAACACCTTGATAGGTTAATAATAGTGTCTAGGATCGTAACGCTTGTAACAGCTTCATACTCCAGGTAACACTTTCAGATGTATCGGTACATTTTACTTACTGTACAGATAATATTGTATAATTTGCTCGGGGAAGATTTACAATTATGGCCGACACTGAAGAAATGCATGCACAGTATCTAAGGTTTGTAAATACATATGCACAAGAACTGGAAAGCTGCAAGCATGAATAGTGTCATGCATTTTTTCCGCTGTGTGCTCCAGGTAATGTAAACTCCTTGGACTGTGCTTCACAGTGTGACACTAGTACTTCAGTACACTTGGCTGGGAAGGAATTACCATGTAATGCCATGCATAAACACCTCCTTAAACACCAAAGGCTGCAGCTGAGCTTAGATTTTTCTACCTAAATACATTGTAGAAAAAGGTAACATGTATAAACCGGCCTGAAGTACTGAGAATTCTGTCTGTCAAAATAAAGGAATAAGGCATTTCTTTTAAACTGGATGTACATTTCATTGAAAACTGCCTGAGTGTAATTTCCCCTGGACATGCATTCACCATGGGCCCATCTTTGCTTCTACTAAAGTCAAGCCCAAAATTGATTAAACAGCACCAGGGTCCCTCTGTACCCACTATGAAGAAGTAGGGAGTTTGTTTCCTCAACTTCATAAAAATTTTTACAAGATACAACTTTTAGGTGCCTTCACTCAAAATATTCAAAGTGAGGAGTTATTCTTGTGGACACATAGGACATATGACATTTCAGCATCCAGGTTTCAAGCTTCAGAAATACAATCCTTGTCTCAAACACTAGACCTTCAAAGGCTCTGAGCATATCCACTTTCTCTTCCTGCATCATTCCCTACATGGAGGGTTGGCTATAGCCATAGCCTGTGGTGGGACGTACATAGCCACGCACCTGCGTGTGTCTTCCTTGACCCGGAGTGGATCTGCACATAGTAGCATTAAGAGGAGCAAGTAGAGGGAATAAAGCCTTTAAATCTTGGCCCTTGATCTACTGATAAGGTAATCACTGGTATTCAGCAGATACTCAACACATACCATTGCTAGGTCCTTTAGCTCTTTAAAAATGTAGACTTTATGGGAACTTAAGTATGGAAAGATATAAAATTGTGACTAGTGATTTTAAGCACATCAGTTTTTGGGTGCTTCAAACACTCAGGCAAGTCTCGTTAAGCAGCCCAACTCCGTAGCCAGATAAGAGGTTCCTACTTATAATATTACTAAATAACATTGACATAATTCAGGATGCTTTTTGATCCATTCAGCAATTCATGTTGACATGAGTAGGAACCACCAGAACTCGAATCAGCAATGTACACAGTAATTAAGACAGCTAAATTGAACTGTTTACACTTCAACTGTAGTCCATGGAGAAGTGGTCAATACACTCTAAAGAATCTAGGTTGCAATTCACTCCTCAATTGTACGTGCCTGCCTCCAGGAGAGCTGAATAGCTCTCCAAGTTCCACTGCCTGTATTGACTACATCTCCAGTAAGTATACTGGGAGTTACTGGACACTGAACCTGCACGTAGCCCTCTATGTAGAGAAATCTAAACTGAAGTATTAATTTGCAAGCTGAATCCTGCCCTGCACATTTCCCTTAGCTTTATTAACACTAGCACTTGAGCAAGTAAGGGAATAACACAGCTCTCACAACGTCTGGGACAGAATAAATTTTGGTCAAGAAAAAGATGATAAACTGGAACACATTCCTGCATATTATCTGAAACAAGTCATAAGTGATTTTTAATTAGAGAGACTTTTCGAAGTACTATACACATGCCAGAGAATTGGAAGATACTTTCATTTTCTTCTAGGGTGTATTACAAATCTTTTTGGGAACTAGTGTTTCTGAAGTCGTTCTTCTGATCTGTCTCACATAATGTATCTGCAGTGTAAACCCAAACTGCATGAAGTGCCACGAAGAAAGCCATGAAGTGCTAACTGTAGGTGAGGAGGAAGTCCAGCGTACCCATGCACTACCAACAGCTCTGCCTTTAATTACAAACTTATTCATCACCCTAAGAACTTTCGTCATGCCTCTTTTCTGTCTCCCACTGCACAGTCTAGGGATTTATTTTCCCTTGCTATAGAAATTATAAGCCAGGCAGCAAAGGTAGACATTTACCACTGTAAAAGAAAATACATACTTTGGTTCCAGCTGTGCTAAATACTGCTCTGTTAAACAAACCATGTGCACATGGCCCAAGGTTTGGATGCTTTTATGCTCTTGATAGATCATGAATAACTATAATCACGTTAGAAGGGATTTTTAGCCTTATTTCATTTGTAGTTCTTACCTTATAGCATTGTTTTTTTGGATGGTTTACCATTTCTGAATGAGTAATTGTTCAGCATGTCTATTTTTAAGAAGAGATTAAAATTAAATCCTACTTAAGCCTTCTTAAATACAACTCTCTTTATATCGTTAGAATTTTCACCTTCCTCAGCATATCTATTTCCAAAGTATGTGAGTTTCCATTTATACAACAACCACAGACAAATTCTGATCTCATGCAGTGTGGTTACACTGTAGTTAGTCTCATATTTTAAATAGAATAATGAATGTGCAATAAATTTAATATAATGTTAACAGAATCCGGGCCACAGAAAAATGTTCTGGCTGGAAGGAATTACAAGACAGATCGCTTCAAAGATAGAGAACGGCCATTCATCTTATTCAGCCAAAGGATATTTCAGATAATTTTCCTGAAAAAATTGTTTTTCTCTTTCTGGTCAGAGTCTTCTCCAGCTGCAGGTAGATGCCTCAGAGGGATTTAAGCAATACACAGCTTTCCATCACAAACTGCATGATCATCTGCCGTGTAATAAACTACGTGCTTGTATTCACACATTAGATAGGTTTGCATGTTGTGCTCATGGCAAGAGGTATTGATTTAACCAGATTTTAATATTTGACTCGGTTAAGCCAATATTTCTAATACAGAAGCACTGTTTTGTTACAGCATGTCTGAAAAGACAAACATTACTGCAGGCATTGGACACATGTTTTTGTAACTTTTTTGTCCCTGGTGGAGTTATATAGGATGTACCTTAGAGCGAGATTTATTCTACTATTCTTCAACCCTGTTAAAATGCTGAATATAGCCCCCGGATGACTACTAGTTTCTGGACAAGTTGTGCCCAAACATTTAAAATGCAAATGTACTATGATAATTCCAAATATC
>VZTM01000426.1:288-99984 GCA_013400555.1 Jacana jacana | reverse complement strand
GCAATACACAGCTTTCCATCACAAACTGCATGATCATCTGCCGTGTAATAAACTACGTGCTTGTATTCACACATTAGATAGGTTTGCATGTTGTGCTCATGGCAAGAGGTATTGATTTAACCAGATTTTAATATTTGACTCGGTTAAGCCAATATTTCTAATACAGAAGCACTGTTTTGTTACAGCATGTCTGAAAAGACAAACATTACTGCAGGCATTGGACACATGTTTTTGTAACTTTTTTGTCCCTGGTGGAGTTATATAGGATGTACCTTAGAGCGAGATTTATTCTACTATTCTTCAACCCTGTTAAAATGCTGAATATAGCCCCCGGATGACTACTAGTTTCTGGACAAGTTGTGCCCAAACATTTAAAATGCAAATGTACTTTGATAATTCCAAATATCATCAAAATTGGAGTGAAAAATTATGTAAACTTTGGACTTTCCTTCTTTTGATCTTTACCCCCCCATCACAGAGACATCCATATAATTCTGTTATCTCTTTAATTAGTACCAAGGCATTGGTGGTATTGCAAACACATTGCATGCAAACATTGAAGCAAATTTAAGCAGTAAAGCACAATGCACTGAAGTTGCAAGGGAGGTAAGTCACACCAGATGTGGGGACCATGACCAAATATCTTCACACTTTTTGAGTTTACATTCTTAAAAAGTGTAACTTTCCCCCGATAAACATTTTTATTTTCTTTGAATGGAAAACTGTGAATAGAGAATTATCTTTGTCTGTGAGCAATGCAAAGGTAACCCCAGCAGCAAGATCTAAACACTATAAAGCATATAAATGCCGATTGGAACAGAAGTCCCCCGCTGAGAGTGGCTTGGGAAATAATTTTTAAAAATGTAATTATACACTCATTACATCAATGCCACTTTCCCATTAAAAGATACACTTTCTGTACACAATTCTTTTAGATTATGAGTGATGTTCTGTTTTCCAGTTGGAAGAAACTATTTATCTCAGCAACAAATTGTGTCATCCAGTTTGTCACACTGTTGGTAGTTATTAACCGCAACATTATGATTTTGACTGCAATTCAGAACTAGATAATTAAAGATAGAATTTAAGCAACATCTATAACTCCCCAACCATAACATGCAGAGATGCTGAGCTACTAAAGGCAGGTTGCTACAGGCAGTGTTTTGCCTATAGCACCTGCACACACACAGCTCTGTGATATTTGTTGACTGAAATTGTAGATTTAACTTGTAGATTTCTGGATTTAGTGTTCCTTAGCTATCAATGTTGTTTAGTGGGATAGTACTGGCACTGATGTCATTACAGCTTACCACATTAAAGTATATCCTGGTGTCATTGATACACCTATCCAACTGGTGAATTTATTTTTCAAGTCATGCTAGTATTATAATGGGAGATTATGAGAAGCCTGAACAAATTAAAGAGCTGTGTATTCCTTACAAAGAATATGAAATATTTTCATACAGATGCTTCAGTTACTGCTGTAGTAGGAAGGCACAGCTCCATAATGTGTTTTCAGGGGGATAGTATATATTTCCAATTTGTGATATCTAATGGGAGTAACTGTTGAACTCAGCTTCAGAAGTAACTCTTAAATCTATTCGTATTTGCACTTTTCAAACAGACTTTTGCCCAAATATTCTGTGGCCCATAAAGTCCACTGAGCAAGAGTTGCTTTCTCTAGCATTAACTACCTCCAAGCACTATTTTTTTGTACAGAAAATACAGAACTGTGCCAAATATGCTCTTCCACTACAAAAAATCCAACCCAAAGTAAATTTTCACACCTACTGCATTGCAAGACTAGCTTTTCTCCTGGCTGCCAAGGAAAATGAAAATCAGTCTCTGACCCAACATGGGTGGATCCAGCATGAGTTTTGTCCTTGAATTCAAGATCGCTGCCTCAATGTGTGTCGTGCTGCTAGGATCAAGTGTGATGACTGTTTACTGTGTGTTATTAAGCTGTTGATTAGAGTGTGGGAATTGACGACTGAGAATTGTACATAAGTCAGTTCAAATGAGCTAAGCGTCACTTGATTAAGCAGTAAAATCTAAACACAGTGTGCAGGGAATAGAAAAATAGTGGGTTTCCCTAGTGTTGATTCATCAAATTCAGAGCTTGTGAAATATGTAGTAGTTAGGAGTACGGAATATGCTCTGACTTACGTTACTTGTCATAGAGCACTGAAATGGAAAGATACTTTTGCTGATTCAAAGAGTTTGCTGCATGGGACAGCATATGGTTTACTATCCAAGGGATATAGATGGTAGAAGGGAAAGCTAACAAAAATAAAGATAGCAACAAGAAGGTGATGGGATAGTTCAGTAGGGCCTGAAGACATTGTGACATTCGTTTGCTTAAATTTCTCTCACTTTACATAGGGAAGATGTCAGAAATGAACACTCGGGAGGGCACTGAGTGAGGAAGGGTAAAGCTGACCTGTTGACAAATGCTTTAGCCTTTGGGAGTGCAAAGAGTGAGTGGGCTGCTGGAAAAGAGACTGGACTACGCAGAGGGGGAAAGAGGAGGAACAAGAGGCTGTTGATGGAGGAGCCTCTGCTGGAGAGATCGAAAGAAGACTGGTAAAAGAAGCTCAGAAAATGTAGCCAGGAAGAAACTTATGAGAGGAACGAAAAGAAAACCAGCCAAAAATATTATGCCGACAATAGGATTCTCCTCAAGAAGAGTAAAAGATAAATAAAACAGTAATGGGAATACCCTGAGAATATCATTGCTCGATTTTTAAGTCAATGTGGAATCTCATTTCAAATTGTACAGCAAAATAATGGCCCTTGCTATTAATATTTCTGGCAGCTGGGTCACCATTCAGCACTTTCCACTGTTCTGTTCTCTTGGCCAGTATTTAACCCATGTATTATCATTTCTGCACAGGTGATTCTGTCATTTATTTTTCCATCCTGTCTTATTCTTTTAATTTCCAGAGTTACAGAATTTAAATGATAACTGTTTGTTCAAGATAATTAAAATAGACTCTGTAAATTGTGTTGACGTTCAACCATTTCAAAGTTGCAAAATATTAAAATTCAGGTTATTCTGAGAAATTGGTATATGGGCAGTGCTTTAAGTAAGCATGTCCTGAAAGAATGTTAAATTCAGAGAATTCAACATGAACGATGTGCATACTGATAACTGAGAGGATAATTAGAGAATACTCTGCAAACAGCTGTGCAGGTTCATCATTATTTTGTGTGTCAGTTCTAAGGTAAGTGCTGTGAAGTGGAAGTGTTAGTATTTAATCCAGTGACATTAAAAATACAGGCTAAAAGGTTTTTGGAGGAGCAGCAGAACTAGGCAATCTTTTTATAGCCTTGTGTTCTATATCGCTAGCTTTCAGATGCAGCACCTCACTATCTCCAAGTCTCTTACTTTTCCTCTTCAAATTCCCTAAGCATAAGGATATCTCCATACTCCCTTATCCCTTAACTGCTGACCAGATAAAAAGCAGCAGATGCTGTAACTGGTTCTCAGCTCCATGCATGAGTGTTGACTTGTCAGTACATAGGCTGTCACCAGCCAAGCACGAGGGCAAACGGATAACCACCAAGCCCTCGATGATGTTTTTCATCCAACGAATATACTAATTTAGGAGTCTTTTATCAAACTAGTCCGTGTCAAACCTCTCAGGGAGTTATGACAGTTGGCTCTCTTCTCTTCTGTTAGATCTGACTGAGTATGCCCATGGATAATGAAATTTCTGAGAAGGACGTGACAGATCGGAAGACAGCATGATTGCATATGCTTCATTTCTAAGGGGAAACCAGGCTAAAAATCTTGTTATACAGAAGAGTCCATAGGGTATTTTTGTTAAATATTACCCAAAGCTAAACTGAAAGCTCTCTGTATCTCTTGCTTTATGTGGCTTGTCTAACTGATTTTCATGTGTTTCTTTCAGGGTCAGATGATGTTGACAAGATGAATGTGACAGCCTAGCTGGGCACTTGGAGGGGAACCTATGTCAGCGACTGTCTGAATGAATCACACTGCAAGTACCTTTCTCTCTCCCTCCAGTAATTACTGGGGGAGGGCAAGCTTCTAGATAGCTACAGTTAGGTAAAAGGAATCTCATCCAAATTGACTCATATGACTGAATTTTAAATATTTAGAAAGTGTTTTTAATGTACAGAAGGCTAGGTATGTGTTAAGAATGAAAGTACATTGTTCACTTCTATTTGGTGCAAACTTTTGTTGTATTACTTTTAAGGTTATTGTTACCAGTAAGGCTCAAATCCTGCCAACTAGGTGTGTACAACTAACTGGATTCCTGTTGAAGACTATAAGTTAGTGACATGAGAGACTGCTCCCAGAGACTTTTGTTTCTACTACTGTCTCCTACTTTTCCCATAGTGATGTAGCAAGCTTTGGGACTGGAAGCAAGACAGCTCATCAGTGTGTACCTATGCCCAGAGATATTTGCTCTGGTGAGGAACAGAGATGATGACCTGGGCACAGCACTCTACTAACATGGCTACAACTTATGGAGCCAGCCACTACCATTCTGCAGCACTGTGCTGTGTGGTACAGCTTGCATGGTTATCTTAGGTGTCCATAAGATGGAAGTGCTTGAACAACATGTCTGTACACTTTGAAAGTGACAGTACCCCATGACTGCCCTCATGGTTCAAGTGAAGCAGGGCCTTCACTTTAGCTGCTGGCATGGGCAGTTGACTTTTCACTGTGTTATCTTCTGAGAAATCAGCCCTTTGCTTGGAAGAGAGGAGCTGTCTACTTGTTAAAGATCATCAACTCCTGATTCATCACACAGAAAATCTTCCTTACTATTTCTGAACAGAAGGTTTTTATTTAAGCCTAAAAATAAACAATCAGTAGTCCATGCTGGGCTTGGATTTTAGGAAATCAAAGTGTTCCCTAATTCATAAAGCTCACCTTGCACTCTGTCTTTCAGGTAAGAAAAACCCTAACAATACATCCTTTGAAGGTTTATTTATCTTAGTTTCTTCTTTTGTGTATCCAGCTGTCAAAGACAGGATACCAGACACAAGGAAATTATGGTTTGATCTAAAATGGCCTTTTCTATGTTTCTATAACAGACGTATGTCAGAACAGAACACGTTAGGTAATGTCGGTGTCAGAGCAGCATACAGTAGGTGACAAAACTGAAGACACTAATTTTTCTCTTTTGTTCAAATATGTAACATAATTGGGTAAAACAGATAATAAATCACCTTTTTCCTTCTACACAACAGGAATATTTGTAAAACAAGCAAATCCACCAAGAATCTCAAAGTGCGAACGAAGTTGCTATCCAAAGTAACAGTACCATGGAAGTATTACACAAAGACCCACACAGTGCAAACCTTTAAAGATGTGTGCTGCCAACCACTCCCTGTGGGAGCTGTAGTAAATGTGAAACTTTCTGTGTAAACAATTTTCATCACCCAAGTGGAATGAAAGCCAATGTATGTTGTTAGGCATAAGTTACGAGAGGGAAGTAAGGAATGAGATTTGCAATATTTTCAGCTGTAACCTTCTAAAATGGGGGGGTCTAAATGGCAGCCCCTGGGCAAAAGAAATAATTACATTTTAAAAAATACAGACATGCTCGTAGTGTAAATGCTACCATATTAATGTAAGTTAATAAGATTATGTTGGTTTTCACTCAGACAAAAGCTCATCCATCCCCTCTAACCTTTACCACAGCACAAAAGCAATAAGACACTGTGTTTAACATCAGAAATTCACACCTGAATAACAGAAAGTCACTGTAACCAGGGAAACCGAACAGTGGCACGGACAGGCTTTCATTTAAGTGTAGATGGGAGGAGAATTAATACCATTATTATGGGATGCTGGCTTTTGATCAATAGTAGTTCATTGTAACCTCAAAGTTATTTTTATTTTGATGGTGAGGAAGAATTCTGTCTAGAGAGAAATCAAAAGCAAGTATTTTGGCAAGGGCCACACAAAGTTTCTGAATAGATCAGATTTGCTCTAGGTGTAAATGCTTCTGTCAGACCAGTTTGGATCAGATATTCTTGTCTGGCAAGTGTAGGGGGACAATGCTCACAACAGAGTCCTCTGCTAACATGCAGGAGCTGGGCTGGGGGCAGGATTACCACCACAAGCCATTTCTCTTCCTCTCTGCAACTCTCAACTGTGACTGAATCATGAGAATATATTTTAAATGTTCTTAGCAGCCACTTTTACAGCCTGTGATGCAGGGAAGGGTGGGACCCCTACTCTGACAGCAGTTTCAAGAGAGATGTACATAGCTAGTGGTGCTCTCCTGTGACAGACATGCACACAGGCAACAATGCTGGCAACAAGAAGAAAAGCCAGAATAGAAATAATAGCAAGTAGTGTTTGGGTATTATTTCAACCTTCTCTTGCTGAATAAAGCAGGTTCTCCCCCAGTGATCTGCCAATATTGGGACAGGGGGAAGGACTCCTCCCAGCAGTTCCTGCCTCTCTGAGGGCTGACCCAGACATTCATGTCTGCTCTCCTTCCATCACAGGCTGCCTGTCACCCACTTCACACTCCTCAGTGGTGATGGCAGGCATCTGAATCTGGGCACAATGACCCTGTGTGTTACTGGGGCTCAGCAGTAGCTGTTTTCCAGTGACTGATGGTGTTCGGCAGAAACCAGAGCTTCTTGTGGGGTTCATGGCACTATGGAGAACTTCTTCTCATATAAGCCTGTTGTCCACAACTTCATGAAAAGAAGAAGCAAACCTGGTGACTGACTCATCCTGTGCTGCTCCGGCTCTAACCTGAGCATGGCAAGATTCACTCCCTGGAGGTACAGACCTTCACTGTTTTGCCTGTATTGACTGTTGAGGAAGCCTAGAAAACCAACTTATACTAGATTAACTTTCTTAAAGCAAAGCCCAGTGAGATGGCTTTAGGCCTTAGCTGACCAAAATAACAGCTATTGAATTGTCACAGAAATATGCAGAAATATTTACAAGACTGTTCACAGGATTCTCATAGCCTTTGCATAATGTCTGCCCCTTTGGGACATTTTCTTGCCAAAAGCTGCTATTTAAGCAAGGCTGGTCAGTTCGGCGGCCTGAGGAAGCCACCAGTCTATAATTTAGGAACCTTTCTAAAGAATAAAATGTATATATGTTCATATTCTTCTCTATTAGACAGGAGAACAGCAGCTGTATGTCTACCTGTCAGTACATGGTCATAATATTGATATCATCTCAGAGGGCAGCAGAAGAGCAAATGATTCTTAGATAAAATACATTTTCCTCTACTTGGATCTAATTTTGAAGAATTAGATCCAAAGAAGCTAAATGTTTGTGTAAACATAAAAAAATAGAAAAAGAGGTACATGGACAAATTCTGGATAGGACATAGGAAGAAAGAAGCCTAGATTTTATTTTTTAATTTTTTATCTGTGACCTTTTTTAAATGTAGGACCAGAGAGGAGAGAAAGAATTAGAGAAGAAGGATAGAGATCCTGGCCTTGAAAAGGAGGCCATGAGTAGGATAGGGTCTTGGGCATTTCCTGATCTAAACTGGCTTCCAAGGGCTCCAGTTCCAGTGGGAGCTTTTAAATGCTGTGTGAAAGCAAGTAATATTAATTGAATATTATGGTATGTATTCACTTCTTGTAAGCATCCATGCCAGTAAAATTTCATCACTCAGATGTTTATGAAAAGCAAACACTGAGTGGAAGTCAGCCCAAACTGAATTAGTTATTTGAAAGTATAAATTGATCAGGAAGAATTTTTCTGTAATGTTTGACTAATTTTTGTTAATTGTAATAAGTCTGAACTTTCCTCAGGAAGGCAAATTCTCACCATATCCCTTGCTATCCAGTTGAGTTTTGTTAAGGGTAACACATCAATACAGGACCCAAATCTTGAAAAGCCTTTTTAGAAAGAAGAAAGGTTTATTAGTCCCTAATTCAGCAATACACTTAGGTAAATGGCTTATTTTTAGTGTCCTGTGTTTTAAAAGCAGTTAGGAGAGGCAAAAAGTCTTTTTCTCTCCCATGCAGACAGCTAACAGGGGTATTCTTTCCTAGAAATACCCCTTGAAATAACTTTTGGAGGTAATTAGAGGAAAAGGTCTCTGAAGATTTAGATTCAGCATTCTCCAGACTTTTAACAACTAAAAGCTTTAAAGTATCCACTTTTTTTACCCAGTTGTTAATTTTTCTACCAACATGTCCTACAAGTAAAGTAACAGCTGTGCAATTTGCCACTGAAAAGGTTTTTTATCTGAATTAGTTTCTTTTTTCCTTCATTTCTCTTGTCTGCCAACTACGCCTACAAAATCACGGAACTGATCAGAGCTGCTAAGTCTCTGGAAGCATTGGCATTACCTTTGCTAGTCTTCAGGCTTTTTATTTATTCATCCAGAAACTGTTAATTGTAGATTATTGAACTGAACCTTTTAGACTGGTGTTATTCTAGAGAATATGTATGTATGTATTCTAGAGAATGAAATGTATGTATTCATTCACCCAGGCCACACATTAGCCCTCAGTTTATTTCCTGTTCAAGCATCATGTGCAAAATTTCACCTTGTGCTTCTAGATGCCTGTGTCTGAAATAGAGAAATTCAGTAAGGGTGAAAACTACAGCATCCTCGTAACATAGTCCTGGGCCAGTGCTGCTCTGTCCCCGTAGCGATGTCTCTCTCATGGTGGCTCAAATCACACCATGAGCCACCAAATAAAAGCTCCAATGTGGAGCTTTTATGATGTCTCCACATTGACTTGAGCAAACCACCATGCATTTTATTTTAGCTGAGATTTACTTTTTTTACAAAATAAAAAATTTATTCAGAGGCTAAAAGATTATTACAGGAGCCAGAGGACCACTAGGTCTGTTGTGGGTAGCAATCTCTCTCACACTCGAGAAGCAAAAGAACCTTCTGAAAGCAAGATTCTGGCTGGCACAAGTGCAACACCCATCAGTGTCATTCCAAACAACCAGCTAATTGGAGAGAACTCAGAAAATTATTTAAGGGCCAGGGGGAAGAAGGGGGGAAGATCTCAAGTATCAACTCCATGTGGTAGCTCAAAAAGTGTGTTGATCTGTTTTCTGATACCACAAAAATAACAAGAGCCTAGTTTGGGCTGCAGGTAACCGTGTTTCCTGCTCACCATGCAGTATCACTGCTTTCGTACTGAGAGAAGACTCGTGACTCAGTTCTTTCACAGCCCAGTGCAGTACATAGTCTACAGACAAGCAGCCAGGACCCCGGGGGCTCAGAGTCTTCTTCCTACCACATGGAGCCAAAGACACAGTGTAATCTCTGGGATTATCACTTTGTGTGACCAGGCTGAATACAGTTTAAGTAGGCAACAACTATTTTGCTAGAGATTTCAATGATCACCTTCATAGTCCCCCCATAACATCTGGAATTATATCAGGAAATATCAAAGAAGTGCATCCACGAGACTGAGTGCATCCATAGACTATATGGCTGGAATAACTTTAACAGAGTTATTAAGACCCCAAGAAAAGCAGGCATATATTAATCAGTAGATTTTCCTATTGGACATGGTCATATAGGACCACTCAGGTGCCACACAAGCACAAACAATTTAAAAAAAATGAAACCAAGCTGAGATTTTATAGAGTGAACATCTATACACTTACAACTCCTCTTGTATGGAGGATACTGAGTTTAGTCTGGGCTTCAATCTGGGAGGTAACTGGGGAGATAGCTTAAAGTGTTCAGAGATACCTGTAAGTGATGGGATTTTTCCTGATAATCACACACACACACACAAAAGGCGCTTCTAGTCAAAACAAAATGCAGATTTTCATCCCATGATTTCTACTTTGAGTTGGGAGCCTACCCTTTTTTCCCACAAACCATGCCATTAACCAGAACAGTGCTATTTATACCTCTGCAAGTCTTACTAGTGTGAGTAAGAGTTGCTGGATTAGGCTGTGTGTTTGGAGTGTGATTTTTATTTTAGGTGCGTGGGAGCAAAATCCTCAGATTGCACAGAGACAGGCTTGCATGAAATGCTGAGGAAAGAGCATCCACTGAGCCCTGCAAAAAGCAGATAAAGAAATAAGGGAGAGAAAGGGAGAGAGAGAGAGAGGAAGAATGGGATGAATGATAAAATAGTCTCATATCAAGCCCCAGACATTTGAATATTTATTTTGAATTATTCTGGTTTTGATAGCCCCCAAAGAGCACTTTAAAGTCCTTAATTTGCTTTGCTCCATTGATTTTAATTAATCTTGCCCCAGGCTTTCAAACTTGATGAGCATGGAGAACTTAGGGGTAAAAAAGCTCAACAAAGCAGCCTGTTTCCTCACCGTGTAATATTCTTCAACTGCTACACAGCATGGGCGACCACAGCGGGGATGTGCCAGCCCCAGACATGAGCACTCATCATGCCATGGGCACTGCCTTTGTGAGTAGGGGTACTACCTTCACAGGCTGACTTCAAAGCAGAAGACACATATCTAATGCTGAAGGCTGATGGATGGATGGATGGAGTTGATTTATTTCCTCCTCCAGTCAACAAAACACTAAATAACTGCCTGTAGGCTCTGTGTCAGAGGCATGAGGCAATCATAAAATCATAGAATAGTTTGAGTTGGAAGGGACCTTTAGAGGTCATATAGTTCAATCCCCCTGAAATGAGTAGGGACATCTTCAACTAGATCAGTTTGCTCAGAGCCCCCTCAAACCTGTCTTGAATATTTCCACGGATGGTGCATCTACCCCATCTCTGGGCAACTTGTTCCAGCGTTTCACCACCTTAACTCTATGAAATTTCTTCCTTATATTTAGTCTGAATCTACCCTCTTTTAGTTTAAAATCAGCCTGTCCTCACAGGAGAGGTGCTCCATCCCTCTGATTACTTTTGTGATCTGGACCCATTCCAACAGGTCCAAGTCTTTCCTGTGCTGAGGGCTCCAGAGCTGGACACAGTACTCCAGGTAAAATGCAGCAGCCAAAGTCATGGGCAGCTCCAACAGCGCTGACTGTGTCCAACAACTCCCGCTGCTGGATCAGCTGGCATGAGAAAGCAGCTGGGAAGAATGAGAATTTATTTCCAAAGCCAAGTCTCCACAGCATCCCAGAGTTACACTGGGTATGCAGACATCACACATTTGTATTGTGAAAGGCTCCTGCAAGCACAGAGGCATGTTTAAAAAGAAATGAGGAAGAAGACCTACAGGAAGCAGATGAGCTTCTGTACCAAGTGGGAGGAGATGCCTTGGCTTTAGGAAGGAAAGATGAGTAATAAATGAAAAACTAGAGGACCCTCTGTCTCCCTGAAATGACTGACCCAAGGCAGCCACTTCAGTGAGACACCTCCTGGGATCTTTTAAAGGGACCAATAATGACTGTTGATGACTGCAGCTTAAGGAGCGTGGGACTGGTATCAATTCTACTTAATAAAGGTGAATTAAACTATTGCCAAGTAGTTGAATGGTGCTTAAGCAGGTGTTAAGCAGCTGGATGATGTAAAGATCTTGTTTCAGAGTTAAATCTGTTGTTTCATGTGGGGACCAGTGGAATATCGGGAAGGATTTTAGAGCCTGGGGGCAGCAGTCAGGCACTCTGGAATGTAGGTAGTTTTTTCACCAGTCCTCCCAGTCAAAGGGAAGGGGGTTCTCAGGGCCATTCAAATTTGGCAAATCAACATATGGCTCCAGTGATGCATTCACAACTTCTTCTCTGGGAAACCTGTACTGTTGTCTCACCACCCCTCATAGTGAAATATTTCTTCCTGATACCTACCCTAATTTAAATCTACCCTCTTTCAGTTTAAAACCATTAAGCCTTGTCCTATCACTACACTGTCTGACAAAAGAGTCCCTCCCCATCTTTCCCATAGGCCCCCTTCAAGTATTGGAAGGCTGCTATAAGGTCTCCCTGAAAGTGTTCAAGGCCAGGCTGGATGGGGCTTTGAGCAACCTGGTCTAGTGGAACGTGTCACTGCCCATGGTAGGGGTGTTGGAACTAGATGATCTTTAAGGTCCCTTCCAGCTCTAACCATTCTATGAATCTATGAAATTTGAGGTTTAAGAGAAATTTTCTTCCAGCAACTTCCATTAAAGAAAAGAGGCAGAAATGCCAGAGAGACCAGGACCTTCGATCTGACAGCACGATGTGGCCACTGTGCACAGGATGCGTGATGAGACCAGACACTGCAATGAAGACATGCTGCTTTCATGCTTTCTTAATTAAGCAGAAGCTATATCAATCAGGCAACCAATTTTCCATCACCTCTGCCAAAACCTTGGCATGGCCATACTACCCCTTTTTGGTTCTGCTGAGAGCAGCAGCCTCTGAAAAGCTCTTGGTCCCTTGATGTCCCCTCACTGAGAAGGGCTGCTGAGTCCTGGGAGGGATGCAGGACTGTCACCTCCTGGATAGCACCATGGGAAGCAGAGGATGCTCTGGCAGGAGCAGGCTGTGGCAAGGAGCCCCGGCCCATCATGCAGGAGGATAGTAAGGTCAGCCATCAACTGATATTTACACCTTGTCCTCCTAAAACGCAACACACTGACCAGCATTAACTAATCAGTGATTAAACTGTTACTCAGAAGCTGCAATTTGACATTCATGACTTCTCTAATTACTACTGTCTCATTCTGCATCTTATCTTTCTGGGGAAGGTTACTAGAAGGTTGTATGTTTTAGATAATAATTAGTTAAATCTCCTGCTTGTGAATAAGCAACCTCAGGTTTCTAATGTCTGTAATACTGAATGTGGCTATCTGGATAAACCATGCTAAAAAAAAGAGGAAAAATAATTTGCTTTAGCAAAGGAAGGTATTGATAACATAAACCCACAAGAGACTTAACACCCATCCCACTCCCCCGCCCCCCAATAGATCAAAGTAATTCATTAAGAACATTAATCAGTTTCAGACTATCACACACTGTAGTAATCAATCATTTTAATTAAAAGGAGCTGTGCATTCTCTCCCTGTCTTTTACCTCAGCCCATCTCTGCACACGTGCTGATCAGAGATGTCATATTTCAAAGATGTGGAATACAGTCTCTATAATCTTCGTTACCGAATTTCACGAAGCAACAATATCCTCCCTTTGTATTGAAGTGCCTGCCTTCTTAGGGAAGCTTTTGCTTTTGCAAAGGAAATGATCAGATAATTGTCCAGCAGCTCCAGTTCCCGTGCTCTGCGTAAGGGAAGAGAAAAGATCTGACTGCCTTACAACGAGGTGTACTGACTCACCCTCCTCACTTTGGCACAGACCTGGCTTTTCATGTGCACCCAGGCAGGTGCCACCATTCCATAACTGTCCTTCCCCTGTCCCTGCAGACTGCAGGACCCTGCAGAGGGTCTCCATTCTGCCCAGTACCTTTTCTTGAACAGCTGCCAATAGCAGATCACATGGAAAGAAAGGAAAGACTACAGAGACAGGGAAAATATACAGGGATATTTCCCCACTCTGCAGTGTGTTGCAGTTCAGGGACATCTTCAGCCAGAGGCAGATTTCAATGGCTGCAATGGATTTTTCATGCCATGCATTTCCCCAGTCCCTTTTTGAATAATGTAATGAGAAGAAATGAATTCTTTCTTTTCAGTATCAGCTGCTTCGTTCTACAGTTTTCAGGGCAATGTAATACTGAAATGATGGGAAAGAATAAAACATTTTGGCTCTTATAATAAGCAAGGAAATAGTTTCGTTACACCCATTAATGTATTGCAGTCTTCTAAAACTGAAGTGTGCTGCTACTTTCCTTTTAGGAGCACAGGAAAAAAAAAAAAAAAGAAAATGCATTTGTAAAGTAGCTCTATCTTCCTTTCCTAGAGTTGATCCCAGTATTTTAATACCTGCTGCTTAGCTGGTATCTGTCTCTGCCTATCAGCATAAAGTTTCAAAGGATGTCTGGCTTCAATGACATCCAAAGTTGATTTAATTTAAGATAGAGAAAGACAAGTCTGTAAAAGTAAGTATCAGTCAACAAGAAAGGCGTAAGTCAAATGTTGTAGCAGGCAAGATTTTTTTTTCAGTTGTCCTTTTCTTGATTAACAGGAACAAAAGGCAAATGGATCGGTCACAACCATGGTTCTTGCACTCTTTAAACTGCTGCTCAGAGGGACTCAGAGGGATTCCTTCATTTTTCACCACCTTACAAGATAGCAGATGGAAAAAGAAGCAGCTGAGGTGGTTCAGCAGCACTTTCAAAAAGCCACTGGCAGAGTTCTGTACAAGAAGATAAGTAAATCATGGTGTGAAAGATAAGTAGTGATGTGGCCTGGAAACACAGTAGGAAGAGATGAATCAATAAAGGGTCCCTTCTCAGTATGACGGAAGGTTACACTTGAGCGTGCTGAAGTCCCAGACTGAAACCGGGCTAATTATATTTATAAATGACCTGAGAGAACTAAAGAACAGACAAATAGAAAAAAAAATCTTAAGATGAATCAAAACTAGAAAAAAAACTGGAGGAGCTCCTCAAGACAGTCCTGATGAAGTGGTGTGACAGCTAGGACACAGAAAAATGTGAAGGAAATGGTCTGAATGACTCCTCTGCATTACAAGCTTGGAAATACAATGCAGCCACAAAGGAAAAAGACCCCCGTGTTTGATCAGTACAAACTCCTGCTTACAGAAACAGTCAAAAAGTTGGGCTGCACAAGGAACAGGACAGGCAATTATTAACTGGTAAGATCCCAAGGTAAACAAGATGCTCACCCTTGCCTTTATCACTGTGTCTGTTCTGAGCCTCATATCTCAAAATAATAGAGTTTAAATAGAGTTCAGAAAGGGACACTGCAAATACTAATGGCCATAGCATAATAAAGGTAGAAAATAATTACTGCATTAGAGAGCAACTGAAAAGCTTGTTCACTTTAAGAGCGAGTGAACAAAACAGGATACACTGAAAAATATTTTATAGGGGTCTTCCTGTTCTCTGTCCTGTCATAAGTCAAAAGCAAAGTAACATTTCAAGTGTTTGGAATGCCACATTTATCTAAATTTGAGACATGGAAACGTCCTTCTTTCCAGAACGGCTAAATAACTCATGGATGTCATGGATGGATATTTCAAGGTATCAAAGCCCTTACAGAGCTAACAAAAGCATTTACAGAGCTAGTAGCACACAATGACATTAGGTAGAATAAACCAGTTAGAGACAGAAGCGTCTATCTATCTTTCCAAGCCAGCCATTAGCTTGACCGCTCTAAGATTTTTACAGTTTTGGGGGCCACTAGGAACAAGCACAACAAAACAGCATGTGGCAGAGACAGGACTGAATGAGCAGAGACTTGTGTTTCTGCAGCACAGTGCAGCACTCCCTGGACTTCACTATCTTTAACGGTCCAGCCACACCAGTGCAGTGTTTTACCTAAATCAAAGAGTGCCAACGCCAGCTTCACATGGTTGCAAGCACTGAAGACCACTGAGCACTGCTCCACCACTATCTCCAGCTCTCTACTGTGCTCCACCTCACTGTAGGCACCCAGCTCCAGGGATACCTGGTGGACCTGGTGGACATCTAGCCTTACTTCGTATGATGCTCCCTGTGTTTCCAAATAGAAATGAACACTATGCCAATAGTAATTCTATCACTAGACACAGAGACAGCAGTCAGACTGTACTGGGGTCACAATTAGAACAAGTCCAACTCCATAGCCCCATTCTTCTATTTTGTCACTTTATTGTTTATTTCCTTATCCAAAATAAACAGCACTCCCCATTGCTACAACTCTCACTGTAAGGCAGCCAAAATATTTTGCAATTTAATTCTGTGTTCTAAAAATTCACTGGCTTCAAATGATCACACTTGGGGTTTCCTTTAGTGAACAGCATTTGCAGACTGCCGAAATCAGCTCGTCTCTGGACAACCCATAAGACTCGTTAAATGCGAATTCAAGTGAAAAGAAGAATTGCTGTATGAAAACAGATGGTGAAGACTGACAGCTGTTGCATTGTTTTGACAGAAATACCATGTGGATGACCATGTATTGGTCTGTAGTAATGGCCTGAGAATGGATGACATAGTGGAAATGAACTCTTACCAAAAGTTTTCATCTATCTTTTATTTTAAAAGAAACATGATTGCCTATTTTCATTTAAATAGATGTGAGACACGGTTGCCCTATGGAAATGGACTGGCTCACTTAAAGGGACTTTGCACAAATTCTTGTTAATATTTATGAGACTGTTCCCAGGTTTGCTAAAGTGCAAGTACACATCTCTTTTTATTGCACGAGTCACAATATTTAGAGTTAGTTATAAGTAATTTATTTGCACTAACTATAATGTGAACAAACTATTCTAAAACAATCCAGCCAGGGAAATCTCAATGCAAAATATCCCAACTTCTCCTGCTCAAATAGCTGGTCCACCCCTACACCCAGCCCTGCAGGACATGTTGGTGAAAGCCCCCTCAGTGCCACTCTATGTCACAACATTTAAGCTACCAATTGAAGGTAGATGTGCTTGACCCTAGGAAATCTCTGACACTCTTGCTCTTCAGTTCCCAATGCTACTGCTTCTTTGTTTGCAAATACAACAATTACTAGAATAATTGATAATAGGAAAATGGTTGGCAGACCTTGAAAAATTATGCACTTTATGGGTCAAACCTGTTCATGGACAATTTATAGGCAGAATTTTACTGGAGTTGTGCAACAAAAATAATAGCATAGATAAAGTTCCTACCATTAAAATCACCCTTCCCTAGTATATTTTATTTTCCTCTATAATGTCTTCTTTTCTTCTCCCTCTTCTCACAAGCCATTTCTGTGCTGGCACTTAGCCAAAGGCATGCAAGAATGAATTGCACTGTTGTGGCATTTAAATTATCTCAATACTGAAATACAGAATAGAGTCCTTTTCTATTTTATCTCTAAATTGAATGCTTTCACAGAGAGGCACTGTTATCTGCATTACAATTTGAGAGCTACATTAGTAAATCTTGAATGCACTGAATTAGAGTATACAACTTTTGAGGTGGACAGTTGAGCTCACTAAAAAATGTACTAAGCTGGAGATATGGCTTCATTTGGAGTGAACATGAATTTTGAAGAACATCTGTGATTCTGCAACCAAGCCTAAATTTCTGGGGGTACCCACATTCTGATGAATGTGACACCCTTACTTTTTAAAACAAATCTTTTTAGATTTTCCTGTCTAAAGCTATGCCTGCAAAACAATTCTCCAGGCACTATTTCTCTGTCAGATGGCGAAAATATGTAAATTCTCACTTTTACACAATCATTGGAGCAGACTGAAAATGGTGGCTGGGAGTGGAGAAGGTTCCTATCTCTTATGGCACAGTGTATGTGCACCACTATTGCAAGAATATTGATGGTGCATGCAGCTGCTAAACACCAACATGGGTCTAGAGAAACAAGTTAAATCTAAGAGGTAACTCAAAGGTTTTAGCCTCAGGACCTCAGTGACACAGCAACCGCTCAGCATCCCACAGTCACCCATGGACACTTCTAGCCTTTAACCAATCTGAAAGTTTGGTCCCAGCTGAGGACCATCAGCTCTGCCACCTGAACCCTGGCAGGAACAGCAAGGGACTCTGTTGGAATTTTTAGTCCTTTTCTTCAGTTATTACATGCCTGTAGCTGATTTCCCTCTCTTGGCAGCTCCTTGCACTGGAAGAGCCATGCTGACCTTGGTGCCATGGCTGCCCTCTGGCATCATGCCTGGAGAGCGCAGGATGTGGTGATCCTATGGTCATCGGCCCCTGGCAGCATGGTTCAAAACTAGGCTACAGCTTATCCTGGCCTCTCCCTCCTGAAATGAGATAATTTTTTGCCAGTGCATGAAACAGTGTCAAATGCTGAAGCTCAAAACATCCATTTTTTGGACCTGTGAAGGACACAGGAATACAGAATCTTTTCCCTTTCACTTGAAAAATATGTATCTCCTGGAAGGGCTCACATCTGCTTTTCAGTTTAACAGGGAACCTTTTCAGTTGAATTGCATGCTGGTGATGCCCATGAGGGAACCTGTTAGAGGTTTCAGGTGAAGGCTTGATCCATTTGATCCCGACTCTGTGGGGATGCGAAACAGGTTATATTGCTTTGATTTGAAGAAGACAGTATGGGATTACATTCATCCACTACCTGATCTGCCTGTGACCAGAAACCTGGCCTGCAGTTTTTGTACAACATCAGATATGGATTTTGTTCTCTAAACATATCTATGGAGCCATCCTCTAGCAGAGATAGTCCCTAACAGGGCAGGGTTGCAAGCTGTTGTTTCTCTAAGACCTCCACCCTCACCTCTTCTTCAATCGTTAGAATCAGCTGTTACAAAACAGTATTTTCAATTGCTTCTATCAGTCAAGCAGGAGCCAGAACATGAGATTGCTTGCCTGATAGGCTTGCACACTCACTGTGTACAAGAAACAGAGCTTTCTGTAACACATCCCTGATATAACCAAGTTTGTGATACCACCCAAGAAGTACCTGCCAAAAACTCTTGTGTTTCTCTCTTTCTTCCTGGCAGATTCCCTTCAGCTGTGGCATTTCCAGCCTGAGTGGGACCTGATAGTGTTGTCTGTGAAAGCAGTGGAGGATGTGACACATCATTATTTAGACATTATTTATTTTATTTGAGTCATTGCATATTATGGGGCTGATGCTTTCTGAGTCCATTCCTATTTTTAGCAGAGAGCTGAAATGATGTTTATCTACTTGTGCAGATAAATTTTACCCGGGGAGGAGCACTAGCCCTCATAGCACCTCGATGCTTACTTGCAGGAGTCTGCACTTGTGCACTTGTAAGTTCAGTGGGATAACCATTAACTGGCTACTGGGGACTGATGCTAAGCCTGCAGCAGAGCTCAGTCACCTAACTGAGGTGTTATGGTTTTGAGTTGGTTTGTCCTACTCTGCTTCCCTTCCAATCCCTGGAGAGAGACAGGTGCCCTGGCAAGTGGCTCCAAACCCTTCCATTTGCAGAGAATGCATGGAGACTTGATTAGAGACTCCTTGGGCAGCAACATCAGCTGGAAACGTAGGTCTCTTCACTGAAGGTACCAAGTTGTGTTGGGAAATACAGGTGGTCTGAGGGGCCCTGGCCACTCTCCCTAGTGGTAGTAATGTTCTCAGAGCCCTTGATGGGTTAAGAGTGGCAGATGACAAAATCACATCATTTTCCAGCTGATGCATGGGTCCAAGGTATGGATGGACTTGACATCCATCATGCTGTGGACACAGCAGGGGAGCTCTTTGCCAGGAAGGATGAGCTGACCATAAAATGTTTGTGTGAGTTCTCCAGAAAGGCACATCATACAAGGGTGAACTAAAAGCCCTCCTTTTGTCTTTGCCTAGTTCCTTGTGTTGCTTGCACATCAGGGAAGAAAAACTGATGGGAAAATTGCCTCCTACAGCAAATGCAATGCTCTGATACAGGCAGACACAAGACTGAAGAAAATCTTTGTTCTGGGACTGTTAATGCAATGAACAATTCATTTCCTTTCAGTACAACATCATACTGAGGAACTAACTCCAGTGAAGCTAGAGCTTAGATGTGTGTGGGGCTAAGGATTGGCTATGAATGTCTAATTGAAGTTCCCAGAATGCCAGTATTTTTTAGAGGTTCTAGCAGCTACATTACAGTAAGAAAGACCTGAAATTTTACATAAAAGCTGGAAAATGGACAGGTAGGACAGAGCAGCGAAATGTAGCAATGACAGTAAGTGAATCCCATGTGTGACTAATAAGGAAGTACCATGGTCCAGAGAGGTAAAGTATCAACAGGAAGTAACATGAGGCCTCACAGACAAAGGTGATGTCACCGTACATAACAAATTCATCTCCAGGAACATTCTTTTTTTATTTCTTGGAATCCATCTCACCAAAAATCGTAATTGCAGAACCTCTTTTCTTCTTCCTCTTAAAAGCCTTACTATTCTTGGATTGCTGTAGAGAGCATGACCTCCTTTTAAATTGATAAAGTATATAGCATAGTATCCTGCTTTCTAAACACTGCTAATGAAATGCTTCCAAATCCTCAAAACACACGTAACCTCCCTTTGAATGGATTCTGTCAAACATGAATCTGTTTTGGTTGATTATTGCCTGAGGAAATAATGTATGGGAAATTAAGAAGCTAGTCTCTACCTCAGTCATTTCCCTGCCATGGCTCCTTACGCTTTGATTTGCTCAAGCCACAGGTGCCTGACGTGCATATATTTACCATATATTACATGTATCAAATGGAGCCTCAGCCCTACAGCTGTGGTGGGTCCATCTGCCCTATTGTAGGCATACCCAAGGTATCTTTACTGGCTGACATGAATATTCAATTCAAATTTGAGCAAAACTTGCTCAAAATATTCAACTCTGCACTACCCTTTGTGCTCCTGTGGCTACCCTGCCACCAATGCCCCTGGTAGGTTGGACCGAACGCAGGTGTGTCCCAATGGGCCCCATCTGCGGCTGGAATAATGGCATCAGTGTACCTGATAAAAAATAATTCTGGAGAAGAACCTCTGAGCTACTAAGAATGAAATGTATTGCACAAGTTCGGAAATTTGGGGCAATATCTTCTACCCTTCTGTATTTTTGTCTCTTTGCTCCTTAAAATAGGAACATAACACTTTGCTTAGCAGCTTTAAGAAAACACACATCCATATTCACATATAAGACATAAAAATTTTCTTATAAAAATGGCTGTTTTCTTCATGATTTGCTTTTCACTTTGTGTTGAAAGCCAGAAAGACTGATTTTTTTTCCAATGTAGCTGACACTTATTTTACAGTTCAGGGCTGAGAAACCAAAAAAGAGAGTAAAATGTATTCATATTGAAGTATCAAAAGGCATCCCTCTTTGATCTTATTTTGGCTAGGATCAAGAATACCCAACAGCTTAATGACACCTGTGGCATTTATGAAGCTGGAGTACTAGAGAGACTTTTGCCTACTCCCTGTTGCTATAGAATTTGTAAGCTTTGTCTTCTACCTGGACCAGAAGGTCTCTGCTCTTGCAGCGTTTACAAGCTTTGCAGGAGTGCCAGCTTCCAGAAACTATTGACATTCCAGAGACATATCTGCATTTCTTACAACCTTCTTTGCATAGGAAATAGATTTCAATCAATCAGGATGTATAGGACACTTCCTATGGGAGTACCTAACCAAAATTAGCCCAACAATCTCCCTCTAAAATAGTAAAAGGCTCAGTCTGAGCTAACGTAGCAAACCACAGTTATTAGATGTAGTTAGCTTTGAGATAAAATTTCTGTTGTCTTTCCCCCAGCTATTAGTAGCAACATAAAAAGATGAAGGTTTACCAAGATTTTTCCTAAGGTAGAAAACTCAGGTATGTTTTAGGGATTCTAAATGATAAAAACCAATGTTGAGTAGCCCTGACATTCCTCCACAGTTTCCCTGACTAGCATAAAAATTTACAATGAATTAATTTGATTTTGATGTATGCTGAGGTAGATTTGTTATAACTGGCATGACAGTAAAAGAAAAATCTTATAATCTCAACTGCGAAGAACTTCTGCCTCTTTGCAGCAAGACTGTTGGAAGCACAGTCAAAAAGAGAACCTTAAAAAGCAACACACAGTTCAGTTACAACCCTGCACACCCTGTGTGATTCAGTGTCAGAGACAACACTGAAATAATGGCAGACATAATTCTGAAACCCACCCTGACTGAGAAACCTGTGAAGTGATGGATGTCCAGGAGAGAGAAATAAATCAAAATCTAAACTGTTTCTTGGTTTACTGCAGACTCTTGAAGAAAATCCAAAGCTTACACTGATTATTCTCTTAACTAATGTCTTAAAATATCTAGATGTATTTTTTAAAATTGAATTAAGTATTACATTGGGCCTCCCATGTGATAAAGAGAAAGAAGGACCTTGACCACATTAGGGCAGAGAAACCTTCAGATGAATAAAGCTGTTCCTCCTCAATTAGGAGCTGTAGGACTGCAGGGGCAGCCAGGTTTAGACTAAGAAAAGAAAGGCCACCATCCAGCAAGGATGATTAATCTTAAGGTGAAACTTATCAGCTGCAGTCTCATCCACCCTGACATCAAGGAACAAAAGCAGGACAGAGAACACGTCTGGCAGGTGAGCTGAAGTGTTAATTGTATAACACATCAGCAGGTTCACAGGAGGGAGAGACACCTTCAAAGTTCTCAGCCTGGAAAAGGGTGATGGAGGTGGAAAACATTTAGAGATATGAAGAAGGGGCAAGCTTGAGTGAAGTGCTGCTTCCTGGCACTCATTTCCTGTGTGCTAAAAAAGTATCTAGAGGTACAGCTTCCAAAAGGTCTGGCTGCAAATCACTTAGAAAAGCCAGATGGGTCTCCACCAGTCACAAAGCATCATCCTCCAGGTCAGTAGCAGCAGCCTCTGAAGGAAGAAGTGTGGTTGGGCTTAGCTGGAGCTACACAGTTCTGCCCTGTGAGGCCCAGTAAAATGTGCCATAGTTTTCTACACCTTGAGTGATCCAGAATATCTTATTTAAGTATTTCCACCTTCCAGCAGACTGGGGAAACACTCCTTCTAGATACCAGCTCCTGGTCATTCTCACATCACTCTGGACCGCACTGAAAAGCACAGGTACATGGGACCCCATCTTCTCTCTGCTGCCAATAACTTCCCAATCCATTGGCCAGTTTCAACCATACTGGACGAAAAAGTGAAGGTCTCATAGAGAATTGAGATTCTACAGACTTCATAGAAAGCTGTAAGCTGCGCAGAGGAGACACTATGGCTCAGATACTCACAAGCTTACCCCAGTCACTTTTGAGTCTTGGCTGAGATGTGCAGTTAAGTGGCTGCCTGCACATTGCTGTCAAACTACTCTGCAGGAAGAAATTGTACATATACACAGGGACAAAAGAAAATCTCACTATAATTCAGTCATAAAGCCAATCAAGCAAGAGACATAAATCTATAGGAAACTAGGCTTTGCTGGAGCAGGTGCTTGCAGAACTGCTTGTTAGCAAATTAAGTTTCTAGCCATTCTCTATGTGTTATTAATAATCTCCCTGTGATTGTTTATTTTCTGCCCGGATCTATAGACCAAAACGGTAACTTAAAATGCACAGGAAAAAGTCATAAGGTTAGCATTGCACGCCCTCCTGAGGGGGTACTGAAGACTAAACTCCTTAGTCAGGGTATCCCAGCTGGCTTTTCTTCCCAACTGGCTCAAACAGCAGTTCCATCTATGAGGAGTTAACAACAATGGCCAGTGAAAGCATAAGTAGCCCTGCAACTGCCCAGGGGCACTTCAGTCCTGAGTTTAAGTTATCAAAACCCATGAGCATGTTCTTAAATGTGTGCTTAAGAGTTACACTAAACTAGGTTGCAATCTAGAATTATAACCTAAACCAGTTGCTACTCCAATAGTTAACACACACACACACAAACAACCCCTACACACCCCGAATGACTACTGATGTCTTCTGAAAGGACAGAAATTAAAGGTTTCATGTTCACAAATAAACAGTTTGGGGAGAAAAAGGAAGATTTTCAGGGAAATCAGGAGAATTTCATTGAAAGGTCAGAAGGGAAAACCATGAAGATATGATTTTGAAGGTCAAGTGAAAGCAGGAAAGCTGCTTTCCCCACCCACCCCCCGCCTTTATTTTAGTGCCCCATTTTTTCAGACTGGGGTGCTACACATTCCTTGTGTCGCCTTACTCAGTGCAGTAGGAGCTGGTATAAGGAATAAGCTGGCATAAGGTAATGTTGCCCCCCGTCATGAGTATCGGAATCACAATTGTTAGTCATGGATGAAATGTAAAAACAAGGGGTATTTTTCCCTTCCCCATGAATTTTGAAAAGCTGTCAAAAGGTATTTTATCTGTCCATTAGCTTCCATCACAGCCCAATTACAGCTCCCATAACGGCCAAATTACATCAAATTACAGGTACAGAGTTTTTTTCATGATTGCATTGAAAGAGATGTCCGGTGTGCTAACTTAAAAACAAATTGTGAAAATGTAGGATGAATACACAATGTACAGTTTCACATATAAAGTAAAATTGAAATTATGCACATACACACAATTAAAGTTTCTTGGGATACAGCTTAGGATCTTGCTAGCTCCTATTTTCTTCCTAAGTCAAAGGATTTAAACACCTTACATTGTCTGTCATTTAAATGGGAATTTTAAACAGCCTGAAACTAAAATATTTCATCATTAGACTATCAGCTGCAGACAGTAGAATGAAAGGATTTGCTGCTGTACGACAAGACTTGCTCTGGGTTCTAGTGCAAAGCTTTACATTTTGGATAGCAGTGTCTCTGAAGACCTGAAGGTCAATGCTGCACAGCATTTCTCTGTATTTCAGAGAAGTATGCTTTGCCCTCTTGGAATCATGAGAAGGTAGAATTGCTATCAATTAGAAGCCAAAACGTCTACAGCTCTATAGGAAAGAGATTCATAACACTCATTAGCAGATGTCCCCAAGTATATTCATTATGCAGCTAATTTATTTTGAATGTAAGCCACAAAAAATGTTTAAAATCGACATGCAAGTTTTCGTAAGATATCCTAATTAAATTAATTACATTTAATAAATTACTTCTCTGACATAAGCCCTTGCTGTCTTATTGACCAAAATAATGATTTCATATCTGTACATGAAAAAAATATATATTCATAAGCAAGGTGAATAAATTTTACTGTATGTCCATGTCTTCTGAAAATGCTCAAACCCAGCCTTTAATTTCTTTCTAAAAGAATAACTTGCTGTTAATTATGTGCTAGATGTGCAATGGGACACCATAGCTAAAAAAGGATGCAACTATAGAAATGAATTTTTGTGTGCTATTCCTCTGTTAGAGATTCCAGCTGTGCCTTTTGCCAACAATGGACCAGAAAGATGACAGAACTGCGTTAGACACAACAGAAACGCATCATTATAGAAACGCCTGGGAAAAGGAGATATGACAAATTACATGGACTAATTCTGAGCAGTCTGGAGTCCCAGTGGATCCCATGAAAAATGAGGCGTGTGGATTGACAATATGGGCAGCAGAATGTCTCTCCAGAAATGAAGACTCGATCCAGCTCTCAACCACTTTTATGTAATGGGGGAACGCCTTGAGGCCAACAGTTGTGCAAAAAACTTGCAGGAATAAGATCAGAATAAAAGGGCAAATGTTCTTTTGTTAATTACTGCACTTGCAGGATATACAGACAACCCGTGTTGGTGTGGTTGCTTCGGTACACAATGCTGTGGTGACCTGAGATCTGGTGCTTCAGCTGCCTCCTGGGCAGCAAATATGGGCAAGGAGAAAGTGGCACCAGACACTGCTGGGAGCGGAGAACCCAACTCATTTCCCACACAGGATGATAGTCTTACCTTGCCAGAAGCTGTTCTGCAATAACAAAAGTCAATGAGACATGCTCGTTTCTTCTCTGGCACAGCAAAAAACAGGCAAGGTTTTTTTACAGAAAGGGATGGGCAGCGGTAGAGTTCTGGGGAAGGGCAGTTTTCTCTTTAATCCCTCATTTTACTGCCTGGCTTTGGTATAAGGTGGCAGAAGTTCATTAAGTTCTCCAGCAGTTTATGTTGCCATGTCTTCTACACTGAAAAGGAACTAGAGGAAGGAGCAAAGGGAAAGACATGCTTATTCAGAACAGCCCAGACAGAAATGCAAACTAATAAAAATGATGATGATGTTAATAATAATGTGATATGTGAAATAACTACAGCTGACTTATGATCTATTGATTAAAGTCTTTCATATGACAGGATGTCAGCCAGCAGAAATAGGAAATCAATACCTCATTTAACAGCAAAGAAGGACTCAACCTCCTCCAGGCCAAAGAGAGACTGGGATGTTTGAAAAGAGACAGTATGAATTTATTTGATCTATTTTTTGTGAAAGAGAAAGGATTAGTTATACTAAATAATGTGTTTCCCTGAATTCAGCAGGGAGGGGAGTCTGTCAGGTAGCTTACAAGCAATTAGTCAGTCTAGACAAATAACAGCTGTGTTCATGCATTTCAGTGCATGTTTCTGGGATGTCAGGATTTTTGGATAAACCAATGTATTTCAACACCTGTAGATTCCAATAAATATGTATTTAATTATGTCCTGGTTTGAGATACAATAAACCAATTGTCTGTTCAGTATTTTTACTTTTTTAGCTGGGCCTCTTCTAACTAAAGTCTGAAATTAACAGCACATTGTTCAGAAAACTGTTCACTCTCCCAGTGATAAGACCTGATTATCCCAAGGGATGGTGCAGAGAGGCCCTTGCTTACACTTATTGCTAGAACAACCAAGGGCAGGGAATTTTGTTCTTTGCCCCGTTGGAGTGTCAGAAACAGAAAAGCGTAGAGGGGTCACATCTGTAGGGAGCAGCAGACAAGACAAGTGACCCAAGACTGACCAACTGGGGTATTCCATCCCATCTCCCATGCTCAGTATAAAAGCTGAGGGATCAAATGGGTCAACTCTCTTCCTTCAATGGGTGACGTCCAAGGAGGACCCTGTCTGTCCATCTGCCTTTGATCCCGATCTGAGCATTCCTGACTCCATTTCTGGAATCCAACTCCTGTTGGTCACTGAGTCCAGTCTGGGACTTTTCCTGATGCCTGCTGGTGATGTGATCGTCGTCCTGGGAGCTTGAAATGCTTTTGTATATACTGTATACTTTTATTTTTTTTTCTTTTTATTATTACATTATTATTATTTATATTTTCATTAAAGTATTTTAGTTTTTATCCTAAACTCCTAAATCTCTTTAATCCCTTCCTCTCCTCTCTTCTTCTTGGGGGGGTGGAGGGAGGGGTCATCATCTGTCTTTCTGATTGATCAAAACCCTGACAAAGTGCGCATAACAAAGGCAGGTAGGGTGATGTTTTCAGGTCTTGAATATTATTTCTGTATTTGCTGCAAAATGCAGATTCTACCACAAAAGCTGGATGTCTGCCACTGGCAATGACCCTCCAGCAGGTCATGACAGGTGATTCTACCCTTCTACTCTGCACTCATGAGACCCCACCTGGAATACTGTGTCTAACTCTGGAGTCCTCAACATAGAAAGGACATAGACCTGTTGGAACGGGTTCAGCAGAGGGCCACAAAGATGATCAGAGGGATGGAGCACTTCTGTGAAGCCAGTCTGAGAGAGCTGGGCTTGTTCAGCCTGGAGAAGGCTGCAGGGAGCCCTTCTAGCAGCCTTCCAGTATCTGAAGGGAGCCTACAGGAGAGCTGGAGAGGGACTCTTTGTCAGGGAGTGTAGTGACAGGACAAGGGGTAATGGGTTTAAATTGAAAGAGGGGAGATTTAGATTAGATACTAGAAAGAAACTCTTTATTGTGAGGGTGGTGAGGCACTGGAACAGGTTGCCCAGGGATGTTGTGGATGCCCCAGGATGCTGTGGGTGCCCCATCCCTGGAATTGTTTAAGGCCAGGCTGGATGGGGCTTTGAGCAACCTGCTCTAGTGGGACGTGTCCCTGCCCATGGCAGGGGGGTGGGAACTTGATGTTCTTTAAGGTACCTTCCAACTCTAACCATTCTATGACTCTAAGTCACAGAATGTGCCTGTGAGAAGGTCCTGACGGGACAATGCTCTCCACTGTAAGCACATTCCTCCAGGGAGGAGCAGATGGGTGCATTTATTGTTTCTGTTGGTCTGCTGGGTGACAAGAGTTTTCTGATCCATGTTTCCAGACACACACACAATGGGGAGTTGTACATTGTACAATCCCTTTTTATTGAGGCAAATACTCTCAGATTTTGTCTAAAAGATGGTCTCCATTCCTACAAGTGAATCTTTGGTGAAAACAGAACCAGAAATAACTCATGCTTTTGTAATGGGGAGAGTAGTATAGCACAGGAACACACGATCAGTGGATGTGGTAGACTATCGCATGGCATTTTTATAGCCAGGTTGCATACAAAAGATATACTGCATCATGAATCCGAAGTTACTGAGATTCATGAAGGACCCAAAGGGAGTTAACTCTATGAATTGTGGGTTGTGATCTGTAGGCAGCTTAAAGGAGTTATATTTGCCTTATTTCTCTTTCTAAGAAGAGAATAAAGTGATAAAAAAGGCATGAATACAACAAAGTAATTTGTAAAACTACATGGGAAAGCTCTTCACTGCAGCAGAAATATTGCATTTTCATGCATACAAACCACAAGTGATCTGCAGAGAAAACCAATTCTCTACAGTTCCACAGAAAAAAAGAGGTTATACATGTAGTCTCACAAGGGAAGGTTTTCTGTGAGCATTCTTTCCACCCGGTATCTCCCCTGTTTCTTTCCTGCTCATCCATAGCTGGCTCCTCCTTGTCAATCCTGAAGAGAGATCCTTCAAACCTCGCTGGCTACCTAGAGTTCATGATGCATGTGTGAAAATGTAACCCACAGGGACACAAAAAACAAGGATGTCAGCAGCACTGAGGTTTGGGTGCTCATCCTTGGAGGGGAACTGCGGTTACCTTGATTAAATTAATTATTTTATCTTTGCCCTTACTGCTTAGCAATAGCTACACTGTGATGTTATTTCAGCTCCCAGGATGTTAGCACTATGGCTTCCAGTCAGTAAGATGGGGTCCAGGGAAGGATGGAAGCATTTACACCACATTCCTCTTCTGTCTACATCTCCATCCTGAACACATAGCTCCTCTCCTGAACAAAGTTAAATTCAAATTGTTTCTTTTCAAGAACGGAAATTAATGTTTTTTTCTTTACTCTGTTATATAGTCCATACCTTGTTTTAGCAAACATACTAAGTATTTGAGAATTTACATTCAGGTGGGTGTAATTTAAGATACAATTTACTACCAATACAGTGGTCCCCTGACAACACATTGCTGTAAGTGATGTTTTCCTGCAGCTGTGTTGACAATCTCAGTCAAAGATCAAAAGAGCACAAATGCTCAATAACCTGTTAATAAAAAATACTAGGGCTAAAATTTACTGACAAAGTATTTTGGGGAAATCCACAGTCGTTGCAAAACCCTGCCTGATCTCTGCTTTAAAAATGCACCTGTCTCCAGAACAATAAATTGTTAAAAAGAAAAAAAAATTTAAAAGACTACGGAGAATTAATTAATCCATAATTTCAATAGGCAGAGATGGAGACAAAAGCTCGGTATTATGCAAATATACATTTTTATTCTGCTCATTTTTGTAGTATGCCCAACATAGAACAAATTACTCTTGATTTATGCAAAAAACATACACATTTGAGCTCCCACTCTTGACTTGATTTTAAAGGTTTCCTACTGATATAGCTGATTTCTATAACTATCAGTATCAAGTATCAGTATCACATCCAGAATATCATAAATTCTCAGGTTTTGGTACAGCTAACTAACTAAACCCTACCCCACACTCTTAGGAAATGCAATAGCCCAACCATGTAATAGGCTCACTAGTTATAATGAGAACACCAGACCTTTGGGGACACGGAAAAGGCTCCAATATCTAACTTGCCTTTTCTTAGCAAGTGATTAGGTAGCAAAAATGGTGACCTCAGAGTCTGTGTTCCCTGGTTTCAGGCAAAACCATGGCTCAGAGAGGCCTCTCATTGTAGCCTCATATCCAGGCCAGTGACATGCATTCACCATTTGCTGGCACAAATGTGGTGGAACATCATGACCTTCTCCTTGAGGGACAGTCTTTGGGGCATATACTTCAACACTCCACACACACCCCCCCGCCTTAATACTGGTATTTCTATATAAAGAGATCTGTGAATGCACATGTTGAGGAATGCAGTGATGTTGTTCTTCATTTTAGAGACAAAGCACATGATGCTTTTAGTTTCCCCTGCACAGCTTAGGCAAACCAGTGCTGAAGTACAGGAGTAGCAGACAGTGTAGATAATGTTGGGAAGCCCCAGGCACAGAGCTGCTGCAACTGCCCTAAGAGATACTGTATGTATGCTCTAAGGATATGTATGGAGGATGAAGGAGGTGCCATTTGCTTGGAACAGATGAAAACTTTCAAATCAAGCTATTTCTGAAGGCCTGAGGAGTGCAAGCTGCCTGCTGAAGCCGAGAGATGGACAGGCAGTGCAAAGCTATAAATACAATGAACTTCCCTACCATGAGCTCTCACTGCATTAATGTGCTGCACTTTGGGCAGGGGTAGCCAATACCAAGATAATAGATGCTCCCCCCCATCCTCTTGCTCTGAGGAGGAGAAGTGAGAGAGGAGTTTAGAAAAAACTTAACTACTTCAATGGAATATTAATAATGGAAAAATAAAAAGGAAATAATGAAATAGATACAATATATATAAATATATAAAAAAACCTGGATCAAACTCCCAGGGAAATGCCACCAGCAGGTGCTCAGAAAGTTCCAGACTGGTCTCAGTGGCAAATAGGAACTGGACTCTGGAACACACTGGTGAGATAAACTGAC
Source organism: Jacana jacana (assembly GCA_013400555.1). NCBI lineage: Eukaryota > Metazoa > Chordata > Aves > Charadriiformes > Jacanidae > Jacana > Jacana jacana. The sequence goes on along the minus strand of VZTM01000426.1, from coordinate 69,692 downwards.
AGGGTTTTCCTCAAGAATCAGTCAAAGAATGCAGGTCATTGAAGAGCTGCCCACTGACAGAGAATCCTTGAAGAGCAGCCAACTTGACCCCCTTGTTCCCTCAGCTTTTATTCTGAGCACGGCAGGTGGATGGAATGCCCCTTGGTCAGTTGGGGTCACCTGACCTGTCTATGCCTCCCCACAGGCACAACCCCTCCATGGGGTAAACAGCCAAGGCAGCTGACCCTGGTTGCCTCAGCAGCGAGGATAAGCAGGAATCTCTCTCACTGAACAGGGAGTTGGCTCTGCACCACCCCAAAACAGGACTTAATGTCATGAAAGCCACAACTTAGGGACATTAAGACATGGAAATCTATACTTTGCACACTTTCACAGTACTGTTTATTCAAGGATCTCCCATAATAGGTTACAGCTTTGTTCTTTTTAAACTCTGCATGTGATGGGAGACACTTTCCTCTGTTTACAGCTGAAAAACATGCAGATGTTCAACCCTGTACTGTTCTTTCCAGGTTGTTCAGTCTGTTTCCCAAAAAATCTGTCTGCAGCTCTGTGTTTTGGAAACACAAAATCATTTAAATACGTGCCACAGCACCTGAAAGCCCACCACCAACACACGCTGCCCCAAAGATGTGGCAGAAGGGCAACAGTGGAAGATCCGGCACCTCACCAGAGCTCGGACCAATGCAGAAACGTTCATGCACCTGGCCACCATCAAGTATTCCCCCATGCTCAGGTCTCCAAGCCTGGCCTAGAAGGACACCATGGCTGGGGGAGCCCAGCCGCACCTCCACCACAGAAGCGTGATCACTGTCCCACTGGCAGAAACTGGGACATGAAGTGAAATACAGCACTGCCCAGTGAGCAGCTCCCCTACCCTTAGGACTCTTTGTGACTTTCTAGGAGTGTTCTTGAAATGATACAGTTTAAATATTTCATGCTGTAATGCAGTGTACCAGCTGACATCTCGGAAGGGATTTTTGAGCTACTATAAATTAATTATTCCTCATACCCACTGATCATTTCTTTGGTAGGCTTAGACAATTTGTTTACTATTGGCTAAAAATGATGTAATTTCTCCCTTCAAAAGCTATTTTTCAGTTCATATGGTGTGTGAACAAGTGGTTTTTAGTATTGTTTTTAATAAATTGAGTATTTTCTTTAAGATTTCTTGAAGCTTAAGTCTCAAACACCAAAGCTAGATATGAATCCTTGACTGTAGTTTTGGATTTCCACCTCAGGTGGCACGAGAAACCAAGAAGCATGGGAAAGCTGATGTTTTCTATTAAATTTATTTTTTTAAGAAAGAAGGGACAGGCATGAAAGAGGGGCGAAGGGGTTGCCCCCTACATCAAGAAATGGACAGATTGTGAAGAACTGCCTCTGAAGAATAGCTATGAACAGGTTGAAAGTTGTGGGTAAGAAATAGAGACCAAGGCAACAAAGGGAACCTTGTGATTGGTGTCTACTACAGGCTGTCCGATCAAGGGGAGCTTATTGACAAAGCCTTCTTACTCCAGCTACAGGACAGCAGGCTCTCATCCTACTGAGGGACTTCAGTCACCCTGACATCTGCTGAAAATGGTGAGCTGTAGGCAATCCAGGAGACTCCTGGAGTGCATTGAGGATAACTTCTTAAGCCAGAAAATAGACAGCCTTACCAGAGGGGATGCGATACTGGACCGGAGAGTCGCCAATGCAAATGAGCTAATTGGTGATGTCAAGACTGGAAGCAGCCTGGACTGCAGTGATCATGCACTGGTGGAATTCACAGTCCTGAGGGGTGTGGGTCAGGCAAAGAGTAAAGTCAGGACCCTGAATTTTAGGGAAGAAAAATTCCAGCTCTTCAAGGAGTTAGTTAGTAGGATTGCCTAGGAAACTGTCCTCAGGGACAAGGGAGCAAAACAGAGCTGAGAGATCTTTAAGGACGCTTTCTACAAAGAGCAAGATCAATCAGACCCCAGATGTAAGAAATCAGGAAAGGAAGGCAAGATGCTGGCATGGCTGAGTAGAGACCTGCTGGTCAAACTAAAGGGAAAGAAGGAAATGCACAGGCAGTAGAAGCAGGAAAAGGTATTCTGGAAAGAGTATAGGGATAGGGATGCTGCCCAGTTGTGTAGGTATGGGGTTAGGAAGGCTAATGTGTAGCTGGAGCTGAACTTGGCGAGGAAAGCAAAGAATAATAAAAAGGCTTCTACAGGTATGTCAGCCAGAAAAGGAAGGTCAAAGAAAGCATACTCCCCATGATGAGCAAGACTGGCAAACTGGTAACAACAGACAAGGAGAAGGTTGAGGTACTCAATAACTTTTTTGCCTTGGTCTTCACTGGCAATGTCTCTTCCCACACCTCTCAATTGGATGGACCACAAGACAAGGAGTGGAGGAGCAAAGTCCCTCCCACTGTAAAGAGAAGATCAGGTTCACGACCATTTGAGAAACCAGAACATTCAGAATTCTATGGGACATGATAAACTGCATCCCAGAGTCCTGAGGGAATTGGCTGATGTAGTTGCCAAGCCACTCTCCATATTTGAAAAGTTATGGCAGCCAGGTGAAGTTCCCAGTGACTGGAAAAAAGGAAACATTGCATACATTTTTAAAAGATGTAGAAAGGAGGACTCTGGGAACTACTGACCCATCAGCCTCACCTTTGTGTACGGGAAAATAATGGAGCAGATCCTACTAGATTCTATGCTAAGGCACATAGGACGACAGGGAGGTGGTTTGAGACAGCCAGCATAGCTTCATCAAGGGCAAATCTTGCCTGACCAACCTAGTGGCCTTCTGTGTTGGAATGACTACATCAGTGGGTGATGGAAGAGCTACAGAATTAATTGTTCTAGACTTCTGTAAGGCTTTTGACACAGTCCCCTGTAACATCCTTCTCTCTAAATCAGATTTGATGAATGGACTGTTGGGTGGATGAGGAATTGGTTGGATGGTTGCATTTAGAGAGTAGTGGTCAATGTCCAGATGGAAATCAATGATGAAAGGTGTCCCTCAGGAGTTGATACTGGGGCAAGTACTGTTTGCTATCTTCATCAATGAGGCAGGGATTGAGTAGACTCCCAGCAAGTTTGCGGACGACACCAACCTAAATAGTGCAGTTGACAAGTCTAACAGACAGGATGCCTCTGAGAGGCACCTGGACAAGCTTTAGAAGTGGGCCCGTGTGAACCTCATGAGGTTCAACAAAGCCAAGTGCAAATGCACCTGGGTCAAGGCAGCCGACAGGCAGGCTGGGGATGAAGGGATTGAAAATAGCCCTGCTGAGAAGGACTTGGGGGTACTGGTGAATGAAAAACTTGACATGAGCTGGAAATGTGTGCTCACACCCAGAAGGCCAACCATATCCTGGGCTGCATCATAAGAACTGTGGCCAGAAGGTTGAGGGAAGTGATTCTGCCTCTACTCCATCCTGGTGAGATGCCACCTGGGGTACTGTGGCCAGCTCTGGAGCCCTCTAGCACAGGAAAGATATGGACCTGTTAGAGCAGGTTCAGAGAGGGGCCACAAAAATGGTCAGAGGGATGGAGCATGTCTCCTATAAGGAAAGGTTAAGAGAGTTGGTGTTGTTCAGCCTGGAGAAGAGAAGGCTCTGGGGAGAACTTATTGAGGCCTTTCAGGACTTAAAGGGAACTTCTAAGAAAGATGAAGACAGACTTCTTAGCGGGGCCTGTTGCAATAGGACAAGGGGTAATAATTTCAAACTAAAAGAGGGTAGTTTCGACAAGATATAAGAAAGAATTTTTTTTACAATTAAGGTGGTGAAACAATGGAACAGGTTACCCAGAGATAGAGCAGATGCACCATCCCTGGAAAGATTCAAGACCAGGTTGGAGGGAGGTCTGAGCAACATGATCTAGTTGAAATGTCCCTGCTCATTGCAGGGGGATTGAACCAGATGACCTTTAAAGATCCCTTTCAACCCAAACAATTCTATGAGTCTATCATTCTATGATTGGTATCAGAAGGGACATGTATCATATGCCATGAAAACTGACTCCCTGGGCTCAGCAAAGAGAAAGGCAGCAGAAGCAGCTGCTCATGGACTGCAGATGGTACTGGGGAAGCACGGGGCCAGGATCAAACACCCACTGAAAATGAGAAATGGGAAGAAGATATGGTGCTTATGGGTTTTGTTTTCATTTCCCTGGGCAAGGCTGACATGCACTGGTAAGCGTTAAAAGAACTTGCATCGTGTTATACAAAGTGTACATGCTGTTGCGGCTACGCAGAAGTTAGAAGTGAAACTGAGAATCTAATAAATCTGAGTGTACCTGCTCCATGTCTGCACAGACAAACTCCCCTTCGGGGTCCTACCAGCACACCTGAACTTTAATAACCCTGCAATGTTTTGTAGATCACAGGCTTCCAGTGTGCCAGTGACTTTCCACCATGCTAGAAAACTCCTAGCTAGACATTAAACTCTGTTAAGGCTTGAGTTGGATGGATTTTCTCAGGACAGATGTTAACTGTCCTTTTCCAATCCCAGCTTAAGAGAGGAATTAGCTGAGTACCCACAGGGACTTGTGAGCCCCTGGGGTATGCTGCCTGCACGGACCTGCCTGCACTTCCAGACCAATAGCTGCCACCCTGTAACATTCCTAAAATGTTAAAAACTTATGCAATGTCAACAGTTATAGCCATAAAGTGATCTCTGAAAACTTTGCTCATTTGTTACCCAAATCACTAAGATCTTTTCTAAGGAGGCAGTAAATTACTGTTAGTTTTCTTCTTTCCTGTGGTAGAACAAACAGCTCTTGAGTAGAATTTGTGTGGGGGCTGGTGAACTTTCTTGACAAAGATACAAGGCTGACTTTAATGTATTGCTATTGCAAGCTGTGAGGAGTGAAAGGTGTTACACTGAGGACATTTATTAAAAGAACACTGAACCCTAAGACCTATTTTAAAGCTGGTAAATCTTTGGTTCAATGACATGTATGAAATGGGGGAAGTCTATTGGATGCGTAGCAGCAGCTGTGGCTTCTCTGTGTGAGTTACTTCACAGCCACCACTGAGGCACTTTGCTCTAGGAAATGTACCTACTGGGCAGCAGTAAATAAAAGATGGGCACTATCTGCCCAGACCTCATTTTTCATAAGTCAATTCTTTATTGTCAATTACACAACAGGAGATGTTCATATGCAGTCACCTCACACCCTACAGTAACATCTAGACCAAAAGACCAAATTAGCCTGCACCTACACTGCAGCAGCCTCCTCCATGGCTTAACGGCTGCAATAGTGTTGGGAAGGAAGTGATGGGAGTGGGGAAAGGAGAAGAAGGCACTTCTAACTGATTTGAAGCATATCTAGAGATGAAGCATCACAAATCTGGACTTGTTTTCCTTTTTGGCTAAAACTATTTCCATGTTTATTTTTTTAAAGAAAACTTTATGTTGTCTACAGCCACTTTTCACCAGAGTCTCAGGATAGCTAAAAAGCTACTGGAAAATGTTTTGAAGGAAGATCTTGACCAATCTTACAGAGAGTCCATCAAAGCAAGTCCTTAGATTTGATATCTGCAACAACAAAATTCTTGTTTGGAAATTCTTATTGTATCTTCCAGATGAAATCAGTACAGAAGAGGGAGGTAACCTCTACCCATATAACCTGTGTGTCCCACAAAACACTGATACTTATTTTTAAAGCAACTATCTACCTATGCCAAATATGTTCTCTAATCACAGGACTTCCAAGAGTATTTGCACATTTTTTCCTTTTGCAAATGTCAAGATCACTAAGAGATTAAATGTAACACTTTATAATTACATCACTTTTGCTTCTCAGCAGTTCATAAAAAAAACCTTACACCACAGGAATTTTACTTTTTTTTTTTTTTTTTGCCAGATTGTGAGATCCAACCCAGCCAAACCAATTATCTACAATTCTCAAATGACAAACATGCAAACAAAAATATTTGCAGCAAAGCAAGGAAAGTGCCAAATTTCTTTGTAATGCAACAGAAAAACTAGGGTTGCAGTATTTTTAAGTGCTTTGATTAAAAGTTATAACTCTCAGTGGGACAATATGTCAGATGTTATTGCAAAGTCAGCTCTGCTGAATGAAGCTGAACCATATTCAACTTCTGATTTTGCATCAATGTATGTCCTTATGTCACTACTTGGGACTACTGCAGCACAAAGCCAGTGTACCATGTGCTCAATTTGCCCTTTGGACGCTTTGCAAAGCAGTGAGAACAACCCCAGAAAGGCACAGCCATACCACAAGACTAATGGAAAAGCTGGGAGAAGCTTCAGAGCTTTCTCTTGGGAATACACTTGGAGGACAAGACCGGCAGCAGCAGAAGAGTGGTCCCCTAAGGAGGCAGACAGACAACAAAGCAGCCTCAAGACATGAACCTGAGTTGCAATAGTGAGACATCATCACAAGTTGATATGGCTTCACGATTGCGATGAAAGATCCACCTATAATCAAGTCTGGAAATCTCAACATCAATGCAATTTTCTGGCTGCTCTAAGTTGAGTACTGCTGATCTGAAGGGTGCAGTACATAGTTATGCAGAAACATCATTTATAACCTCATAGTCTAATTACACAATCACATTGCTATGGAAAGAGGGTCTCTGCAGGGGCCTTGGCGGGCACACTTGATAATCCCATCATATATGCAATAACTGCTGATATGCATTGAAGCTTGAAATGTGGAAACAGCCCAGAGAAAGTCCAAAATGCAATTAACCATAGAAGGAACGCTGCCTCAGTTTTTAGAAGCATTTACAATAAGATGCCTGAGCTGATTTAATAGTATAGAAAAGACACCAAGTGACAGTGTCTCTCAGAGAAACAGAACAAACACAAGTATATTTAAGTCACCAATGTGACAAAAACAGTAAATGGGAAATAAGGATCAAAGATTTTGATCACATATAATCAAGATTGATAAAATATGATCAAGATGGTCAAGGTTTTAAAATATTTGCTATAATTTTGAAGACACTTGGGCTATTCAAGTTGTAATAGAGGCCTGCTTTTCAGAATACACTGAAGTAGCCTTCCTCTGATATCAGTGTCACTGCATGGCATCTCAAATTGGACACCCAGGAACTGTGACATCTTCAGTGATAGCAGTTTTGGATGCCAATTACCAGAAGGGTGAGGTGCTTAGAGGCAAAACTCTGTGCTAACACTGGACACAGTCTGCTCTTCTGCCCATTACTGTGAGACCTGAGTGCAGCCTGAGATTACCCAGAATCAACTTAAGCGGGGGCACATTGTATTCATTTTTAAGAAAGCCCTTTCAGGATTGTTCCATTTGTTTGTTAGTGAAAGAATGATGGCCTGTGTGGGAAAGGACAGTTAAAACCCTGCCCTTGCTGAGTATTGCATCACTTCTAAAGCTGTGGAAAAAATGTGCGTGCAGAATAGAGAAAATCAAAAAGGCGAGAGCACCTCAGGATGAGAGGAATTTGTGGAAAAGCTTCTGTCTTTGAGTCACGATAGAAAAACTGACAGCTTGAAATTTTGTGAGATAATCCAGATTAATCCCTGTTCATCTTCTCTTTTCTTTCCTTCCCTCACCCCTCTCAACCTGCCACCTCCTCTCGAGTCTCAAATTCATCCTTTACTTCAAATTCTCACACATGCGAGTTTATTTCCCTCTTCTGAATGGAAGCAAACAAATTTTATTTTCATGGCTTGCTCTTCCAATGCCTTCTGCATGCTCTGATACATTAATTCAGATTATCATTCTGTGCACTTTTTGCATTAATTCTCAACTGACTGACCCTCTTCATCTGTAATTATTACCATGAAGGTTTTGAATATCATTAAACTCTTCTCACCGACTGCATTAACTTTAAAAGGTAATTTGATTAATTCTGCAAGCCACTGGTAGATGGAGATTTAACGCCTCATGGAATTCCTGCATTATCAGTATTTTGCAGCAACTAGATCTGAAAGATAAACGAAATCCTTGGAGACCAGATGAAAAAGGTTGGTTGTTTTTGTGAAAGATTTTAAGTAATTTCGTTAAGCTTTAAAAACAGTGTTCTAAATTGTTTTTCCCAGAATTACAAACAGATCATTCCTCTGCATTCCCCTGCAGTACTGATTTAATAACTTTTCATTTCTGTGAAATGCATATATTTCCAGAGCTCAGCCAAAGGTTCTTCACTTGGGAAAACACAATGACTGTGAGGCAGCAAAAGTTATCAACTGATAAATTGTAGAACAATACAGCCTGCCAAAATAGGCAACATGTAAAGACTTCACCTAACTTCAAAACTTCTTGGAGACCAAAGGGGCATGCTAATGCAGTTTTCAGTGACTGGTGTCATCTATAGCTGATGCAAGCATGTTTACATAAAAGTGCTGGAAGAAGGTAACGGTGTAAAAGACGGCGCATAGTTCTGCTGAGCAGCAGCGTGTTGCTGCTCCCCGTGTAAGGAATTGCAGATAAAAAATCTCTAGCAGAGATTTCCAATGTCTCGTCTGCAGGCATGTCTGATGGCTGTATTGGCAACCAGCTCTTTTCTGTATTACTTCAAGGGTAGCAGAAAGCAATATTCATTAAAATTTCATAAATGTTAATAAAGGCTCAAATTACAGATTAGAGTAGGGAATTAGGCCTACATGCTTCTTTGCGTGCCACATATTGAAGGGCATTGCTAACAGAAATGCCCCAAGGAACAGGCAGTAAAGGAGAAGCAGCATCTGTAGAAACTGTCCTTCTGACCCATGCTCACACCCATTATCGCGCATCAGCTCCAAAGACAGACTGCTAACCTAGTGAGGCAGAGCTGCTGGAGAAAGAGTAACTTGAAGGGATGGCTGCTCCATGGGGAAGTGCAAATTGATCCCAATTTCCATTGTATAGGAGAGAAAACCCCATTTGCTACTGTGACAGATGCTAATAAGGAAACTTGCAAACAGGGTGAGCTGGTGCCACGCAGTGGCAGCGACCAGTGCAGGAGCAGAAGTATCTGGTCAGCCCCCAGAAATATCTCCCTAAGTGTGCATGCATAGAAGGGTTTCTGCCAGGCCTGGAAGGTGCTCCCTTGCCATGCTCCCATCCCTCTGCCATCACTGTTTCCTCCAGCAGGGTGGCACAGAGCAGACTGTTGAATGGCTGCAGATCTTTCTTGGCATGGATCTGCTTTTGGAGGCAATGGGATTTTTTAACTCTAGAGAATCCTTCTGGTTTTGAGTTTGTTTTTTTAAGGCTGTAGATCTTGCAGGTGCAAATATACTCTTCAGTATGGCATGCAGCTACAAAAAACACATGGCCGGTATGCTGGAAGACAATTTGCTGTTGATGCATTTATGTCATATGAAGTCTCTAGCTATTAACTGCAATGACATCTAATTAAGAAGAGTCAAGGAAACATTACTTAAAGATATGTCAATACAAGTAAACCAAACTGCTGGGCTGTGGGCATATGCACTGGCCTGCCATTGTCCATCATTTTTCACTGTTAGTTCAATTTCTGGCACGGTTTTGGCATGACTATCCGTTTTTCTCCCATACAATGCTTAGGAATGTCTCAGGGCTTAGCATGCCATTGCCAGTTCGAGTAGATTGTTGGATGTAGTCTGGTAGATTAGCTATACATTGGGGAGCCATGTCCAGCCAGTTGGCCACATGGCGACAGAATATTTGTTGGCTCTTTTTAGTTACCATGGCAGAACCAGTGATTGGAGGATACAAAAAAGGGAAGAGGTGGTCACATTTGAAAGAACAAAATCAGAAAGATCTTTCCAGACGGTTTCATGACTTTGCAGTCTAGTATTTCATATGAATTAGATTTTGTTTATTGGGCCGTCTCTGGAAGAGCACCACTGCTTTTTTTCTTCCCCAAACCTGCTCCTTTGGCCTAGCAGAACTTGTGGTTTTGCCAGTAAATTCTTGTATACCTCACAGAATTAAAGTCCTAGGAAAGAACTATTAAGCACACTAAATACCACATCGGTAGTTTCATTTGAATTACATGCTGAAGACTCCAACTAGGACTGCAGAGAAAACATGAGAAAAACAAAAGACAGGGAGAAGTGGATTGGGTTTTTTGAGGTATAGTAATAAGTCTGTGTTTGAGTCTTTCACAGCACAGGTACAGAAAATGACCATGATCCTATCAAGTGCAGTGGTACTATTAAACACAGAAGACACTGAGTTTTCGGAGGTCTGTAGCTGGGGAATGATCTCCCTTTCTCTCCGTATCAGAACCCTGACAAAAACCCATCCTTTTTCCCTAGGCTTTGGTTGCTTGGACTCAGAGCCGTGTTGGAGAGGCTGTAGCAGTCCAGTCTCAAAGAGAGATGTGGGAAGCCTTAGCATGGGTATCTCTGCTTTGCTCGGGAGTTGCATTTAAGCTGAGGCTCCCACCCTTGGTCTCTACCTGAGCTACACTGCAGCCTGTGCCCTGTCTTCCAGCTAGGTTGGGTACAACAGTGGGATCACTCCTGTGCTGCTGAGACTGGTGACAATGGGATCTTGAGTGGCATGGAAAATGTACACAGGGAATGCATTTTTGCTGTTTCTAGTAACCCAACAACTATAAAGAATACGGTGAAATTGTTGAGCAGGAGTTTATAGCAAATAAAAGGAATTGTTTTGTTTCCCCAACAAAATTAATAATTGAACTGTGAATGCAACAATGCAGAATACTGTAAAAGATAAATATATGAATTAGAAAAGGGGCTAGACAAATCAATTAACAGAGGGAAAATTCATACTTGTATTCCAGGCATATGGATTAGATAATCAGTGTACATCCATTCCAACTTCTCTATTCTATTCTATTCTATTCTATTCTATTCTATTCTATTCTATTCTATTCTATTCTATTCTATTCTATTCGTTTTCTACAAGTGTTTTTGGAGGGGGAAGCCAAAATCTGGTTGTCGTATTTATGTTGAACAATTATTCGGTAATAACAGCGATTCATGGACACAATTTATCATTTTAGGTCTTTGGGATAAGAAGTATATTTTTTTCCTCTAAAACTAACATATTTGCCTATGATATTGTCTGCTCTGAGGTTTGTCTAGGAAAAAAGTGCTGTGGGAGCAAGTGCTGATCACCTGCTGGAGCACAAAATAACAGGGCTGATTAAATGCTGGGATGTTTGCCCTGGGAGTCAGCTATGTGAAGGTCCCACTCCAGCAAATGGGATCTACACAAAAAGCTTTGATGATGAAAGTACAAAAATGTTCAGAGCTTTCCATGTACTTGCTAGCTGGCCACCAGAAACAGCTTCAACTGCACCCTTACTTACAGTCAGTGTATAAGTCTCTGCGAGTCATAGAGCTAATTAAAGATCTGCTAATGAGCCCGTATGTTACATCAATACAGAGAAGCTGATCTACAAAAGTATGTCAGGATTTCTCACTGGTCAGCCTGACTTTGTTCTCAGTTCAGGAGAAGACAGTGTACATTTGTTCTGCCCTATTCCAAAAAAGAGCCTGCCACTTAAATGTAGACATGTTAGTTGCCATAAAGCAGTGCACTAAAATGCATAATCATACTTCACTTACTGTGGGTAGCTCACTATCTAAGCTACATGGTGTTATTTCTGCTTCCTGACTGGACCAGTAGAAATAGTGAAATAACAGATAATGGACAAATAATTTCAGGAAAATATTTTTGGATAAATAATACTGCTTTGTTTGAGAAAATATGTTTTTTTATTTATATGTTTTAGGTCATTGATTTTCTCTGTCAGTGTAGTGCAATGGACCTAGTTTTTTTCCAGGCCCACATTTCTATTAATCTGTAATGTATTCATGTATCAATCAAGTCTTGGAAAAAGCAGCATGTGAGGCATTTACAGACAAAAATATCTACAGCAAATTTGCACAAATAGAACATCATTATCTTAATTAAACTTCAATGTTGCTTGAAATTCCTAATTTTTTAAAATGTACACACTGTGAGCTATGTAGTATTTCCACTGGATATACAGTTTGTACAGAAACATGGTGCTCTTGAGTTCTCCCAAAACACTCTGTAAGATACTTGTAAGATCTGATTTATCAATAAATGTATTCATGAGAGGAAACAATAAGCTCTTATTTTCACTGCCAATCATTCTCCTTCTTTGGCCATCCTGCCATCACAGGGCTCGTGGGACCCACAAGAGCCTTCCTTACCACTACTTGCCTATGATATTGTCTGCTCTGAGGTTTGTCTGATCAATGGGCCAAGGCCAATGGGATGAGGTTCAACAAGCCCAAGTGCCAGGTCCTGCACTTGGGTCACAACAACCCCCTGCAGCGCTACAGGCTTGGAAAGCTGCCTGGCAGAAAAAGACATGGGGGTGTGGGTTGACAGCTGGCTGAACATGAGCCAGCAGTGTGCCCAGGTGACCAAAAAGGCCAATAGCATCCTGGCCTGTATTAGGAACAGCGTGGTGAGTAGGACTTGGGAGGTGATTATCCCTCTCTACTCGGCACTGGTGAGGCCCCACCTTGAGTACTGTGTCCAGTTTTTAGGTCCCTTATCACAAAAAAGACATTGAGATGCTCGAGCAGGTACTGAGAAGCTGGGGAAGGGTCTGGAGAATAAGTCACGTGACGAGAGGCTGAGGGAGCTGGGGTTGTTCAGCCCGGAGAAAAGGAGGCTGAGGGGAGACCTTCTAGCTCTCTACAACTACCTGAAAGGTGGTTGCAGAGAGGCAGGAGTCGGTGTCTTCTCCCAAGTCACAGGTGATAGGACAAGAGGAAATAGTCTCAAGTTGCACCAGGGGAGGTTCAGACTGGATATTAGGAAAAAAATTTACACTGAAAGGGTTATTAAGCATTGGAATGGACTGCCTGGGGAAGTGGTTGAGAGACCATCCCTGGAGGCATTTAAAAGATGGATTGACATAGTGCTTAGTGACATGGTTTAGTTATGGGTTTTTTATCAGAGTTAGGATGATGGTTGGACTAGATGATCTCAAGGTCCCTTCCAACGTAGATAATTCTATGATTCTGTGAAGTCATCTTTGCAAGAGAGACCTTATCAAGGGAGTCACTGGTATTGACTAGACCCCAAAATATTTTTATCCCTGTCCTAGTTCACACACAAACCATGTGGAAATAGACTGGCAAAAAATAGAAGGAAAATTAATAAAATGGGATGACCAAGGATGAAGTTTGTTCCAAACATAACCCAGTAGTGGAAAAAAGGGATTGAAGGTGATGGAGAAGATGTGATGTTAGACATGGGTGTCACATACTGTCACCCCTATCTCTTCATGTTTTTCTTGCTTTGAATCATACTGTGCTTTGCCAAATAGGGCACTTTACTGCTTGACAGCAAGAATTTTTTTCTAGAAACTTCAGAAAAGGATTGCTTTGGTTTTGTTCTGCATCTTGTCATCTTCTGTGTGGTTACAAGTTGTATATTGCTATTTCTTAATCTAATGGCTAAGTTTAATAACTGTCCCTTCATGCTTACTTAGAAGGAGGATTGCAAAGGAACACTTCCCTGATTGCAGATCCTTGGGCCTTAGAGGATAATGGCACTACCTAAAAATCTATAGCTTTTTAAAGACAAATGCATTCCACTTTGTCAGTATTTTGCCACCATTTTCAATGCACTGACTCCAAACTTACTTTCCTTAATGAAGTCTTTGCCAGGATGGAAATCAGTATTCAGAAGTAAGAAAAACACAACAGCATGCTGAGTCCCCTGACAATAAGGAAAAGTACTTAACTTGTGTATTCATTAGTTGTATCTTTATGACATCATTTAAATACACAGGTGAACTCCCAGTATATAAGTATCTATTACTAACACAATATTTCTAGCATTGACAAGTCAATCAAGAACCTAGAAAATATCTAAAGCTTCAATATCAGGAAGCTTCTAAGTGAATGCCTTTTAAATGCATTCCAAATATGTAAGTTTTGCAGCTTTTACATCTTTTTAAGAAGGCAATTGAAAGCACAGAATATTTTAATAATTTAAAAAGGCTTCCTAATTAATTTTTGGGATTTATCTACTTTCATTTTTGCTGTAAATCTTGCACATGTGAGCTGCTCCACAAATGAGCTTATAGGCCAGAAAACAGAGAACAGCTCTTTCCTCCAGCCAGTAGATTATTTCAGATTGCTCACAAATGTTTTCTTGGCTGGTAAAGTTTGACAAAGCTCAAGATCGAATGTATATCTCGTATCAGATATGAACATGAGCAGCTTGAGTTAGAAGTCATGTAATCTTTGTTATCCTGGTGTTTTTGCAAGAGGAGCAGAATCTTAAATATGCCCTTTTTTGAAGATGACTCTATGGGAAAATAGCTGGGTTTTACACTCTTGCTAAAACTTCCTACAGACTTTAGTAAGTGGTGACTGCCACTGAAAATTCTTGCTGTGGGATCAACCTTTTGTAAAAATAAAGAGGCTGACTAAGGTAGCAGCTTCAGGTATCTTAGATAGTAAAGCATAAAGCTAGCTAAAGGAGCAGGACCAAACTAGGAATTCCTTAGAGGTGTCTACTACTGAGGACATTCTCAATTACCACTAAGGCAGCTGCAGAAATGAGGTAGGTGTTGGTGAAGTCCAGGACAATCTCTCTGGGGAAGGACTGTGTGAGAAAAGGATGGAAGGTGTTGGGATATGTTCTTGTGCCCAGGCTGGTGGCACAGAATTGTGATGGCAGAAGGTGAAAGCAGAGCTGCTGTTTACTGAAGCCCACCACCGCAGGAGACATTCAGTACGGCCAGCAAAAAGTAAGAGCAAGCACTCTTCATGTGGTTTTAAAAGGGTTTAGGCAGGGAATGCTGGAGGAGTGCAAGACAGTGGCTGGAGAAAGTGGCCAGACTTGCATGCTCTTCCAAAGTTCTTCTGCCACTGCAGAATTAGGAGGATTGGATGACAAGGACCCTTTTTCTGTCTAGGACAACATTTCTTACGTTTATCTTTTCACACTTGAGATGCCAAAGTGAAATGCTATTGAGCAGAAAAAAAATCACAGCCTCCCAAGAAATAATCAGAATTAGAAACCACAGAAAACAGCTTGGATATCCAGCAATTTTATGTGGGAGAGCCATTCACTGACAACTCATGAGTGCAGATAAATGGAGTAGTTGGCCTTGGTGGGAAACTGCTTCCACAGCAATCTCCTTCTATGTGCCACAGGGTAACTCATACGGACATCTCATTCACTCATAGGGCATCATTAGCATCTCAGTTACATGAGATAACACAGAAAAAACACTTTTTACCGCAAGAGAGGCCACACTGCAAAATGTCTTTTTACACTCTGACAATCTACCTTGGGCTACCATCATGGCAAAGTGTGTCCCATCTGTGTCCCTTCTGCTGTCCATCCACGCTCAAGCCTGGTGAAGAGGCACTAAACAGGGATGCTTGATGCGGCTGGAGGGGAGTGCAGCCTGCCCGACCTGCAAGCAGTTTTCTCTCTGAACCAGGGAGTGGGAAAGGCACAAAAGCTGTGCTGAAACCATCCTGCCTGAGCCACACCACCTTGACAGCACAGGCCTGGGATGCCACTTTGGCCCTGTGACATGTCATCCCCTGAACCCTGCCAGGGCTCTGCCTGGAGAGCTTCATTGCCAGTGGCTGGAAAGCAGGCAGGGAATTGCAGCTCACCTTCACCAGGCACAGACTAGTGCCAGTGCCCAGATGGCTCAGTGGTGGGTTTCCCCCTTGCTTATTAGGCCTTCTCCCCTTGCTCCATGCAAGTTGTCCTCCAAAAAAATGGTATAAAACCTCCTGGAAGAGGGTGCCAATGCCACTCTTGAAGGACAATGCCTTTCTTACTCCTGTTGTCTACCATGGCTTCAGCTGCCTTCTCAGTATAGCAGAGACCAGCTCTGCCTGCAGTGCAGTAAGGGTAGACTCTATCTTTTAATGTACAGATAATATTAGCAGTATATATGTGCTGAGGTGAGAGCATTGTCAACACTATAAATCATGCATGGGATCTTCCCTGGGAATGGCACTTTGATGGGGTTTAAATATTTCTTTATACTCTGAATATTACCTATTCAGAAAGACTGACTGTTATCTGAATTTTCTTCCTGACCGATCTTCGAAACAGCTTCCACTAATATGCTACAGCAGCCCAGATGGCACTCTAGTACTTTAGAGGCTTTTAAAAGCAACATGTCCTGTTCCCAGGCGAAAGTACCACAAGGGAGTGGTGCTGGGCTGAGGAAAGACACATCGGCTCAGGAGAGGTCAACCCACTCGTTTCCTGACGGCAAAGCAACGGGACTGTGTACTTGGCTGCTAATAAAAAAAGCTGGATGGATCCCTCCAGCAACCTCAAAGCCCACCCGCTTCAGGAAGCACTGGGACTGGAGGTCAGTCAGCTGCTGAGAAGAAAATTCTCCAGCTTAAGGCAGAATTTAATAGACACCAGGTTGGATCCAGTGACATTTGGTTTCTTGCTGCTTTAGATGCCAGACAGCTGGAGACAGGCGGTGGAGCTCGTTGTGGTGTGAGACTGTTGCACCCAGGACCACATTATCTCTTTGCACAGGGAGGGGAGCCCGGGTCTGCTCCCCTGCACCAGGAGCCGCCAGCCAGCAAATGCTGCCAGGCAGCCTGTGGGGACGTGCAATTACACTCCCCAAGGCAAAGCTGAAGAAGTGATAATGAAAGAAGCTTGTGGCTTTTCAACTGTCTTTGAGGGATAAAAGCCAATAATCATAATTTTTTCTGCATAGAGTGCCTGTGTTCAGAAGAATAATGCTGCAATCTTTCTTTGCTTTCAGCTCTGAGCTAATTATCCCGTTTCCTATCTTCTTTGTAAGGTGCCTTTGCCATGTATTTCATTAAAAAACGAGTTGGGAGTAGTTTCTGTTGCGTCGCCTGGGAGTTCATCACCATATCTCCAGGAATCCCACAGAAAGGGAAACTGCAGGGGAACTGAAATTGTCCAGAGATTTCTGCACCTGAGACTGATACCACAATGCCACTGCTGAGGGATGACTTTCCTGCCCGGTAGATATGAAGGGTGACAGATCAAAGTACTCACAATCAGAAGACACAACTAAAGTTAGTGAACATTGTTAGGACATTGATTTGGAGCACACATCATCAGCCTGTTATCCAGAGCATGAGAGTGCAGAGAGCAAGGTCCTTTGGGGAGGGGTTTTGCTTCAGCCAGAAGGTGTGAAAGCAGGATGGTTGCAACATCTTTTCTGTGCAGCTCCAAGAGGGTATTGCAGATGGACAGGACTGAACAGGACTGCAGATCATGAAAGAGAACACATTGTGAGGGTGTTGATACCAATGGTGCCCAGGGCTACCCTGATGCTCTGCATTTTTCCCATTAGTATAAGATCACGTTTCAACCTCAGCTGAGAATTAAGCTGGTGAATCCTGTCTCTGATCCGAAGGCTGAGTACTTGCCAAGGACTTGGCCTGGCCAAGACATGTCCCGAGCAGCTCAGGACTGGCCAGGGAGAGACAATTACTATTATTTGGCCCACTTCTCTCTATGGATTACAGGGAGTAGGTGATCTATACAACTACATCCAGTTCAGCCCAAGCCAGGCAAGACAAATCCGTGCTTTTATTGGGATGCCTTTAAAAATCTATCTTGACAGCAGTAAGGCATATGATGAACAATATTATCTCACAGCTTTTTGTAACCCTCTGAATACAATCATCCGCTGTCTTCTCTTATATTGTACCTGGCTGCCTTTATGCTCTATGTTTGTACAGTATCCAGTCCCTTGGTTAGGGATCCTCTGAACAACAGAAAAGCCAATAAATAATAACGGGTTATGGCAAAAACACAGCGTTTTACCAGGGTAGAAATTACTGATCACTGGGAGCATCTTTTTAGGTACATTACAATGCTGAGCTCTCTGCAGACTGTGGGTGAACCCATATTAAGTATAAACCTCCCTGTTGCTGACTTTTTACCTCCCCAGAAGTACAGCATGACTAATTCTCTGCAGACAGCTCAGAAGCTTTAAAACCACCTTTCAAAAGCTCCAGGTGATAGGATGTTCACCCTTGCTAGGTACAAAGGGGACAGATTTTGCTGTTGAAGCACATCCGTGGGGCTTTCTTCACCACTGCCACTGCTGGGAACCCTCCAATCCGGGCTGGATGGCAGTGTGAGAGCAAAGCAGACCTCTGGAGAGTGCAGGAGGATTGTGACGCTTCTCTTTATAGCTTTAATTTCTGTCTGAGCACTTCAGAGTCCCAGGCCAGCCTAGAGCTTTTCTCGTGATTTAAGATGCTGTAATATAGTTGTCGTCCTTCGGGCTTAAATGCATCTCTGAAGTTATGCAACTGATCTTTATACTTCTAAAGTCAACTGGGAGCTAAACTCTTACAAAGTATGCTATATCCATTTGTATTAAAGAGAAATTATGTATGCTTTCAAGTCTACTTTTTGTTAGTGCAGAATATATCAGTTGGCCATATCTGTATTATTCATTTTTTTCTAGACAGATAAACTTACTCTTTTTTTTTTCTCAGAATGTACCACTGTTTTTTCTGTACTAACTCAGTAGCAGCTACTAAGCTGGATGCTACCAGAAAGCTGAACATTATTTGAACCTCAGAACAACCCTGTAAAGTGCTTTATTCTTGGAAAAATGCTTCAATATTGAAGTCTGCGATCAGAGGTAAAGTCTGACCATAGTAAAATATAAAGTAAAAGGAAAAGTGTAAAAATGAGTTCTGGGAAGGGAAAATATCTTAAATGACAAGCATAAGTCACAGGAATGAATGAACAGATGGGGAAAAAAAAGACCTACCAAAAGCTTGAAAAGGACGTTTCCCTTCCATTTCCACCCAGCACAAATCAATTTATTGCAGCTGGGTTGTTCAAGTGTTAGATTCACCCTGGAATATTTCTGACCCCACTGGACTGCCAATTTCACTGTCTTTTTGTCACACTCCTAAGCAAATACATATACAGAGTTTTCATATTGCGGTAATATCAGACAAACCTTGAAAAACAAGATTAATCATAAGGCATGGGCTTCTTTCACCTAGACCTTAACTTCAACTGCATACTCCAATATAAATACCATTATTAGAAGCACCACCTTGCCTGTTTTTCTTGACCCTGCTACCTGCCAGCTCACTCTTTCCCAGTTCATGCCTTTAATGTTAAATGTCAATTTTTTTGCTTCCCCATGGCAGCAAGTACCCAGCAGGTGTGTGTGGTGGGGTATGACCCAGCTGGGTGGCTTAAATACCACTGCAGTGTGGTGCCATAGTCATTGCTAAAGATAAAATGTTACCTATCTTTAGTGTTGCTTCAGCTGTTGGGATGCTTTGCCTACATAGAAAAGTTACCTGCAAAGTTATAGGTTTTCATATTTCTCCTGGAGAGGCAGCCCAGGCTGTTTCCAGGCAGTGATGCTACAGCCGATGGAGTGGCTAGAGGAAGCACTCAGAAACTCTCTGCAAGGATCATGTGGTCCCCAAAGCCTGAATACCGTTTTGTTAGGGGCACTCAGCAAGATGGAAATCAAGAGGAAAGTTTCATCTAAGTCTCATTGTAATTCAGTGATGTGGAACTTAAATGTGCCTACAAAATTGACTTTGTACCTTTGCCTTTGCAAGGTCCTTCTTCAATTTACCCAGTTCACTTTCTTTTCTTAACATTTTCCATTTGCTACTATGTCCTTTTTTCACCCTTTCATTTTCTTCCTGACTCCTGTGTACCTCTCCTCAGAGTCCCACGGGAACTTAGGTTTCTATTCACTTAGAAGAAATATACATTTCAGACTGGTTTTGATGGGATAAATTCTGGATTGATTGAGACCTGTGGAAAACCTCATAAAAGCAAAAAGGTTTCTAAAAACATAGAGGGAGCAGGTACCAGCCATGATCCTCTGCCCTGCGAGCACAGATTATACCTGCCAGGAGGAGAAAAAACTCTTGCACCGAGCTGCTTTCGCTCGTTAAATTGGATCTGAATTCAGGGCAATTCTTTGTACAGAGACTTAATGTAAAAAGTCCCGCAAAGAAGTTGGAAAAGGACAAGGGCATTACATGGAAATTTGACAGCAATATCTGATACAATGGATCAAAAATTAGTTTCTCCATAAATGTGGTAATGAACTTGAGGGAAAAGTAACATTGTCTTTCCTGATTTCCACCTCTTAGAGAGAAACTATTCTCTAACACATTATGGCCCTCTCAACTTCTTTTTAGAGCCAAGACAGTTTCCACAGAGAGAAATGGCTCCCTGCGGCAGATGAAATACGTTTTGCCCCTGTACAGTGTGAAGTATGTATGTTCTTGTGTCTCTTGTCTTTTGCAAGGTATTGCATTGGAGCTACATGACTCTGGGTTTTGGACCCAGTTGCCAGGTTCAGGCCCCCTAAATGGTAGGCACTGCAGCACTTAACTGGTAGACGCCTCCTTCTCTTCTGGATCTGGGCCAAATCCTTCATTGCAGCTGCTTCTTTCAGTATTAGAAAAGTTTCTGCTAAGATTATAACTTATCGCTTGCAAAAGTTCAGCCTTAAAGGAGTGGTGATGTGCATTACTCTAATGCCGCGTGCGTTTTTCATGTTGCAAGAGTAATTAATGAGTGGCAGACCTCCGAGTTTTGGCAACCAATCTAGACAATTTCAAAGATGAATCGTGTTCATGTACGAAAGGTGAGAGACTGAATTTTCTGTTATCAGTCCTGTAAAGGATAAGCTTTCACTGTGCCAGAAACACCCAATTAAAAGCTTTAAATAAAAATAGATTTTAAAATTAGTGTTAAGCCT
Source organism: Jacana jacana (assembly GCA_013400555.1). Classification (NCBI taxonomy): domain Eukaryota; kingdom Metazoa; phylum Chordata; class Aves; order Charadriiformes; family Jacanidae; genus Jacana; species Jacana jacana. The sequence goes on along the minus strand of VZTM01000426.1, from coordinate 49,025 downwards.
GCCAACAGGTCAGTGTGGATGCTATTTCAAAGGCAGAAATTGCTATTTCAAAGTTCCTCATGCTGAGGAGCAGAGACGTGGAAGCTTTAAATGTGCCTTTGAAAGAAACAACCAGAAGCAGCTCTCGGGCAGCAATATGATCTGGCTGGTTGAGCACATCAGAAATTTACCTTTTGTCCAGGGACTGCTTCACGGCAGCAGCCTGCAGAGAGCACTGCAGGCATCCCCTCCTTCAGGCTGTGGTGAGACTCCATTGGGACAGTTCAACTCTCATTTCACTCCTGAAAAGCAACGTGGCCCCAGCAGCGATTGTGGTTGGTGGATCACTCCTGCCCTCCCGATGATAGGAAATGTTGGACTAAGTCATCTACACTACAAATTCTGGCAAATTCTTGAGTGGGTGATTATGTGGATTCAAGAAAAACTGCCATGACAAATGGGACCTGTGGGATACCACAGAAGCAGGTGTATGCATAAAGGCGTGATGCAGCCCTGCAGTCATACAGATTTTGTGTATCTCTTATTTTGTATGTGAGATGCACACAAACTGCTCAACGCTGCCAAGTGTGGAGCCATTCTGGATATATTCCTTTCTCCAGGGAAGCTCAGCATTAAACACTCAGGTGTCAACAGACAGACCCATACAAAAAGATGAGATGGGACAAGGAGATTCACAGTCTTGGACCAAGGTACTGATATTTTGGCTGAACTCCCTAAACTGTCTCTGAGTTTTATGTGACTTTGAATCTACCTGTACAAAGCTCATTATTGTAAGTTGCTTACAAAGTGATAGAAAAGCAGCTTCTGCCAGAGAAAGGGTGGTGGCCACAGAGAGCAATGGGAGAGGACAAGGAACCAACTCATGGAGCACTCTTGTGTATGAGAGAGACTCCTGGAGACTCCAGTCTCTCCAGGAGAGACTCCAGACCTGGTAACCATAGAGGACACCAGCCTGAGCTAAAAGGACGCATTAATGAAATGGTGGGAGCAGATACCTATAAACTGCATTATATCCAAATTTCTTATGTTAGCTCAGGCAGAGGGTACCGGCAAAGGCAAAGAGTAGGTCAGGTAAAAGTGGTTTTACTCACAAAAAAAGCTTTTCCCAAATATACATCAACTAGAAAAAAGGAGGCACAAGGTTATTTGAAATATAAACAAAAAACCTGCTTTACTGACTGGCAAGGATGGAAGCCTTTCCAGAAACAAGCAATCTAAGTATTCCACCCTGCCACATTTGCCAAAGATGCAAACTATTATAATGCAAGAATCAAAATAGTTTTCCCAGTGAATGCTTCCTCTATGTCTCCCATAGCTGTGAATTTGTCTGCAAACCATCATTTCCATTACAGTTGCCTTCTGCTATATGTGAATACAGTTTAGCTTGTAAAGTTGGTATGGCTACACTTCTGGAAAGCATTTTTAAAGAATAAAGTTAGACTGATTACAATCTCTGTTTACTTCTGTTGAGGTTTTGTTCAGTTGGTTTGGGGTTTTTTGCCTGTATAGCCAGCCAAACTAAGTCATGTGAGAATTTGAGACTGAAAATGAAAACGCGTGCCTAAGACCAAATACTTTTTGGATGCCCTTCCCTTCATGCAAATTGCTAAATTGCAGCACACTATTGCCCACTTTATCTAAATCTTGTTGCCAGTAATGCTAAATACCAGATGTTTAGGGATGACCTACAAGAAGGCCTGATGTTAAATAGTGATGAGGTTTTCTTTTTACCTGTGAAAATTTCCTCCTGGCAATGAAAACACGTCCTGAGTCTTGAGGATTTACACTTTCCCAAAAGTTTGTTGTTAATCCTAACTTGTAAAGCCCTTCTATTCTAAGTTTCATCCATATAAACATACAATGATTTTGGATCCTACTAAACTCTTGGGTTCAACAAATTTTAATGGCATGAGAATGTCAATTCTCACTGCTTACAGTGCAATAACATATTTTCTTGTTTCCCTTTTGAATCCCCTTCTTTCAGGTTCATCGACTATGCCCTCCTACTTGCCATTTAAACACATCGATGTTATTACTATTTTATGCCTTTTTATTGTGATTCTTATTGTCAAATAAATAACCCTTATAACTTTTATTACCTTCATTTGACACTTTCTTTCAACTGTCTTTGACAAGCAGATCTCCCAAAGGTTGTTAAGGACAACTTCTACTGGAGCCATAACACTTGGGCTGTGCACCCAACTGTCTGGCAAGGTATACCACCATCCCTATCAGATGGCTTGTCCCCAAAAACCACAGACCATTTGCTGAACCTGCATCATACTAGAGTTCACTAGGAACAGGGTTTGATCTATGGTTTGGGGATGACTGAATCAGAGCACTAGCATGCCACTTCATATGCCCTCTGGAAAAATAATGTGATTTTTCATAGCAGAGCAAATATCAATACTAGGTAGCTGGCTGCTTTTCTGTATGTTACACACTATCAGTGATGAGTAGTGCTGTGCTATCAATAGGCAGTAATGGAAGAAGGAAGAAAAGATCCTTCCACAAACAAAAACCAGGGGAAGCTACTGGTAGCTTTCAATTGTTATCTGTTGTTTTCAGCTTGTTTATTAAGCTTTTTTAAATTTCAAAAGAGAGAAAGACATTTCTGGAAATATTTTTACCATTTTCATCATTTTTATTCTCAACACCAATAATGACATGCTACATTGATTCTTTGAAGAACAGGGAAGGGCAGGAAAAAGAGTAATGAGGGTAGTGTGTCCAGATGCCAGATGAAATTTCAGCTTAACAAGCAATAACCCTGTTTAAAATTTTTTTTTAAGACTGGTAATTACACTCTAAACAATCCGCTGCTGAATCCAGCATCAAATCTTTTCACTTGGCAGTAAACCATTACAAAACGTGTCAAGAATGGTTGAATACCATAACAGAACTTGGGGATAAAGAGCTTCAAATAAATGTTTTCCATTGGCAAATTTCTACATAAACACAAAATAACTTTCTTGGAATGGCTTTGATGGTACCTGTTACTTCATCCAGCCTTTATACAACATGCATTTTGTAGAGAATGAACTGTAGTTTCTTCTTTAATAGCTATCATATATAACACCCGGAATTTTAGTGCTGGGGTGAAGGAGGATTAGTTACTTTAATAAAAACTTTAGGATTTCTGAATTCTTTCAGAACAAATCATTTGAAATGTCTGCCTCAAATGGTATTTTTCAAGCCTTGTACTGTTCTTTGCATTTTCTGCTGCCTCTGTTGGTCCAGTTGCTCTTGAGCTTTATAAATTCATCTGTATCTTTCCTTTTGAGGACTCTGTTTTCTTGCAACGTCTTAATTACTCTGCTGGTATAAACCAGGATTACTGAGCAGCCCAGGAAGGAACGGGCTTTAGATGAATCTGAGCGCTTACTACTTGTCAAAATACTCTATAATCCCTGGTAGGATTACTCACTGCAGTGTTTCCTTGCTGCTAAATGACAAACAAATAAAATTTGCTATTTCAGTACAGCATGGAATGTTCTTTCACTTTTAATAGATCTGAGAAAATACTTGACAAAGATCCCAGAAGGTTAAACCCATTGAGGAAGTAGTTTTTTGAAGAACAAAGGTAAGGATAAGTCAGGTTTGTGGTAAACTTAATCCTGGACCCCTAAGAGTTTCTAGCAGGTAGACTGCAACAGGTCTAACTGTGACATGTCTGTTTCATGCAGATTTTTGTTCAGGTCTTGAAGCAGAAGTATGTCTTTGAGGTGGTCAGAAGGCTCTCCAACTTCTGCATGACGGGAATCATGGACCACATAAACTCAGTGCCACAAGAAATATCAGGAAAGGCAAGGAACATTTATAATAGATTAAGAAATCTAAAACCCACAGGCTGGGATGGATATTTTGGGGGAAATTTTCAGTGTGGTAGTCATTCAGTTTTGAAGATTGGAGTCTGAAATCATGGATTCATAGTTATCAGTGGGTGGGCTGGCATTTAACTACAGTAGAGCCAGGGTTTCAGCAAACGTGTTTTTTCTAGGAAAAGCTGAGTGCTGACAAACAAAGGGGTAGCAGTGCGAAGGTGCCTCACTAAACTCTGGGGTTATGTCCCTTGTGTCAACACCTGCACCATGTTTCCTGACCAGGTTTCCTGATGTTCTGACAACCAAACTCTGGACCAAGAGTGGCACAAGATTTATGCCTCAAAATGCTTCACACATATCAGAACGGCTTATAAAAAGCACCACAATAACTCAATAATACTGTTTCCCAGGTCTCTGTGCAGTGAAAGAGTTCAAGAAGATCTTCTGTCAGCTATGGGTGAAGGCTGAAACCAGGATTACTTCAGAATACTTTACCCACACAAGCACATTGGGATGTTACGGGCTGCACCCAAGGAAATTCACAGCTGGCCAATGCCTTTGCAAGGCCTCTATAATCTTTGGAAGGCTGCAGAGATCAGCAGAGGTTACCAACAACTGGGAAAAAGCAGATTGCACCCATGATCAATAAAGGAAAAGGTCATCGTGGGGAACTACAGGCCAGTCAGCTCCCTTTATGGAAAATCATGGAATCCTCTGGAAGCATATTGTGTGCACATGAAGTGTGAAGGTGTTCCTGCTCCGGCAGGGGGATTGGACTGGATGATCTTTCAAGGTCCCTTCCAATCCCTGATATTTTGTGATTCTGTGAAGAAAAAGGTTGTGACTGGGAACAACTAGCATGAGTTTACCCTGGGTAACTCATGCCTGACCAACCTGATGGCTATCTATGATAAAACAACTGGGCCTGTGGACAACAGGAGAGCAATGGGTATCATTCACTTCAGCAAGGCTTTCTATTCTTGAATCCAAGTAGATACAAGATGGATGGGCATCTATAAAGGAAACTAAGTGGTTGGGTGGTGGGGCTCAGAGGGTAGTAGTTAACAGGTTGCACTCTACCTGGACATGTGTGACAAATGGGTTACCACAGGAGTCTATCCTGGAACAAAACCTACTCAACAATTTTGCCAATGACCTGAATGAAGCAACAGAATGCCCTTTGGTCAGGTTTGCAGCAGACACTAAACTGGGGGACCAGATGATACAGTCAAAAGGAGGACTGCTATGCAGAGGGACCCAAACAGGCTGGAGAAATGGGCTAAGATGAATCCTATCAAATTCAACATGGACAAATGCAAAGTCCTGTACCTAGGAAGGAAACCTTGCAGTGATACAAGTTGAGGACTGACTGGCTGGGGAGCACCTATGTGGGAAAGGCTGTGGGGTCCTGGCAGACAGCAAGCTGTTCTGCAGAGGCAGCAGAGAAGGCCAGTAGCATTCTGGGCTGAATTAACAGGAGCACAGTCAGTAAAACAAGTGATTACCTCTTTCTGCTCAGCACTTATTAGACCACATATTGGTCCAGTTTGAGGCTCCCCAAAACAAGAACAGCACAGACAAACTGGAGTTCAGCAGGGGCTGCCACTGGAGCAAGTGCTCTGAAGACAAGCTAAGGACATGTGGCATGTTCAGCCTGGAGAAGAGACAGCATTGCCCCCAGACCTGACAGTAGCCTCCCAGTACCTATGAGGAGGTCATTGAGGAGACAGAGCCGCTCCGCACAGTGGAAAAGGACAAGGACAATTAGGAGGACAAGAGACAACAGGTATTAGCTGAAGCACTAGAGGTTCAGACTAGATATAAAAAGAAAGTTTTTCCCCATGAGGATGTCAGGCAGTGGGGCAGGCCACCCAGGAAGATCACACAGTCTATGGGAGGCTTGCCAGACCTGGCTGGATAAAGCTCTATGCAACATCATCTGATCCCATAGCTGATCTGCTTGGAGCAGGAGGTTGGACAAAACACCTCCTGAGGTCCCTTCCAGCCTTAATGGTTCTATGACTGATCCTCTTGGATGAACTGTTACTGAATATCTCTGTGTTTGAACACATGATTCCTTGTTACAGGCTTGGAAAGATTCAAACAAGGGTAGTTTGGATGGAGCAGGAAGGAGGCAACAAGGGGAAGCGTGTTAGAGCCCGCTTTGTTAGGACTGATGAGTGCTTCCTATACATGGAAACACAGGGCACTTTTCATCAGAGCTACAGCCAGAAAAGTGAGTGAAAATTTTGCATCAGATAGAGTTTGCTTGTCCCCAGCCTTTTCTTCTCAGTGTAGGAATAAACCCTGACAAGGTTACTCGGTGTTCATTGAATCAGTGAATTGGCTTAGATGGTTGCCAGTGTGGATCTAAGAATATCTGCCCTCAGTTTTTTTAGCACTCCAAATACTACAAACATGCAGCCCAATTGCTTTCCAAAGGGATTATTTTTCTCCACTGAAAAGCAGCCAGCTCCACAAAGCTGCTTGAACTCAGTTATGGTCTGAGCCAAGTTGATTTTTATCATTAAATAATGTTTCAAAATTGCTTTGGGGTCCACAGATGACAGTTCTTATGAATTTGTAAAGAACAGTTTAACACTGCGAAGACCCAAGTCACACAAACAGGTCTTGCTCAGTGATATCTCCCCTAATTTTCAGGAGGACCACGGATCTTTTGTGTGAATGTGAAGTATTAGATTATCAGCCTGCCAACACCAAACATTTCAAAACATGAGCAAGTCCAGTAAAAAATAATGTCAACTTGAAAATTATCAGATTTAAATATACTAATTTTCTATTCATAATTGCACTGTTTAGGTTCACTTTTGAAGTATCACCTTTAAAATAAAAATTATAAAATCTTCACATTTTAAAAACTGGAAGTTGGCTTTGTTATGGCCCATTCTTCCAAGAAAAGGAGCCTAAGGATAAATATGAGAACAACTTCTGTGTTGGTAATGCAGCCAGTGTTTTGATTGGGATAAACTCCTGTTTATCTCTCTGTGCAGAGTAAGGAAAGGCCTTTGAGAGATGGGCTGATCTCTGCCTGATCCAAGTTAGGCTCAATGATACTTAAAACCATTGCTGAGACACAAAACATCCTTGACTCTTTCTCAGGATTGTCCAGTGATCTAGATGCTACAATCTTCCTCAGCAGACTCTATCAGAGCTTCAGTATTTTAAAATGAAAACAAATTCTTCATGACTTTCCATTTAAGCCTACTGCTTCTTATCTGGCTTACAGGGGATACAGAGAGTCTCATTCCCAGGAGAGGCAGCAGAAAAGGGGAGTTCTGGTGTGAAGCAACATGTGGCTTCCATCAGCCATCTCTTCTCTGGACTAAACACTGGTTTTCTCTCAAGCTTTCCTAATACTTCACATTTTCTAAATCTCTGATTATTCTTATTGTTTGCCTTTGTTGCTCTCCAGCCTAATCCACTTGTTTCTGGAGGTGCAGTACCCAAACCAGGACTGATTACTTCAGCTAAGTTTTCACTAGTTCTCAACAGAACATACTCTTCTGTTATTTATTTAATGTCTAATATATATAGTGGCTCTGCATTCCACAAAGCTGCTTGCTTTTTTGGGGAGGACAATGACACCGCTGACTCTTGTTCTGCCTGACAATCACTCCATCTCTTATGTCATTTCCTGCTGCCCAGAGGACTCTGCTGCTGCAGTTTTGGAGTATTTGTGTAACAAAGCCACAGTTAAGGCAGAATCCTACCTATGTTCAGTGCTTTGCAAGAGCTGCTGCCACTGTATACAGCAATGCAATGGAGCTCGAACAATATGCAGGCTCATTACTGTAGCTGTGCAAGTGGAGTAGCAAGGACCATGCAAGTGCAGCTGATGAGCAGCTAAATCATGTACTGAGAAGATGGATGTGTGTAGCTTCTGAAAAGACTGGCAGAGGTTTACACAGACACATATAGCATGGTATGGAGGACACTTACATTTGAGAATGTTCAAACATGAAGACAAACTGGACAAGCCAAACAGATCATGTGACTATCGGTACCAGAGTGTATGCAGTACATATGGATAACATGGTTACACAGTTAAAAAGTGTGTGAGAGAAATGTACAATATGACACACATGGAACTCACTAGACACACAGGATGGGAAGCTGTAGCTGGGGTTGGTTTTGTTTCAGATGGCTGAACATCTGGGCTCAGCATGTTCTGGTCAGTCTTTTGTACAGTCAAGCTCAACACATGCCATGCTGTTTGGATACCAAATGACAGGTCCAGTGCCAAGTCAGTTTTTTTCTGAGCAGACAGGCCCCCTACCTGGAAGAACTGAATTAGAAAGAGGGCCTGGAAGTTGCCTGGAGTGTGAGCAATGTGCCGTGCAGCACAGGCAATGGCGAGTGCTAGAGCTAGTGGCCAATGGGAGAGGGAGGCTGGGAAAAAAGTAAGCAAAACTTGCTGAGTTGCAAGCTACATATATCATTTTTTTTTTCCTAATCTGAAAGATCGTTTTGAACGTTAAACCTTTCCTCCAGCTCCCTGTAGTCTTTGTCACATGTAGATTTAATAAGCACCCTCTTTAGGTTCTCATTCATGACACTGATGTAAGCACTGGTCAGTTTTAGGCTCAGGTCAGAGCCTCGTGGAGCTCCCTGTTGGAAATTAAACCTTAGCCTTCGTTATGTGAACAGGTTGCAAAGCCACTACTCACCTGCCCTACCACAGTTTCGCCTACAGGAGATTTCCTTTTCCAGCTTGCTTCTGAGATCTCCATGAGAAATGGCTCTGAAAGCCTTACAAGACATTTCTTGCTCTCCCTCTGTCCACAAAGTCTCCTGCCTTTGTCCTAGGAAGGTATTATTTTGTTTTGACATGATTTGTCCTAGACAAATTGATGTTGGCTTTTTCCTGACACTGTATTACCCCTTCATAATCCACTGCAAACACATGAAAGAACTTTATAAATACACAAATGAATGAACCAAATATTTCCTATCTAATTTTTAATGCAGTCTATTCACAGCTCATAAAAATATTTATGCAGAGACACATTATTGTGTTTTTCCGATCCTTTCCATATAAGCGCTTAGAACAGCTGCCCTCTGCACAAATTAAATAAGATAATTCCCTGCAAATGAAGTAAAAAGCTGAGACTTAATTTGTGAGGTCAGTCACTCACAGAAAATCCTTGAGCAGTATTTCCCAAATGCTGAGGAGGCTTTGGCTCCAAAAATTACAACTCTGATTTTGCTCCCAAACTCCTTTGAACGTTTATTCAAGTGTTGAAAAAAAATTCAAATAATAGCATCAAGTACTGGATTATGCAGCAAGGTCCATAAAACTTTTTGGTGAACTGCAACAGTTTCATGAGCCTATTTGGAAAGTATATAGGAAATATTTAATTAATCCATTAATTTATTTATAAAGCACTAAAAAGGGTCATAGGTGGTTTATAAGCAAGTAATAAAGACATAAGTAAGTGTTAAAATGTATTTATCAAATCAATCTAATCTCCAAAGACAGGGCTTCATTAGCATTTCTACAAGCCTCCTGCCCTTTCTGACACCACACTGTAAATGTTAGGCTTTTCAGCAAGGCTAGGATAAGATGTGGTTCTCTTTCTTGAGCATTTGTACTACAGCAGTAACTCATAGTTTGCTTGCCAGGATGCTGGGACTTTGATTAATCTAATGACATATTTTATGGTATCCCTGGCAGAAAGTAGGAGATCAGGATTTATACTGAAAAGCGAAGTCAGAATTCTTATTTGGAGCAGAAGTTTTCAAGATAAACGATACGCTGTGCTACAGGCTTCTCGCAATGGTTATCGATTTTATTTTATTAGGGAGTGGCATAACTTGACCTTAAGAAATACTGCATGCTTTCAAGATGCAATTTATTAGGTGGCAAAGAAAAAAATCTCATGCTAGCACTCCGACATTAAAAGAGCACTCAGAAATCAGATCCAGACATGCATGTCCTCTGGCAGCTTCTTGTGTGAGACTGGTCAAAGACCTGATCAAAGAGCTGAGAGGGTTTAACCTGGTCTCTCTAGGGTGCTACAGGAGTGGGAGGATCTGTCCTCTAGCCTTCCACCTAACCACCATGAGCCTGTCTCCCAGCAGACTTCTGCCACAAACAGGGACTTTCAAACCAAAATAAATCACAGGCCTCACTCCAAACTTCAAACCATTATTTTCTTAAACACAGGAAGTATTTTTGTCCCATATAATAATATAAATGATACTGATGTAGAATTTTTAGCAAAAGCAACTAAACGGCATTATGTTACTGCCAAAGAGTTGGGGAGTCAATGAAAACCAAAACTGTGTATTATAAATTATTGTTTATTGCTAGACAAATAAATGACTGTCTTTGAAAACGGACCTACTTGTATGGTTAAAGTTTAAAGCAGTGTTTAAGATAGCAATTTACACTCTTAAAATATATGCTTTAAAAATAAAAAGACTCGCTGAAACATCTCTCAGCTGCATTTCTGCAGAATAGTCTTAAATCATTCCAATTACTTAATGCAGCCTGTAATTCATCAGCCCAGATAAGTCAGGCTTGTCAACCACAGACCCAGATATATGTAATTGTTAAATTACATAAACTTCATGTATATTATGAACTCTTCATATATCAAATGGTTGCCTTTAAAATTAATAAGTGGTTTTCTATATGCAAAGAGCATACTGATTGCATGTATCTGATTATTTTCTTGGAGTCTAATGTATTTTTGCACAGTCTGGGAACATGAGTGATCAAAACAGGGCTTGGAGTAAATGTAAATTAGAAGCGATGAAAGAAAAAAATAAAAGGATGACCCTATTGTGACAAATCAAGCCAAACACGAAAAGCTCACCCATGTCTGCAGTGAACATCCAGAACCCGCAGTAAAGTCAGAAGTAGTGATAAATCTGAGTCACCCCTTTGGCCAGGCAGGTAGCCTCTGCCACAGAGATCCATTGCAACATTATACTCAGCTGGGCTACAGCTGAACCTGTGGGCTCTGGACAAGCTCTCCTGTGGCTATTGCCAGCGTGGCAGCATGGAACTGACTCTGCCAAATGACTCACATGGTTCACCAGATTAGCTGCTGTTGCTTGGTATCGCTGGTACAATTGAGGAAAAGGGAGACTAACACATGGACTTGAGCCTTTGTAGAACAGCTGTGTTGTATTGTGGGTTCATGGCTTGTGGCAAGCAGGTTGAGAGAGGTTGCCTTCCTGTTCTACTCTGCCCTGATGAGGCCACATCTGGAATACTGTGTCCAGTTCTGGGCTCTCCAGTTCAAGAAGGACAGGGAACTGCTGGAGAGCTACAAAGATGAATAGGGGTCTAGAATATGTCTCTTATGAGGAAAGGCTGATTGAGTTAAGTCTTTTGCAATCTGGAGAAGGGAAGACTTCTCTTCTGATCAATGCCTATAAATACTTAAAGGGTGGGTGTCAGGAGGATGGGGCCGGTCTTCTTTCAGTGATGCCCAGTGAGAGGACAAGAGGAAATGGGCACAAACTTGTACATAAGAAGTTCCATCTAAACATGAGGAGGAACTTCTTCACTTAAAGGGTGGCAGAGCACTGGAGAAGGCTGTCCAGAGAAGTGGTGGAGTCTCTGTCTCTGGAGACATTCAAAACCCGCTTGGACATGTTCCTGTGCAACCTGCCCTAGGAAGACCCTCTTTGGCAGGGGGGTTGGACTAGATGATCTCCAGAGGTCCCTTCCAACCCCATATAATTCTGTTATTCTGTGATTCATCCCCCTTCACACACCTGCCCAGCTCAGGTGCTCTGGTGGAGCTGTAGCAGGAGCTTCACATACAGGAGAGTTCTGCTAGTTCAGCCCTCTTGCTCCTACTCACATGGACCAGTGTCCACTCTTTTAGGCCATGAACCCACTTGCCTTGCACAAAGCAACCACTGAAGTAATTCAAAGTGCTGAGAAATTCAGGCCAAAACCAGCTTTATAAGATCTATAAAGACATATGCCCATAAATTTCTCCTTATGACGTACAAGTGACTAAACAATGTATGAACCTCAATTTCACCATTTTCTCCATATTTTCTCCTCTTTTCCTGCTGCGAGTCATTATTCAACCAAGTTGTTTTTTTTTCAGGTTTCATACTATAATGTTTGAATACCAGTTTTCATTGAAGAAGAGAACAAATTTCCATTTGGTATTATGAAATACAATAGAATAAATGATTTTTGTTGTAATAACGAGTTCTTACCAAAGTTTCCTTTGTGCATAAAATGTATTACAGAATTTTAGAAAACACTTAATTTGATTAACAGTCTTCTACATTAATCCTTTGCTCAGTCACTCTTGAGAGCTGCATCAATTTAACAGAAGCTTTGCCAGGCTGCCTGCACGGACACGGATCAATATCCCAAAAGGCAACTGTGCATAAGCTTTGATTTGTGACTTTATGATCAAGTAAGAAAGTCCATCCAATATGAATACTAATTGAAATACCCAAACCATTATGTCTACTTTTCTAGATTACAATATTTAAAACTGAGCTATCAACAGAGTCTGCAACCTCACATTACACTTTTGATATTGCTTCTGACCGTGAATATGCTCAAAAGTATTTTAAGACTTGGATACTGTCCCAAGTTTTAGGCAACACAGATCCTCTCAGTCCTGGAGGCCATCCGGGATTTTTAAGCTTATACAATATTACACAGCCATACTCCTTTGCAAAAAAATGCATTTCCATAAAGCTGGCGCTACTCTTCACGTGATGGGAAAGGAAATGGGAAATGATCCTGTCTCCTCCAAGATGCCTGCTGAACGCTTCCCAAGAAGTAGGAGCAGAGTTGCAACCACATAAAATGACCTTTTGTCTTTTTCAGTGAATCAATACACTGCTGGGCAGTCAAACAGTGATTTTCCTTCCTCAAAAACTAACCATTTCAGCATAAACAAACACAAATGTACATTCAGGTGGCCAAACTGACATTACTGGCGCTGCAGGGTCTGTAATTGCTAAATTTAACCCTGCAAACCCATCATAAGGAGTTCAAAGCACCGCCACTAGGTTAAGCACATAGTTAGGAAAGAAAAACTAGATGGTGGCTATAAAAACAGAAGGGGAAATGAAGGAAGAAATTAAAGAAGACCTGATGTTTGCAGAAGAGCATTTAGTTCCTTTCATGAAAAAGGCCTTGGGGAATATTTGTAAAGCAAAGATTAGCGTTACTGCCACTGTGCCTGGGATTTCATTATTCAAGGTGACCTTTTTATAACTAACACCTACTTAATATTAAACTGTATTTCTTTCATGTGGTTAATGGCTACTACAGGAAGAGTTATTACTATTGAAATTTTCTGCTAGGGGTTGGAAAACCTGGAAGGGGGCAGGGGTGGGGGGTGTAGGCTGCAGAAACATGGAAATGTCTTTGAATTCAAGTCTTGGAGATTTCTGCTGAAGATTTTTCCTGTTTGCTGCTACTCCATTGCACAGATGGGAATTTTAGATGAAGCATAGTGGAGTTTTTTAACATATTAGTTCAAAATGTAAATAGTGAAATTAACTAGTTTGTTAAAAGATTGCTTTCACACTACAAAACAGTTCCACTGCAATTCAGGACACCATGAATGGATTCAGTGTCATGTCCAGAGACATGAGGAAGATTTAAAGACAAATTCATCTGTTGCTTTCTTGTCTCTTGGGACTATACAGGGCTGAAACTGTTCAGAAAATCTAACTGGAGGTATACTGAAATCAGTTTACTCAAAGTGATGTAAATTTCCATGTGAGGATATGCTCCCCTGGTTCCCATCAGTTCATTTCACATGTGGAGTAATTCAGAACATTAATTAGGTGTAGCTTAGGCTTTCAACCAGGTTAGTTTTCTTCTGTACAACCACAGTTGCTTTTTTCTGTTTCTCTCCCCCATCCTTATGTTTTTCACTACCTGACAGTGGTTTTGAGGTTTTTTTCCTTCCTACTGTGATCAAAATTTCAATTGCATTTTTCATCATTCTTTCAGCTGTCCATACCAGTTTTTATTTTTCCTTGTGACTGTTCTTCTCTGAGCTGAGTGCTTTCTCTCTGACTGGCCAACCTCAATCTTCTTCAGTTTTGTTTCAGTGCTTCCTCAAGGAGAATTCTGTATACATGTTAAATCTTTTTGTCCCACCTCCATACATACATTCTCCACCCTGTATTACTGAGAAATAAGCAATTAGTTGTTAATCAATGCCATGTGTCTCAGTCAGCTGTGTCATTTGCTTTGAACTGACCATCAGATCAGCTCCTGTGCTCAAGCAGACAGTGCAGGATGAATAGTGAGGGAGGAAAGTGGTCAATAAGCTGAGCTTCATGGGCCAAGATCCTACTTAGAGTAGATGAGAAAGTTACTCATAATAGAGGAGAGGGAGAACAGGGTGTGCAGGAGGATTTGCAAGCCAGAGGACCTCTGTGATGAGCTTTTTCATGATGTGTTCCAGGAAAATGAAACTTCAGTGTTTGTAAAGCTCTTTAATCACTTAACTCCACACTTCAATCAACTGTCTTTTTAAACTGCTGTATTTCTAGCTCTCTGAGCACGTATAGCTTTTTAATGTGGAATAGATAATTTGATCCGTTAAGTTTTATTAGTAGATTTGGCTAAATGCTACTAAGTCCAGGAATAAAACCAGCATAAAGGTGGGCTCTACTGTGTAGCTCTGTTGGATAGCACAGAGATTTCATAGTTTGCTTCCTGAGTCTTATTACCAGATGCTATAGCTTTCTGGCAGTGCTCTCTAAAACAACTTGACCCTCCATGGAAAGAGTCAGATCCTCCTCTACAATTTTTGCCAGGGAAAAAGTCCTGGATCTACTGGAAAATAGCACCACTATGTAATGTTGTTTCATATACCAGGATATGATCACTCTACAGAGTATCCTCTGGCAACCTGCCATGAAGACCACACAAACAGCTAGCTGAGGTGAATCCTACCTGTTTTGTCCTGGTTTGAGGTAGAACCAATTATCTTTTCAAGTAATCCAAAGGAGAGCTTCTGTTGTTCATTTAGTGGCCAGCTTAGCCTAAACCCAGACATGTTTGCAACTTGGGTCAACAGGAAAGAAACACAAATATCTGTGCAAGACTGCGGTGTGCTTGTACACAATTATCTTTAGCTCTAGCACAAATGCACTGTGGTTTCACAGGTCTTTTCATTTAAATCCAGGTCATACTGAGACTGAAAAGGTGTTTCTCTTTGGACAGAGGTGCCCTTCAGACCCATCTAGCTGTTACTGCTGGAGTCCGGTTCCCCCATTGCACCTGCTGAGCCCCTGTTCATGCTGAGAGGGACTGTAAAGCACTGTAAGAACTCTCCTGTTTCTCGATGACTGCAACTTTATAAACAGGAGATAAAATGAAAAAGACCCAAAAGCAACCATTAAATAAAGTGACTCTCTTCTAATCTACACGACCTACTGTTAACATGGACGAGAGTAGCTGTGGGAGTGAAAACTACTTGCAGTGAGTGGAGAAAGACCACCAGTGTTAGTGGTTGGTCACTCAAACTTGGCTCCCCGGTTCTCTCAGCTCTGTCATTGTTGCTTCTATTTGTGGGGTTTTTGTTGTTGTTGTTATTGTTGTTTTTGTTGGGGGTTTTTTGAACATCATATAAGAAGCCTTCAAACAACTGATTGTTGGAGGAATTAAAACCAACTTTGTAGAGTAGGGCTGGTGGTTGGACTCAATGATCCCAAGGGTCTCTCTCCTCTCTCAAGGGTCTCTCCCAAACAAAATGATTCTATGATTTTATGATCTAATACATGGTTGGGACACAGGAGGAAGGATACCTGGGATTATTCTCGCAGTAAAAATGGGTTGAAACATACCAAAGCACTGTAAGCTTTTAAGTGTAAATTAAACATAACATGGAAAGTTTGAGCTTCCCATCTGAGCTAGGGCTGTGGGTAAGCATCCAAATGAGACAGCAATGCTGAAGGAGCAATGCAGGACCCCAGCAAGCAAGCAAGCAAGCAAGCAAGCAGGACTCTTCTCAGATCTTTGGGCCAATCAAGTGCTAACTACCAAATAAAGACATTTAAACAGGAAATTTTCCATGAGGTAGCCTGGATTGACAGTAATGGGTATTTTCAGAAAACAGCTTATTGAAACCACTCACACATGTTTAGGTTTGGAAATCATCTACAGAGCCTGCACATTGTGAAATACAATGGAAGTTTGTACCAACTGCAATTGTCTGTTTATTTGCATGCTACTGAGTATCATCAGACACTCATACAGCCAGCAGTGCAAGGCTGGGAAGACAATAATACAGTGTCAAAACCAAGTCAAATCATGTCAGCGCAAATGATACACTGCAAACCAAAATAAATTGAACATTAAGTCTTAAAACAGCAGGGAGGGTGAGCTTCAAGACCTTACAAAATCAAGGAGCTTTAGGGACACTTCTAATTACCATGAGAAATTGCATATTAAGAACATGTTTGGTCATCCACACTTCAGCTCATTCTCAGCAGGTGTCTATGGTAGGCAGTCAAGGTAATCAACACAAATACAAACCAGCTGCCAGCTCCCATTTTGGTCAGATTGGGTCAGCGACATCTAGGAACAGAGAAATGCCACTGAAACGAATGGCTCCAGTAATGGGATTAGCAGATTATTTAGTAGCTTCCTCAGAGATTTCAAAGATGGTGTTGGTCCTGTTCATTGACTCCCAGGACTGGAGAAAGAGGAGCAAATAACCCAGCAGCAGATCTGACACTGAACCTGCTATGCTCCAGCTCTTCCACCCATGGTGGATGCCTATGATGTTATACCTGTGATGTTACTCCTTATACAGGAACCCCTTTAACTGACAAGTCTCCCCCTCCACAGCTACTGAAGTTGGAGTTATCAGTGTTCTCTTCCCAGCTGTGTTGCAGACAGGCTAGGGCACCTTGGATTTAAAATGAATACACTTGTCAATAACTCTATCTTGTAGGGAGAATAAGTGCTTTCAGCAGGAAACTTCTTGTATTCGGTTTCAGACCTTGGGGCGATATTTTTCTAAACATTTGAACTTAACATGGTGTTGTTGGTTTTTTGGGTTTTTGTTTGTTTGTTTGTTTGTTTGTTTTTCTGGGAGGAAGGGACATCGAAAGGCATCCTTTGAGTGCTGAAAAAATATTTTCACAACCTTTGGAAAGAGAGCAGCTCTGAAGCTTGAGGTATGAAATAAAATTCTTCCAGAGAACAAAGTATATTCCTCAATTCAGTTAAAAATACCAATTAATTCTCTTTCCTTTCTGTAGAAAGCCAGCCTCATTTACTGATTTTGCTTACAAAACATATAATTGACAATAGATTTTTCACACAGACATAGTTTGCTAATTGTGATGGTGAGTGATTCAGTTAACTGCATTTAGTCCTGAATCTTTGAACGATATTTATTCTTGTAATCAATTTATTCATCAACTATTGTGATACTTAAATTTATTTTTTGCATTGTTCCCTCTACTATACATTGAAAGTCTTCTAAGGGATTATTTTTAACTTTTAAAGACAAAAGGCTCATTTTAGCACTTTCATTGTTATTGCTTTATGAAGCGAATAACCATTCATATTGTTCTTGTTATTATTGATTTGCAGCAGCTGTTGCAGTATCCTCCCACTTTTGCTGTTGGATAACAGAGAATTATCTCAAAACCTGGAGAAATACCAGCATTTTCATGAGGAATGTGTACCAGAGATCCAAGTAAGGAAGAAATGCAGCATGCAAACCCCTGAAACACTCACTGGGGAGTTGTAGGTGTTCTTGATTATCCATGTGGAAGTGTAAAAAACTGTGGCCATGAAAGGTGCCTGTTGTTGCACGTCTGTTGCTTTGCCAGTTTGTCTTCTCCATTTGCAAAAATGCTTGTTTGTCCCCAAGTAATGCTTTTGGGGAGTAATGCAGAGAAATTTCCACATAATGAAAATACTAATACTAAAGTCAAGTCTGTGGAAAGTCATAGTGGGAAGAGGTTCCTAAGAAGATAAAGAAGTGAATCCAATTTCATTGTTAGACCAGTTAAGGAGTACTAAGCTGCCTCATTTTTCTCTTCTTATTAAGTCAACAGTTCTCACCATTATTGTTTTTCATTAATATCTGACTTATGGAGTCTCATTATTCTATAAAACTCGGCTTCTCTCATTCTAAAGTTTGTTTCCCTTTGAGAAGGAGGAAAAGTAAATATCAGTTCAAAAGCAAAGGGTAATTTATTTTTTAAGTTATTACAAATTTGATATTATTAATATAATCTCATTACTCTCAGCAGTGTAGTCATGTTTTTAGTACCTCAGGCTTAGCAGTCCCCTGAATAAAGGTATTTCTAGGAAAATAAACTATTGGTGTCTGATTCATAAACGCTTTAGTTTTTCAAATGCACATAGAAATAAATCCCTTGAACTATTTAATACTGAAGTGATTTTATAATAAGTGATTTTATTCAACAATAAATGCAGCTCTCTATCTAAGGGCTATCAAGGGGAAGATAGATGATAACAATTCACATCATTATATACTGTCACGATTTTGGTTTGGTCCCTAAAATAGACAAGAGTGGTATGTAGCTGGAAACAGAAACCACTGCAGTTACCGAGCTCATATTGCCTCTTCTGGGACACTTGTGGACAGGGGAAATAGGACTGTTTATAAGGAGTAAGGGGGTGGGGAAAAAAGCAACAGATTTCTTGCAAAAAGCATTCTACAGCAATATCCTGTAACATCCCAGGTCAATCTGGGACATCTATCAAGTAAGTAAAAAGGTTTTGGTTGTGCGTAGAATTTTGTATCTGACCTGTGACACAACAGGCCAACTTTATCAGGCTGGAGATGTCATTACAGCAGAATCACTTCTTGACTTTCCCAGTATTGTTTCATACTCTTGCATCCTCCCAAGCAGTTTTAAATCATATGATACAAACTCCAGCTCCAACCCTCCCATTTATTCTTCTCTTTCCTCAGTGCTCACAATGATTTCCTGAGGTGCTGAGCTCCACCCCTTGAGGGCAACCCCTTGGAGGTCCCCACTCCACTACTGTGTGTGAGCATTCAAAGCGGGACACCAAAGACGAGGGACTGAGCCCCACACTGCATTATTGCTGTACTTGGTGCATCTGCTTTGGCGTAAGGGCAAGTTGCACGGTACCTGTAACACAGAACCACTGCTTTGGCACTGTATCGGTGAAATCACCTGACAACATTCACAAAGATGATGAAATGCCCAGTGTGGGTAACAGAGCCTCAGACTACATTACTTTATTGTTTTTAAATATTGCATGAAAATAACACTTAGACTTCTATTTGGTCTCATCTGTCTATACTGGCTTCTTGGACATACCAGAACAGGACCAGACTGCATATTTCTCCCACCATACACTAACTGTCTGAGTTTCCCCTTTAATCACTGTGAAATAAATAAGTTCTCTTCATTTCTTCCTATTGTTCAGGGAATGAGACGATTCCCTTCTAGCAAACACAAACCAGTAATATGCCTTTTTGGGGTGAAATTACGTCTTCCGTGCTCTGCAGTTACTATGGTTACCATCCCACAGCATCCCTGCATGCACAGCTAAAAGAAACAGCACAAAACCAAATGTCCACATTAAAGCACAAGGAGAATCCTGTACAACAAACAAAAGGAGCCTCCCATGCTAATCCTGGGAGGAGATGGATGTAGACAACTTCTCTGTATGCACCTGACCCACACTGCCTGGAGAGATCCCTGTATAGTTTAAGCACCCAGACACCTGCCTGTGAATGTGGCTGATATTGGTGGGGCCACAAACATCCCTGACCTCTTCCCCATTCCAAAACATCATGGGGGTGACAACAGTACTCCAGG
Organism: Jacana jacana; assembly: GCA_013400555.1. Classification (NCBI taxonomy): domain Eukaryota; kingdom Metazoa; phylum Chordata; class Aves; order Charadriiformes; family Jacanidae; genus Jacana; species Jacana jacana. Next base: position 29,379 of record VZTM01000426.1, on the reverse strand, counting down.
CCATGGAGGATTTGGAAGACCCACCTGTGCAGCTAATGGCAATCAAATCCTCAGCTCTTCCCCTCCTGAGCAGACTGCTCTGCACCAGGGAAGCATCAGTGCTTGGCAGGAGGTAACTGGAGACTAATGGGGGCAAGCAGAGGGAGGAAAACAAAACCTGTCTCTCTGGTTAAGCTGCTTGCCCAGGAGGAGACCTGAGTTGTCACTTTCCCACAAGGGCTAAGGCTTCATATCACTGTGACCACAGTGAAGAATCACAAAATCACATGAAGAATATAGGAAGCTTTCCTGGGAGGTGAGAAGCAGGAGTTGGACTGCCCCACAGTCCAGTTTGACTGGACCTCCAGGCAGACTGGTTATCTACCCTACACTCCAACACGCACCCATAAAATACTGCATGCTTAGATGAACACTTACTTGTCGCTTCCAGGCAAAGACATCAGTAACAGAAAGCCACGATAGCTGTGCTTTGAAGAAAGACCTTAGGATTGAATATTATAATTCCAACAGCTCAGCAACTAAACAGAAGAAAAACAATCCTACAAGTAGAGATAAGCTTTACAAAAATCCCCAGTATTAAAAAAGCCACATATTTTGAACTTTGACCAACCAAGTGACCCAGGAAACACACTGAGTTAATGGTTGACAGTCCATTCCCTATGTACCTAACTTCTCACTCCTATAAATAACTGACCAGAGAACCAACTCCATTGCAATGCCAGTGGCATCACCGGGCAACTGAATAAATGGCCTTTCTATGGTACAGAGGTACAGTCATATGGCATGGAAGAAATCAGAACAAGCATAAATATGGGAACCCCTGCAGTCAGCAAAATTAAATGTTTTCAACAGCGAGTGAAGGGAAGAGACCGGGGTCCTCATGGGTACCCAGAACCTGTGTTGCAGCCAGTCCACAGAGACTAGTGCTGGGTTTCACCGCACACTGGCATGACGGAGGCTTCCACTTCTGGTATAGGGAAATAGCTCCTGTAGAGTGACAGTGCTGAGGAACAATCCAATTTATGCGAAACTTAGATGCCAGCCAAGTCAGGCAACAGAGTTATTATCCTGCACCTTCTTACTTTTGCTTTTTCTATGAGAGCATCACTGTATGATAACATTCAATGTTTCCACTGGGGAAAAAATGCAAACTGAATACTACAGTCTAATTATTTTCTATGTTTGTTTGTTGATTTGAGATTGCAGCACCAAGAAGGTCATTGCATTTCAGGGTTGCCTTCTCTTTGTATCTGATCTGCTAAGGTTGATTGAAAGCAGAGTAACATCTGAATGGTGAGTTCTTCCTTCAGTGTCTATGGTAAGGTCAGAAATAAGGTACAATTACAAGTACAAATAACAACAAGAAAAGTTCTGGATGTTTCAGATTCATTGTCCCTGTTCTTCATTAACAAATGATTGGCATGGGGTGGTGTGAAATGTGAGGGAATAAAATAGAATGAAAGTGTGAAAATGCATCCTGAATTCCCCAATGCTTCCCTGCTGTGTCCTTAGGGCATTTCAAGACCTACCTTGCAAAAAGGCTTTGCATAATAATCACTGCTATGATTAGAGCGGTGTTTCACATTATATAACATGTACATAGATGGGCCAATGTTAATGGCATGGCCTTCAACAAGGCCAAGTGACGGGTCCTGCACTTGGGCCACAACAACCCCATGCATCGCTACAGGCTTGGGGCAGTGTGGCTGGAGAGCTGCCTGGCAGAAAAGGACCTGGGGGTGCTGGTCGACAGGAGGCTGAACATGAGCCAGCAGTGTGCCCAGGTGGCCAAGAAGGCCAATGGCATCCTGGCTTGCATAAAGAATAGTGTGACCAGCAGAAGTAGGGAGGTGATTGTCCCCCTGTACTCAGCACTGGTGAGGCCACACCTTGAGTATTGTGTCCAGTTCTGGGCACCTCAGCACAAGAGAGATATCGAGGTGCTGGAGCGAGTACAGAGGAGGGCAACAAAGCTGGTGAGAGGCCTGGAAAACAAGGCTTATGAGGATCGATTGAGGGAGTTGGGGTTGTTTAGTCTGAGGAAGAGGAGGCTGAGGGGAGACCTCATCACTCTCTACAACTGCTTGAAAGGGCACTGTAGAGATATTGGTGCTGGTCTCTTCTCACGGGCAATGAGTGACAGGACAAGAGGGAATGGCTGCAAGCTGCAGCAGGGTAGGGTTAGGCTAGACATTAGGAAAAAATTTTTCACGGAGAGAGTGGTCAGTCAGTGGAATCAGCTGCCCAGGGAGGTGGTGGAGTCACCCTCCCTGACTGTGTTTAAGAGCAGATTAGATGTGGTGTTGAGGGATCTAGTGTAGGGGAGAACTTGTAGAGTAGGGCTGATGGTTGGACTTGATGATCCCAGGGGTCTCTTCCAACCTAAATGATTCTATGATTCTATGATTCTACAGTTCACCTGATAAGCATTGCAAGAAGAATTACTTGCAAATAAAGTTTCACAATGTTCCTGGCTTTAGAACTTCTCCCTCTCTGCCTAACAAAGCACCCTCGACAGTTTTCTCAGCAGCTCCTCAGTAAAACTCCCTAAAGAGTAAGAACATTCTTTAAAATTCCCTCTAAATGATCACAAATTCATAATAGCAATGATACCAGTGGCTCCATAAGCAGCTCACCAGTGGAGCATTACTGGTCTTCAAAGGACTGTGACCTTGGAGCTGAGTAAAACCAGTTTTAGGAGCAAGACGAAGAAGAAGAAAGGCCAAATATCCACCCCGTGTAAGAGACACAGTAACGTTGGATGTAATATGGGCTTGCAAGCCAGTAAAGAAATGGCAAGTTGGAGTACACATTAATGAAGACAAAAATGATCCCAAGAGGGTTGGAGGAAATTCTCTGGGAGGAAATCATCAACACCTTGCAACTTGGGATGCTGAGGATACGCCATACCCACAAGACTGAAACTGGATCCAGAAGAGCACTGGAAGGTTGAGCATAACACCAGAGAAATGGCTGGGTATTAGAATGTTTTGTGTATTTTAACACAATTTTAATAATTTGAACTTGTGTTCATTGCAATTGTTGTAACTGGAGTAATAATAACTATTTCATCAGGCTCCTAAGACTTTAAGTAGGCTAAATTCTTGGCTGTGCATCTAATGATGTAAAGCATTAGCAAGATTTTGTGTGTAACAGGCCAGTAGGGTTTCAAGCAACCTATTCTGTAGCTTAGATGAAGCAAGTTGGTAACAGTCGTCCTGAGGATACACTGCTAGCAGAGTGAAACGGGCACCTCTAACACCACAGCTATGCCTTCTTGGGGAAAGGTGGGCATTGTCTTCCATTAATTCAGGCTCCCAAGCTGCAAATGGACATGGACAATGCTGTTTGAAGAGTACTTGGACAACACTGAAATAATAAAAGCCTGAAATAATTTAAGGTAAGAATCTGAGGCTTCTTTTAGCACAGAGGATATAGCAAAAAGCCATAAGATATAATTTAGGGCTGTCCTCTTCTCCCTTTTGCTGATTTATATTTGGCTGAACTCTATTTAGAATTATTTATGTTCCATATTTAGTTCTCCATGAAAAACAAGTACATCCTTTGAGTCCTAAATCAATTTCAAATACTATGGCAGGTTTAATCACATAGTTTTGCAAAACCTCCACTATGTACATAGCTTGAATTATTTTTTTTTCTTTTTAGCAGCATTTATTCTACTATTTTAAAAGCTAGTAAGCAAGGTTAGGTATTCACAGGCAGTAAAGTGTAATGTTTCCGTAATCAGGGAATAGCTAGTGCTCAATACAAATGCTAACATAGTTTAAACATGATATAACCTTTCTAGATTTAAAATCATTAGCAAATAAAATGTTAATAAATTTTTCTGGACTGTATCTAGATTTCTTTTTCCATTAGTGACCTTGCTGGTACAGAATGAACAACAACCAAAATCTATTTTTCTCAAAGAAGGGTTTCCAATATAACAAATAACAGTAAAGAAAAAATGTTTAAGTGAAAAATCCTTACTCATATGAACCATGAATGTAAAAAAAGACACTGTGTTCCTGGAAAAAAAGTAATCAAAGCATAATTAGCCGTAAATAATATATCCCTCCATCAATGACACTTCTTTATTGGATCTTTAACCATTTGTAGCAGGCTCTAATCTTGAGCAAAATCCTGACTATCCTATTGCAAATGCAGGCTGTACAGTTAATAGTTTACTATCTTTGTTTTGTTTTATTTTAGGTAGAGTGCCAAAAAGTGCCTGTATAGAGAACAAATCCCACCCTAGCAAATATCATACACAGTTTGGCAAGCAAACTTCTGAGACGAGTGGAAGCTTTAGGGCTGGTGGCAGTGCAGCGCTGCCAATGAGCCGCAGTTAGGGAAACCCGCCTGTTTCCATGTCTGCTCATCCTATGAACAAAGCAGCCCACATTTCAGTTATGCCAAAATGTGAGATGTTTCAGGACATAAGCCATCAATGAATCTATGAACCAACCAAACCACAAACACTTCCTGATGCATTTTAGTGCCAGATATGCTGCACAAAGTAGTCCCAGTTTGTAGCCCACCTTGTCCCCAGAGCAGCTGTTCCCAGAGTAGAAATGGGTTTGCTGGGTCCTTAAGTGTGCTGTTGGCCAGAGACATACTTGCCAAGCCAGCCTAGGAGCAAAAGCCATGCTCAGCCATCAAAACTCTAACCTAAGCCTGTCACATTGGGTATAAAGAGGTGGAGGGCAGAGAGACCAAAGTAGGCCTGAGGAACATCTTCTCCAGGGACCTTTTCTTTCTCTTTTTTCAGGTATAAACAGTTTCCCTGCCTGGAGGGCCTTAGATTTTGGTGCCATCAGCTGCAAACACCATTTCTTGTGATAGCAGGGCCATCTCTCCCAGTAGAGTCCAGGCCAGCTACTGGTGATGCTGTGCAAAAGCAAGACAAGAGCTGAGCAGCAAGCTTTCATGTGAAAATGATGATAGCAGCCCTTACTCTAGTGGCAGCTGCAGATGTCCAGTGGTGCTGGACACAGTTTTTTAGGTACAACATTAGGTAGGGCATTTTGTTACTTCTGAATGGAAATGGTTGGGCATTTTAAATCCAAGGCATCCCATATCCCACCCCTTTGTTTGCAGCAGCAACCTGCATGTGATGGGAGGGGGACTCTAATTTACTCCAGACTGTTCTTCCCCAGTTCCCTGGTGGAGCTCAGACACAAGTGCTCCACTCGGCATGGCCCCAGTCTATGGAAACACGACCAGGCCGTGAGCTTCAATTACATAACTGCAGAAACAATCCTGCCTTGTTAATTGAAAATCGCTATAGCTCTCTCTAGAATGAAAAAGCCTAAACTATAGAAGCAGGGGCTCCAACATATACATACTGATTTATATTCACAGTCTGCCTCCTCCTTGCCATATTATGAGTATAATCCCAGGCATTCAGGATATTTTGTTTGCTTTGGTGTACAGATACAGACTTACATGTCTGATATTTTTTATGATAAACTATACAGGTGTAATTCTTCCTGCAGACCCAGCAAAAATCATCTTGGATACTTTGAATGATTATGAATGTATGAACACAACCCCCCCCCAGCCCCCCAACTTCAACCAGCAACAACACTGAGTTAGAATACAAGTCGCAAGGAATAGATGTGGGTCAGTGAACTGAATGGGGCTCATAAGCATCTATCTTTGACAGGCCAGCGCTACACTGGAGAGCAGAGTGTAGCTCTGCAACATAGGGATGATTGCAGCCAAGAAGAAATGGTCAGCTCAGTGTAAGGATAGAAGTATGGGGAATGATGCTACAGGATCAATAAATTCTTCCTCCACCTCCCACACAGTGAATCGCTTTGCAGTGCTACATGGAACCGCCAAGATCAATTTCTCAAGCTTTGCACTGCCTGCTGAAATCTGGGAGAAATGTGGGGTTTTGCTCACCAAATCCAGTAATGTAATTAACAGAGCAATAGAGAAAATAAGAATAAATCCTAAAAAATCAAATTGCATGCTATCCATATAGAATTTTGAATGAGCATATTACTAAATTGACATCCAGTTATTATTGCAGCGGCACTCCTAGGGCTCCAGTCTGCCAAGGAAGCATTGGCTGGGGTACGATGGAAGAGGGAGACCAAGAGTTGTCTTCATTATCAATTAGTTTAATATGGAGTTTACACAGCCAGGGCAAATCCTTTGAGCAAAATCATTCTGCCAGTCAATACTCTACTTGCTAGTATGAACAGTCATGTGTGGACATCATTTCTTCCATATTTTCTTAATTCTACAGATGATGACAGGTTTTATTGTCATAAAGGGAAACTTTTTACTGCAGCATGCACTGAGCAGTAACACTAACTGTCAGGAAGAAATCAGGAATCCCCCATGAGGAAGTGTTTTTACCTAAAATGCACCATTTAATTGCACTTACAACTGTGAAAAAGGGATTAGTGTGGTTTCCCTTTGTGGCATTTGTTAGTATAATTCTGAGCTGTTTGTCTTTATTTCACTGCTTCTTGTTCAACAAAAGTATTTGATTAGCAAGAACTATGTTGCTTTTGTGAAACTTAAAGCTATATTTGGAATTAGGACCTTTTTTATTAGTATGCATTAAAATCTGTTATTGATCTCCTAGAGGTGCTAATATAAGTGTCTCTTGTAATATGAAAACAAATTAGATTCTGATCAGGTTCAAAGTGTTCAATCAAGGACTACCTAGCAGCATTTTTAAATGAAATGCAGTTTGCGTTTGGCATTTCAGATCAGGTATTTGATTGAAAGTCAGGAAGAATTCCCAGTGATATAGCATCTCTCTCCCTTCACTGGGCATCTAAAATGCATCTAGCATTCAGCTGCTGCATAATGTTGACATATTGTTTTGTTCAGTCCAGAGCACTTTGACATTTAATGTATACTATGGTGGCTAACTTAAAAGGAAGCACTGCAGTACATTAGCTTAAAAAACATTTGCTAAACGTTTTAAAGCCAACTTCTTTATGACTAAAGATTGCCACGTTCATTAACAGAATGCAAATGTGTAATGTATCACATCTTCTACTGACCATGGAGTTTACTTCTACTAGTCTTCATAGAGAAGTGATAAAATATATGAAGCTACAGTACAGTGACCTTTTGAGACAGCAGATAAGCTCAAGGACCCACTGTGCAAGGTGCTGTACATGGGGCCATGAGAGGACTCTGTCCTGAAAAGCTTATCATTTATACTTGAAAAGGGAAGTGTAAGGCATCTATGGTATTTCTGCCATAACCCAAATGCTGTTACCAAATAGCGATGTTTTCATTTCACCTTACTCCATACCTGAATAAATCACTTTAGGGCTCCATACAGTCAATAGAGAGAAATACACACTTTGAGGGTGCAATTCATCTAATCCCTGCTTTGTAGAAAGCCGTCTTTAGTAGAAAATAGTGTCACCTACTTTTGCCAACACTAACAGCCAGACCTTCTGTCTTCCCAGAGGTGCACAACCTGCCGTGCATGGGCATGCAAGGTGAGGGAAGTGCCCTCCTCCATCAGCACAGGCTCCGTGAGTGATCGCTCACATCAGACACAGACATGAGTCTCATCTGTGCTATTGGAAATCTATGGTTCACTCTGGGGTGAAAACCAGAGCTCAGAGACACCAGGACTGTTGAACGGTGAGCAATCATGAAACCTCACTGAGGTAGCAGAAACCAGAATCCAGCTCTTTGGGGTGCTCATCTAAACTGATGAGATTTTAAACACTCCATCTTTGTAATATATCTACTTAAAGAATAGCACAAAGCCTTCAGTTTCAGGACTGCAACTGAGATGGGCGGCTGCTGCACGCAGAGATTATTGCAACCAAATAATGGTCTCAGCGGTTTAGTCTCTTTATTCAGATTTACATTAACTCAATCAAAAAGAACAAAGAGCCTATGTGGTATTACAGCTAAAATATATAATTAGACAATATTTCACATGAAAATACCTCCCGGTCAAGGAAATGCTCAAGCCTCAGAACATGCTAGGTCCTCCCCTCCAGAGCCAGCAGATACTTGCAGGGACATCTCCTGCACTGCGGGGTTTAGCTCCTGTGCCAGCTACAAGGCTCTGGCTAAACAGTCTCTGATTAGATACCTGGTGCCAGTCTTTGCTCATATTTTACCGCTCTTTTACATTAAGTGGCAATTAAAGATGTGGGGCAATTAAAGATGTGGCTTTGTAAGTGACTCTAAACTCAGCATACCTCTATTCAGACTCCTCCCTCAACCTGGATTTTGCTCATTTTCTGAGGCCTTCCAGTGTACTTCTGCAAACTCTTACCATTACTGATTTCCTAACTATGCAGCAAAGCTCCTAAGAAAATAACACGAGCTCTCTGGCTGATTTGCTAGTGTTCACTCAAGTGACTACTACTGGCAAATAATTCACATTGTGAATGTCTGTGTTGTGAACTGGCAAATAATTCACACATCTGTGAACTTCATTTCTTGCTGCCCTCTGAATTAATGGCTATCTAATGCCTGCCCTCCTTCAGTTCCCAGGCAGGTAAGGCCTGGGCTGGTGGACAGGAAGCAGGAAGACACTTATTTGTTGTATGGCCCAGAGCACCTTTCTCCCCTCTGGCCTGGCACAGATGTGGCTGCGAGAATGCTCAGCCTGCATGGAGCCAGCACAAATGAAGACAGACCAGGGGCTTCAGGTGCTGCTGCACATGGAGAACTATGAATCAGAAGCTGAAAGATTAGGAAAAGTGTCTCCTGTGCTGTCTGTTAGCATGGCCATGTCAATACACCCCAGGCTGGTGAAGTGCAAAAGAGGGAAATGGAAGAAAATACAGGTACATAACTGGTGCATAACATTTCTTCCATGTTGTCTTCTGATTTAACACATGCAAAAATAATAAAAAAAAAGATCTCTAACTGTCCCATCAACAAGAACAATGCATTACCCATGCTAATCCTCTTTCATTGTTACTCTATTTTAATGTTCCAGGGTGATGAGAAAGCTAAAGAACAGTGATTGCTGCAAGCTCCACCGAAAATCTAAGCATTAAAAGGTTTTCTTTACAGGTGGAATCTTTTGCCTCTGCTGCAGCAAAAGCAGGTTGTGATGGGGCAGCATGCTGCCAGCATCCCCTGCATCCAGGGGGTGAGAAATAGCCCTTTTCTCCAAAGTCACACTGCCCTGCCTGAGCAGTGTGTGAGACGGTGCTGAGCCTTGCTGGGGAGGGACACCACAGCACGCTGGGTGCCCGCCTTGCTGCCCATGAGATCACCTAGAAAACACAACACAGCAGGACCTCTCTAGTAACAGAAGGTCACCAGTCACTAAATGCAAGATGATGCAGCCCAATGCCTCATCTGTGCCCTCGTTTCCCTGCTGGGAGGTGGTGTGAACTGGGAATGCCAAGGCTAGAGTTTGAAATACAGAAGTGAACCAGGGAAAGAAAGCCCTGTAGTTCCCACCAGAGCACTGAATGGGGTTTGTTACAAGCCTAATTAACTATTATTTTCAAATAACAAAATTAAGATGTAACAATTTAATTTGTATTTTTTATGAACTTGAAGTCAATCATTTACCACTTTGTAATACCATTCATTATGGCACAAAAGCATGTGGCTTACCATATCGTGCTGAAAGCACTTTACATATGTAACAAAAAGGCTAAATTCACCCTTAAACTAACTTGATCAAGGCCAGTTCCTTTAGGATTGAGCTTTACCCATTTACAAGCTTAGGTACTAACTTCTGAGGATGGCATCAATCCTAGGTAATAAATGGTGTTCACACAAAAACTAAGAAGAACTACCTGGTTTAATTTACTGCAGCAGCACTACAACCTGCCTCCAAACAGAAACGGCAGGCTGCTGAAGTTTTGACATTTGAACACTTTCCATTAGTTGACACACTAGTAATTTGCCTGGTATCATCCTAAATAATTATACATATTGTGACCAAAATAATTTGGCGAGCAGCCAACTAGGAATTTCCAATTAGGAAAAAGTTAATTATGTGCTTGTCACAGAATGCACTCTGTTTATGGCAAAACGTGTTGACTTTAAGTCAATCTTGATATTTACAGTGAATTAAAAGTTAGCACAGAGTGTAAGTATTTATGCTAAGGACAAATTGCCTGGAGAGGAAAACAGAAGAGGGAAGGTGGTTCCTCCATCAGCTGGAGGTGGATGGGTTGGGGTGGAGCACCCCATCACCTTCTCTGGAATCGCTTTGCAGACTCCCAACACAGTGGAGAGGGGAGCGGAGTGGGCAGATGGTCTTCACCAGGCACTACAACAAACCAGCCGGCAACACCTGAAAAGATGCAGATAAACTGTGGCAGACCCCAGCCATGCCTTTGCAATGAAACCTGGGAGCAAACCACTGGATTAGCAGGGAATTTCCTCAAAGATTCATTTTGGGGATCAATCTCATTAAAGACTGTAACCAAAAGCCAGAGGGCGGTAATAATTTGCTGATGATACCTACTTAGGAGGAGTTCTGGCAATTCAGAAGAGAACGAGGATTACACACAGTAATAACCAGATGACCTTGAGGTCTGTACTAATAGAAATGGATGGAAATCAATTGTGCCAAGAGCAAGGCCATACACCTAGGGACTAATAATGAGCACTTCTGGTATAAGCAGAGAGTTCATCACCTGGAAATGGTAGAGAACAGATATCTTGATCTCTAGACAGACACTTCTAGACATTCAGAAGCACTGGCTGATCACAGAATCACTGCAAACCACCTACGTGAGGCAGAAATGGCACAAAAGATCCTAGAACGTATCAGAAGCATTTCCACAGAGATGGGGAAGCAGTAACAGCACTGCGCAGAGAAATGGTGGGATGTCCCCCCAGTATTGTGTATGAAAGTATGGTTTGCTTGCAGGTTTAAGAAAGGTGATTTCAAAGTGGAGCAAGAACAGAGATGTGGCATTCACAATGCTCTGGAAGATTACATGTTTAACTTACAAGAAGAGACTAAAAGAACAGGGTCTGTTTGGATAAGATAGGGGAATGGAGAGCAGATTACAATTATTCAGTATAAATACAGTAGTGGGGTAAGAATTTGCATATTTATTACCAGGGAGGGAAAAGAGCTGGTTAAGCTAGAGGACACTATGAAAATGAGCAGGTATAGGTGTATTGCTAACACATTTATATCAAAAATAGGAACGACACTTCTAATCAACAGAAGAACTGAGCACTGAGGCCGCTATCTATTTACTTTTAAGACAGATGGTGATACAGCTACGGAAGAAGTTGCATGAGACAAATGCCTGCAACTGCAGGGGTTGGAGGCCCCTTAGGAACATCTTTCAATGCCTGAGCTCCAGGATGAGCTTGAACAGAGAGCCCTGGTGTCTGCTGGGACTTTTCCCATGTGACCTCTTGCAGACGCAACTTGCACCTAAAACAATTGGGTAAATGAGTTCTTTTATAGGGTTTTTTTCCTGTATAAGCAGAAATCTTGGCTTTCTGATGAAAGAATACAATAAAATTTAGCTGTTTTCAGAAAAACAGTCAAATGCAGCAAATTAGCTGGTTCTACCTCACACCCAGGTGACCTAAGTGGACTGAAATGTCACTAATTTGTCTATTAAAAGTATTACTATTTATCATTCCTTTCTGGAACTGTTTGCAACAACGGAATCTCAAAACATCATAAGGATTACAAAACTTTAGCTTAGGTCATCAACTTCTATCCAGACTTCATAACCCTGAAAATTCTCCACTATCTATAAGTAGGGAATATCCCACAGTAACGGAGACAAGTAGCTTTACTTGAAATTCTCCAAGCTCAGAATGAGAAAAATGTAACTCATAGACTCTATTAATATATATATTTTATATATTATTGCTAATATAAAGCATTGTTCTTTTTCACATGGTTATATGAAACAAACTTTTCAACTTTAACTTCAATATATATCAGATACGTGCCTTTCTGTCCATATTGCCTTCAGAATGAGAACTAAAATAACATAATAGGCATTAAATCATCAAATCAAAAAAATGCATCAGCATCTTGTGTTGTTATGAGAGGTACTATACAGTACAATTTACAGGGTAATAGGCCTATTCATCATCGGCACATCACTCACTCCAGTTTCTCTGCTCAGATGACACAGGGCAGGAATTTTGATGGACTACTTGTCCTTGCTTTGATTAAAATAAAACATGGCTTGAAAATAACAAACTTTGCCTGCCATTCTGCATGTCTAAAATACCATTCTTTTGTTACCAGCAGGGATCAGAAGTACTGAATATGGTGATGACAACATTATGAAATCAAAGGTTGCACCCAAACCCCATCTTTTCTAAATTCAGTGTATCAAGCTGGGATAAGGATCACAGAGACATGCATTTATCTTTGCATTTCTGAACTGCCCTGGTTTGGCAGCACGATAATCCAGAGGTTAATTGAGGACTCAGCGCACCTGGGTTCCACTCCCTGCTACAGTCTGGTCATCCTGTATGACATTAGAGAGGTCTCAGGCTAAAGAAAATGGTGTGCTTGAATACCTTCAGCAATCTACCCTTAGTCTACCGCAGTCTTCTAGTCTACTACATCTTTTGTCTACATCTACGAAGAACTTGTTCTGCTCTGTTCTTCACTAACTGGGAATGAAGATGAATAAGGATTGTGAGGCACTTGAATATTATGAAAATAAACCTATAAAAAATCTTCTAGAAATAGTTTCTAGTGCAGTGGCAAATGGGTACCTTGCTCCATGACGTAAAGGGATGGCCTCTGCATGACTCTCACTGGGAGGAAATGCTCTTGCCTTTGATGTGCTCTGGTGAAGATTTTACCCCCACCTCTTTCTAATTTTTCCAGAGGGTTCTTTTAGTTACAATGCACAGGGTAGCTGAGACTGAAGGGATACTATAAGAAGGGAACAACCTTCAGACAACAGTCTGTTTTTTTAAAGACCTAGTTTAGTTGCTTGCATTCCCACAGTAGAAAAGTAAAAGACAGCTGAAGCACATGGATGTGAGATGCACTCTTTGCCCCCAGCTAGCTAACTGAACACAAAACCATGTTGTACCCACAGCTAGAGACAGCCATCAACAGGTATGAGGAGTGAAATCCTGCTGGTCCCCACACTGCTTACCTCTCTGTGTCAGCCAATGCACCAGACAGCCCCACATTAACCTGTTGACTCCACACCCTGCTTTTCTGTGTCCATTGTTGCTATGTTTCCAGCCTATTCAGTGTTTCCTAAGTAATCAAAACTCAAAAGCATTGTAATTCTACTCTGATTTCATGGTGATAGGCTGAGGTTTCTTTGTCTCGGTCACTAAACCAATGTCTTTGCTAGCTGGAGGAGCCCAGAAGTGTCTGTGGCCACTGCAAGTGTCTGGCTGCGGGACCTAAGACGGCAGCACGATCCTCAGACCACACAGCATTCTATACATAAATCTGTCCTGAAATATCATTTGAAATTTTTATTTCATGGTTTGTGGCATTTCAAGTTTTTCTTTCTGTTTTAAATATGCCCATTTCACAAAGCACAAAACCAAACTTCCTTTCATATTCCTGCACCTCCCACTGCAACCAGAGAATGGAGTGAGCCCTCTCCCCCAAGAACCACCGCTTACAACATTTTAAGGGGTAATGAGAGCTTTCTATCCCTCTTCCTCTCTTTAATTAGCCTGGTTTCAGGTCACTATGGGCTCCCTTTGTGTCTACAGTGCAGTCTCAACTGATACTAAATACGCTTGAGATGACATGTCTGAAACATCGAACAGCCAGTTACTCTGAGAATACCCTCATGGCTTTGACTTCTCTCTTCCTCCAGGTAAAGAAGACGACCCACTCCTTTCTCTTAAAACAATAAGTGATGTGCCTCCTGTAAAAGAAATGTCTGTACCACAGTCCAAGCTGGGAAATGTCACAGGCATCCTGACTGCATTAGAGGGCATCCGCACCCCTACTGATGTTGGTTTAAAGGTGCCCGTGTTGCACAAATCTCCTTCCAAATCCTTCCCAGCTCACTCACAAGCATTTGTTAAAACTGGCATGTACAATTTTTAGTGAGGATCCAATTTTTTTAAGCTATTTTTCAGAACAATCTGTACTCGCCCAGTACAGTGACTACAAGACAAGAGACGCTTCATGCATTGTAGCTCCTGTTATGGCATGATCTTCCTAAAGTTGAGAGATAGAGCAGTTGCTGTAAATCATCATCACTGCCAGCTCACGCTGTGGTACAGGCAGCTGATGTCAGTGCCATGGTGCAGAAGTGAACAAGGACAGAATGAGATGCCATGATTATTTCCATGACCCCAGACAGGTGAGTACGTGCCTAGAGGAGGGAGAAGCAGCCACACCTCTTGGCTTTACTTCAGGCTGGGATTAGAATATGCTGACAAGAAGCAAGAGGCCTGAAGGATGGAAGGACTGTTGTACAGATTGACACTCCTGCAAACTGTGCAAATGGGTTGTCCTAATGAGGAGGTGCATCCTCCAATGACCTGCTGTCACTCAGGCACCCCATTTTCCAAGACCCACCAGCAGTGGTTTGAAGGCACAAGACAGACAGCAGCACATTAGCTCCATGACGCGGCCTAGTGAGAAATCTCAGCCCAACAGATAAATTATCCTCATTTTTCAAAATATATGCCCATATGAGTGTCTATTTGATGAACACTGCTGAAGAGCATTTTATGCTATCAGCTAAATAGTGGTACTTGTTTACAAACCAGGCTAATTATGGACACCATCATATTTACTGTTTTATGAGCTCACCAGTGAAAAACACAGACCTGTTGCAAGACCAAAAATCAGATTTTGGTCATAAACCACCGCTAATCTTTGACTCCATTTATAGATATTCAGAACCATTTCAGTGGAATGCAGAAAGGATAAATGCAAGATGGACTGATAATTATTTCCCCTTAATTAGGATTTGATCTTTTGTACATCAGGGGGATGAAAACAAGCCTAGATACACACACTCCTATTCATTCAGTAATTCTAAATGACATGGAATTAAAAGCAGAGCAGCGAATCCCTCACTCAATATGCACACACAATTCCCATTAAGAATAACGGTTATTTTGCTGTGACCAGTACGTGTTTTGAATGCTTCATTTCCATCACATATTTCCATTCAATTACATCTATTGGCAGCAAGGCTTAAACACTAAGAAGGGGGAAAATGAACTGGAGGCTAAAAAAAATACTGTCTACGCAGTGTTTTGCAGCACCACAACATCTATGCCCTGTTCCTGTAAAACAATGTCAATAAAGCAGACTTTAGTCCTTCATTACTTTTATACACAATTTAGGTGCAGCCTTGACCGATACCATGAGCAGTAGCAAAGGTAGGAACCAGTCCCATGTGCCACACTTATCAACACAAAATTCCACACTGAGGTGCACTGTTCCTTATTTGAGGGTCCATTGTGAAGAGAAGCTGGTGTGCAGTGCCTCAGGTTGTTTGATGATGTCTGAGGACTCTGGTCACTAAGCGATACCTCTCCAGCCCTTTCTCCTCTGACATACAACCCCCTCCAGTGCATTCCATGGAGAACACATGCAGCCTCTGACTTGTAATGGCAACTACACAGTGAAGAGAGTTTCTTAACAAATTAAATAAAACTTTTTTCCATGCCCTGTGATTGCTGAGGATCTGAAGTTTGGTAACCACTACTGGAGCAAAAAGGTTTTTCTTTGCTGGAAATAAAATATTTGCTACAGAAACACCTCTGCATGATGCACTGACAATAGTTTTCCAAACTATAGATCCGGTTCTTCTTGATGCTACCAGGACTTATAATAAAGGGGTCCTTGCTGTCATGAATCAGAGCAAATGTAGGTAGATGCAATCCTGCATCCCACTCAACTGAGACGGGATGAATGGAGGATGCCAGGACCCCAGGGCAGAGGGGGGGTACCTCCAGAGAGAGGGAGAGACCCTCTGTCCCACTGTTCTCTCCAAAGAAAATAAAAAATTCTCTAGTCTCATTTGCTTTGCCAAACATTTCTACAGGGTAATACTGCAGGTGAAATGGTGAGAGTGGGATTTTCTGCACGAGGCCATAAGACAAAGCTGGAGACTATCAAAAGAGTCAAAAAATTTCTCTATCATAAAAGCTCTGAAGTCATCAAAAGTACACTAAAGATTAGTGATCCTGTTGGGAGGTATCTGTAATTCACTTTGGTGGCTGACCATTGGGCACAGTTTGGGCAAGGGTGTCCCTAAATTTTAATGTGTTTGCTGGAACACATGTAAAGTTTTAACATTCATAATCAAGACTGGTTTCTCTAATGGAGTTTTGTTAATTTTGATATAATATGCAAGCTTACAGTGAAATCCTGCTTCTCATCCTTGCGCAGTCCATCTACTTGAACTTCACCAGCTTAGAAAAGCTAACAGGATTTTACCCTCTGGCCCAACACTTCCAAATATACAAATGCAGAATCCCCCCATCCTACATCAAAAGCAGGTGAGAACTCAGATTGGATAGAAATTAATCAATAAAACTAAAGAAAGCTCTACACAGAGTCTGAGCAGGAAAAATAGGTTTNACCATGAGCAGTAGCAAAGGTAGGAACCAGTCCCATGTGCCACACTTATCAACACAAAATTCCACACTGAGGTGCACTGTTCCTTATTTGAGGGTCCATTGTGAAGAGAAGCTGGTGTGCAGTGCCTCAGGTTGTTTGATGATGTCTGAGGACTCTGGTCACTAAGCGATACCTCTCCAGCCCTTTCTCCTCTGACATACAACCCCCTCCAGTGCATTCCATGGAGAACACATGCAGCCTCTGACTTGTAATGGCAACTACACAGTGAAGAGAGTTTCTTAACAAATTAAATAAAACTTTTTTCCATGCCCTGTGATTGCTGAGGATCTGAAGTTTGGTAACCACTACTGGAGCAAAAAGGTTTTTCTTTGCTGGAAATAAAATATTTGCTACAGAAACACCTCTGCATGATGCACTGACAATAGTTTTCCAAACTATAGATCCGGTTCTTCTTGATGCTACCAGGACTTATAATAAAGGGGTCCTTGCTGTCATGAATCAGAGCAAATGTAGGTAGATGCAATCCTGCATCCCACTCAACTGAGACGGGATGAATGGAGGATGCCAGGACCCCAGGGCAGAGGGGGGGTACCTCCAGAGAGAGGGAGAGACCCTCTGTCCCACTGTTCTCTCCAAAGAAAATAAAAAATTCTCTAGTCTCATTTGCTTTGCCAAACATTTCTACAGGGTAATACTGCAGGTGAAATGGTGAGAGTGGGATTTTCTGCACGAGGCCATAAGACAAAGCTGGAGACTATCAAAAGAGTCAAAAAATTTCTCTATCATAAAAGCTCTGAAGTCATCAAAAGTACACTAAAGATTAGTGATCCTGTTGGGAGGTATCTGTAATTCACTTTGGTGGCTGACCATTGGGCACAGTTTGGGCAAGGGTGTCCCTAAATTTTAATGTGTTTGCTGGAACACATGTAAAGTTTTAACATTCATAATCAAGACTGGTTTCTCTAATGGAGTTTTGTTAATTTTGATATAATATGCAAGCTTACAGTGAAATCCTGCTTCTCATCCTTGCGCAGTCCATCTACTTGAACTTCACCAGCTTAGAAAAGCTAACAGGATTTTACCCTCTGGCCCAACACTTCCAAATATACAAATGCAGAATCCCCCCATCCTACATCAAAAGCAGGTGAGAACTCAGATTGGATAGAAATTAATCAATAAAACTAAAGAAAGCTCTACACAGAGTCTGAGCAGGAAAAATAGGTTTGTGTGGCAAGGTTTTGGTAGTGGGCTACAGGGGAGGCTTCTGTGAGAAGCTGCTTATAGCCAATACCAGCTGGCACCAAGATGGACCCGCTAGCCAAGGTTGAGCCCAGCAGTGATGGTGGTAGCGCCTCTGGGATAATGTCTTTAAGATGGGAGTGGGGGGAAGAAGCCTGCACAACAGCAGGCAAAGAGAGGAGTAAGAATATCTGAGGAAAACAGTCCTGAAGACACCAAGGTCAATGAAGAAGGAGGAGAAAGAGGTTCTCCAGGCATCATATCAGAGAATCCCCTGCTGCCTGTGGTGAAGACTATGGCAAGGTAGGCTGTCCCCCTGTAGCCCATGGAGGTCCATGGTGGAGCAGATACTCACCTGCAGCCCATGGAGGACCCCATGCTAGAGCAGGGGGATACCTGAAAGAGGCTGTAAGCCCATGGAGAACCCATGCTGGAGCAGGCTCCTGGCAGGCTCTGTGTCTCCGTGGAGAGATGAACCCACGCTTGAGCAGTCTGCTCCTGAAGGACTGCAACACATGGAAGGGACCCATGCTGGTGCAGTTCATGAAGAACTCTAGTCCAACTCCAACTCATGTTGGACAAGTTAATGGAGGACTCTTTGTCATGGGTGGGACTCACATCTTTTATAAATAAAATCAAAGACAGCTTGTCAAGATCTGGCCTACAGGGAAATATTTTACTGGCTCCCACAGAAGCTGGTAAGAAAACAAAAATTAACAATTTTTTTATCATCTGACTTCATAAGGTGTTACCATTATTGTGTATCTTGGTAAAAAAGTGCAGGCTCTCAACAAGAATTACATGGGGAATGCTATGAGCCCAGTTTCCACACCAGTCAATTTGAGAACACTGGAGTCATTGCTCCGACTTCTATTATCATATCTATTATCTATTATCATATGTATGATATGCATATGTATGAATGCAAGAAATCATTGCAGACCTCCAGGCAGCTGTCAGACCCCACTCACTGCTGGGGGAATTCTGGTCTCCACGATGAGCCACCCACTGCCCAAACACAGCAAACACTGTCAAAGAATGGATCTCTTGTGCATCGATCAGCATGAAACATGAGTATACAGCTCTCTGCTCGGGAGTACAAGAAAGAAAAAAGAAGGGGCAGCTGGAAATTACTCAGGGCTATCAACTGGGTCTTCCTGGTATCTAGGGCAAGGTCCTTCATGTTCTATCATTACCCAGGTAACCTCATTTGAGTCATTCACAATAATCATTCTGGATTTGGTTCCAGAGAGTATTTGATCAAGTCAAATAAATAATTTTCATAGGCAGTTAAGACAGGTCACTCAACATTTTGTTTCCTTTTATTAGAAAAGCAATTAATCCCTACATCAAACATAATATACTTCGTGCATTTTTCTTCAACAAAGTAAAACTGTGGGGTTTGTAAACATTTCATAGGATTACATGATCACCACTGACTGTGTCAGTAGAAAGATCTGGTAGGATTGATCTGATAAGAAATTAGATGGGTAAATTATACAGAAGACAATTTCTTTAAAATTCCTTCATACACTGTAAATTTTGATAGCTTGACAAATAATTTCAAAGATAAGGAGTTTGTCTCTGCATTTGAATATTTATGGAGTGCAAGAAATACTTTCTTGACACCCAACAGTGAATCAGGATATGAACGTAGCAACATCATACCCCTCCTTCTTTAGCCCCTGGCAAACTCTAGATGTGCAGGACTGACTCCTCCAGCTGTACCAGCCCGTGAGCCAGAGGAGAACAGGGAATAAAGGGAACTGCACTAGAAATCCCAAACAAAAATGGATTTCTAATGCTATTGAATGGGGATTTTAACATAGTCTTCTGTGTGAGCACTGACTTCACTTGAAATACAAAGAAAAAAAGCTGTGTTCAGATATAGCTATACAGAACCTGTCACATTCTCAGCCCATTTTACTTTATGCATTTTATGCTATATGCCTTTTATGCTATATGCAAAGAAATGTCACGTAGGTAACCTAAAACCCCAAATGGCATAACCAGTAAATCCAATATTAGCAGTGAATATTATAAACTTTACAAGATTCCAGTGTGACTGTATCAGACCAGCCATGGTAAAATGCTACTACCTCTGAATTTCAAAACTCTAAGTTAACTATTATGGGAACAGTATCTAATACCAGGCTGGTACAGAGCCCATTAAGATACACCATCTGTGCAAACGTCTGTCCCTGAGCACATTTTATTTATAAGATAAAAATATTGGACACGATATGACAAAACATGAGAAATAATTGGGGATTAAAACTTGGTTAAATATAGGAATGAACATTTTAAAATAAAAGTATCTAAAAATATGCATATGTCCATGTTTAGCACGAGGAAAAGCGCAATGATCTTGAGCTGTAAGTCAGCATCCTCGTGATGAAACCTCTTCCTAAGCAAGAAGGATTCTTCAATGTCATGGTTAAGTCATAGTTACTGCAGGTGAATGGCAGTGATACAGGCTGATAAAGCAGCAGTAAGGTCTCCCATCACAAAGATTACACTATGTCCTGATGCCAAGACAAGACTCTCAATATATGATTTTGAGAGGGCTTTTTCCGCTCTGACTTTGACCAACTGTTTGTTCACACAACAGCTAACACAGGGCAAGGTGACATTTGAGGGGAGCACAGCAATCTGCTTACATAAACTGCAAGGTCAAGACCAAAGACTGAAGTTTTAAAATTACATCTTTCCAGTAAGGATATTATAAGGTTTTAGTAACCTGAGAGTAAAAAATATCATTCCTTTTTGGTTTTTTAAAGCTCAATGTCTTTATTGCTGGTATAGAGGAATAATACATATTTTCACACCTGTAAGTACCAGAGCATTAAGCCACACTTACCACATAGATTATAATTGATCCATTAATTAACACTAGTCTGCTCCCATGCTCTGGCTGAGTAATGTTTGGTTTTTTTTCTGCTGGGAGACCTGCAGCCCTCAGTGCAACCATGGAGGACGGTGGCATGATGAATCCCCAAGTTCAACATGGCTTGACAGATTGCGGCACAAGAGAAAACCTGCTATCAGCTAAGGAAAACAACAGGCAAATGTGCAACGTGAGGGCAGCCACCTCCTCAGCAGCACCTTCCCTCCAGCTCAAACATCCTACAACTGCATAAGAATTTGGGTATTAAGAAAGCACTGCATTAATTGTAGCAGCTGGTATTGTAAAAGGTGGAGCAGTTTCAGCAAATCAGTTTCCTTTCCACCATTTGTTTTCCCACTGCTCGACATGCCCAGTGAAGTACTGGGTCAGGCATTCCTGCCATGCATCCTCACATGCTCCACCTCTGGCAGCAGTGGGGCTTCGAGACACAGTAGCAATAGCAGTGTCCCTATGGGTGTTTAAAATGGAATTGGGTAGCTATTTTTTTGATACTCAGTTTCCTTTGGAAATTAATCAAGACCAAGAAAAACCCCTCTATTTGCAAAGGAGAACCTGCAGAGATAGCAAAACAGGGGAAGATGCCTTCACTGGGTTTTGCTCCCGTGTGTCCTCCTCAACAGCTGAGCAGGGTTTGCTTCCCTGTTGCATGGCTTCAGGTCCCAGCTCACTGGTGGACACATTTCACCAAAGACTCTGAAAAAAAACACCCCAATTTCCTATTTTGGCTCTGCTCCAGCCTCTCCTTCATGCTGTGTTTACAGGCTGAATGTGGCTGCAGTCCTGCCCCTGGCATTGTGTGGCCAGTTGAGGACAACCCTGGCAGGGGCACTTCCATGGAGAAGGTCCTCAGAAAATGGCTACACAGCTGGGAGGAGAAGAACAACAGAGCTTTTTCATCTTCGTAACCTAATTTCTGGGGGTCTGCAAGAAGAACAGCACAAATCCCCCAAGGTCCTGCCCCTTGGTTTTCGGATTGTATTTTTTTTTTTCCTCTGGGCTCACAGTCTCCAGCAAAGCAGGCGAGCTCCTAGCTTTGAACTGACATTTGTATCTGCTCAGACGAAGCAACTGCCACCCTTTGTTGGTCTGGGACCAGCCTACTGCCTGATACCCTTGC
The DNA here is from genome assembly GCA_013400555.1 of Jacana jacana. NCBI lineage: Eukaryota > Metazoa > Chordata > Aves > Charadriiformes > Jacanidae > Jacana > Jacana jacana. The sequence goes on along the minus strand of VZTM01000426.1, from coordinate 7,611 downwards.
CAGAGAGAATGAGCATGAACACAGGCTGATCTGTGGGATGCTACTTTTGAAGCCCTACACCATCCTGGTGGGTGCCCCAGTCCAAGAGTCCTGCTAACAACATCCAGCTGAGGAAGACACTGCAGCCAGGAGAGTGGGAAGGGAAGAAAGCTGGATGTCTCCTTGAGGATATTGGGTTTGGAAATCTGTATCTATTAATTATGAATAAATGTAACTAAAGCTGCGTTTTTTTATTTCTATCAGAGAGCAAAAAGAGCTTTTAATTTGGAGTGAGATATTTGAAAAACTGAATATATAACCAAAGACTCATAGTGAAGTTTCTCTACCAGAAAACTTCAGCAATTTTCTAATTTTTTTTATATTTTTGATGACTGACTGAGAAAAAATATTGATTGACAGTCCCAGAGATAAGTGGAGAAATGCTCAGAAAGTAATAACTTATAAATGCTACTTTCATGTAACATTTCCCCACTTATCATCTCTCATATTTCCAAATGAATGAGGTAATCTTAAAACCCTCTGCAATCAGAAAATTGTTTTCCATATAAGACACACGCTATCTTTCTGCTGCCTGTAATGTGCCAATTGCTAATGTCTATTAATTACTTTTACTTGCTTATCCAATATGAACACCGCTGTGTATTTTTGTTATCCTCTAAGGTTATATCCGGTAAGCAACAAAGCTAGATGTTCTCCTTCTTAGCTTTTTCAACATTTTAAGTAATTTGCTCCACATGCAGCCAGAATTTTAAAAGAGATTCTTGTGCTGTTAATATTGTTCTTCATAAGTGAGGACATACCCTTTCAGAAAAGCATAAGAAAAATCCTCATGTGCCATTATTTTCACTAGGTAGTATATAGGCAGCTCGGGTAATTAAAGGCTTGTCAGTCTGACAGTGATCCCAGAGAAAATAATGAAATGGCTGAGAGGGACTTGATTAATAAGGAAATAAAGATGGCTAATATAATTACCACCAATCAACATGGGCTTATAGCAAGCCGATTTTGTCGAACTAATTTGATTTTTTATGGAGTTTCAAGTTGCTAAAAGTAACCATGATGGTATAATAGACTTCTAAAAGCTACTTTAGATGGTGCTTACTACATGATGTTTTGATTAACCTGAATGATATAAAAATCAACATGACATACATTAAAAGGATTAAAGTCCCACTAAATTGATCATTCATCAGGGAACTGTTCTTGAACATGCGTTTCTAGTGGGATCCTAAAGCCATTAGTTCTTAGCCCAACTCTGTATGTTTTATCACTGATTTGCAAGAAAAGGTAAAATCATTACTAATAAAGTTGGCAGATGGGACAAAGATTGGAGGAATTGCTGAATAATGAGGAGACACAGCCAGCAGTACAGAGGGATTGGACTGTTTTCGGAACCAGCATGAACAACCAACAGCAACTCCAACAGAGCCAGACGGAGACCACACTGTTAACAGAAGGGGCTCTATTCTCTGGAAAAACAAATCTGAAAAGAGATGAGGGTTACTGAAGGTTTTTCATCTGAACAGGCAGATGTTCATCTGAACAGAGTAAGGCATTCTGCTAAAGGAATAAATGGGATCCCTGAATACAGAAATGTTGAATGGGGTAAAAGGCTTTTACCTTAGCTTTCAATCCTATGATACCGCATCCAGCTTTGATGCACACAGCTAAAGACAGATGTTGAATGGTAGGAAGGAGTTCAAAAAAGAGCCAAAAAAATGCTGAAAGAGTTGCAAAATTTGGTTGATATGAAAAGGTTCAAAGTGTTCCAAGATATTTAAGTCCAAAAGGTATCTGTTCACATCCCAAGATGCACCATTTCAAACACAAATTGGATTTAGATGATTTCCCAGTCTGGCAAACAAACTCAAGAACTGGAAATTGAGTCGTAGAATCATAGAATGGTTAGAGTTGGAAGGCACCTTAAAGATCATCATGTTCCAACCCTGTTGCCGTTGGCGGGGACACTTCCCACTAGAGCAGGTTGCTCAAAACCCCATCCAACCTGGCCTTGAACACTTCCAGGGATGGGATGCCCACAACTTCTCTGGGCAACCTGTTCCAGTGTCTCATCACTCTCACAGTAAAGAACTTCTTCCTAATATCTTGTCTAAATCTCCACTCTTTCAGTTTAAAACCATTTACCCCTCTCACTATCGCTACACTCCCTGATGAAGCATCCCTCCCCATCTTTCCTATAGCCCCCTTTAGGTATTGGAAGGCTGCTATAAGGTCTCCCTGGAGCCCTCTCTTCTCCAGGCTGAACAAGCCCAACCCTCTCAGCCTATCCTTATAGGAGAGGTGCTCCAGCCCTCTGATCATCTTTGTGGCCCTCCCCTGGAGTTGCTCCACCAGGACCATCTGTTCAGATATACGGTGTATACTTTGTAGCGGGATTTACCATTGGAATTCTTTTCACTTCTGTGCTAAATGTCACATCGCTACAAACTAAACACTTCACAGGATTTTTCTCTAAAGAGGGTCTGCTCTTTCAACTTAAACTCGTTTCAGAAAAACATGTGGCCTCTGTTATCTAGGGCATTAGATTAGCTGAAAACCTACCACTGGAGCCTGAAAATCTACCACTCTACAGGTGTGTCTATTCATCTGGCAAAAATGTTAACAGTGATATAAATTTCCTTTTAAAGAGGTTTTTTTTTGTTTGTTTGTTTTGTTTTGTTTTGTTTTTTCCTGTTTTCCTTCTCCTGGAAAAGCTTCTTTTTCTGGTTGAAAACCCTTTTCAACCAAGATCTTTCTCTTTCACCCACTCCCAAATTTTAAGATGCCTGTTGTAGACATGATTCTGAATCCCAATGTCCACAAGGCTGCGAAATCCTGATGAAAGTGGCCACCAGGAACAAAACCTGCACGATTCACAAAGAGAGAAAGGTTAGAAAGGGATGCTGTACACAAGAGCCCTCAGTTCTGATGCCAGTCCCGGGTCATTTGAAAAAAGACTGCTCTCCTAAACCAGGCTGGATAGGCTGATCTTAAAGCTTTAAGTTATTATAGGGCTTTACTAGATTTATACTGATAACCTAGGGATGAAATGCTTTTTATCAATACACGTTCTAAGCAAGATATGCTTTTTGTCCATGTGTATATTTATAGCAAACCTATCCTTCAAATGATCTTTAGCAGCTGAAATAATTACCCCAAAACTTGACATCACTAGAGAAATCAGCGAACCGGGAAAAACCAATCACTAATATTTGCTACATAACCAGCAGAAACTGAGCAGAATAACAGATGGCTCACAGTATTCTTTCTCCAATTAATGGCTAAAGAGAAATAGCTTACTTGGGGTAAGATGACACTTTCCATTTAAACCTGGAGCATTTTAAGGGAATAGTTTAGGGGAAATTCCAGCAGGCAATCAGTAACTGTTACGACTCTTAATATTTCAGGACTTGATGCTCACAAGGGCCAAACCCTGGCCTGCTTCTCAGGATCACATCTTTATTTTATGCTAAGTCTTGTTCCTTGCTTCTGTTAAAGTCACTCCAAAACCAAAATCATGAGATAAAAAGGTAGAGAAAAAAGATATAAAGAATATGTGCAGTGTAGAATAAATTCACATCTAAATTACAGGCCAGAGAAAAAAAAAGCTTCTGCAGAAAGCTCATCACATCCACTGCCTTCCCCTTCATATCTATTTTTCTACCTTCATTCCCAGACTATTTACTGTTTAATAACTCATTCAAGGTCTTGCTTGAACGCTTTGATGCTTCTCGCTTGAATAGATTTTCTTTGGAACATACTCCCTGAGCTGTACGCCTTACATTTGCTATGAAACATTTTTTTTTTCCAGTATTTTTTTATCCAGTTTTTTTTATCCAGTATCCAGTTATTCTCAACCAACCCAAACTCCCACAATTTTCAGCTGAGTTTTTCAAGACCATCACTGATTTCAGCATACTAAAATATACCAAAATGGTCACTGTGGGGCTGAAGGTATATTCCTGTTAAGGAATCTCTGATATATTTTCATCTAGGCCACTGAGTTCTATTTTACACCCAGGCTTCTAGATGTTCCTTTTTTTTTTTTGCATCAGTAAAAACACTCTAAAGACCTCCAGCAGAATTGTGCAGTCCCCATGCAAACAAATTCCCTAGTTTAAAGAAATGAAGAATTTGGTCTATGGAGTGACAGTAAGATCACAGCCTGGTAAGGATTTACATGTGACACCATTAGCGATGTCTTTGTCTTTATCAAGCTTGACTCCTACTGTGATTAAGGCTTTGTTTTTACTGTTTGCAATGCAAGGAGATTTTATCCACCTTAATTATTCCTAAAGATTTTCACTTTTACCACATTGAATTTCAGAACATTCAATGGCTGCTTTTTCTAACTCATTTTTCAAAGACACTTGAATGTGCATTTTTCTAAAGATTCTTTTTTCCTTTCAGTTTTCAGTCCTTTCTGGACAGTGTAAATATTTTTATTCCATATTGATTTTTGTCTTTTTTTCCTTCAACAAATGCTAATTATTTTACTAGAGTTACTGAAACTGACTCATCTATTTCTGTTCAGCATTACAATGCATATATTGCTATTATGCTTCAATAACCTTGCCCACCAGCATTATTAATTCAAGCAAAGCTACAGGACAAGTATTCATTAGTTAAACTGTTATTTTAATTAAAGATAATAGTTTCTGTTGAATCCTTTATTCTAGTGTATTCCCTTTTGAAGTACAATACTAACTCTCCCAAGGTAAGATGCTTAGGCTTGCAAAGTTAGGCATACAACAGATGGGAAATGCCAAAACTGAAGTAGGCATAGATGCACAATTTGAGTTTCTTGGCACCATTTAAACACAAATAATGGCAGTCATTAAGCATAATGATATATCAAACATCCAACAAAAGTAGAATATAGTCAGCAACAGTCCTGCATCTAGTTGTACAGATTAGGATGCTATTAAGTATTCCTTATAAAAAGGGTAATTAATCTCACCTAAATTTGCTGTTAGCAGCATTGCCTCTCAAGGCTGCAGAGATTCGCTCCACCTACTCAAGGCCAGTGGGTGAGCATGGGCTGTTCAATTTTGTGCCTATTACCTCTTGTCCTGTCACTGGGCACCACTGAAAAAAGACCAGCCCCATCCTCTTGACACCCACCCTCTAAGTATTTATAGGCATTGCTCATATCCCCCTCAGTCTTCTCTCGACTAAAAGACCCAAGTCCTTCAGCCTTTCTCCATCAGAGAAATGTTCTAGTCCCCTAATCATCTTTGTAGCCCCATCATCACTTACTGAGCTGACATTCTTAGCAGAGTGCTTAATCAGCACTAATAGCTGTAACAAATACATTTAGAAATCTGGAAGGATTGAGCTGGGAATAAACCACAATGTCATGTGAAAACCAGCTGCAGCATGAGGAGACACCACCATGCAGCCAGTGGTTTGTTTGGCTCTACAGCGTGCACAGATGCCAAAGCAGGAAAATTCCAGCAGAAGCAAACTCAATGAAGAAGCTTTGTGAGGATGATCCTCTTAATTTTTCAGGATAAAATTTCAAGTCCAACTCTAAATAAAATCTACTTTTTCTGGATTTTGACCAAAACCATCCACAGGAAACCCGTAAGAGCAGGAAAGAAATGGGAACATCACACACCTTTAGGTCTCTTGATTTACTCATTAACTGAGGGCATCACAGCCGCTGTGCCCGAGCACCTCAGGCGTCAGCATAAGCACATCTATTTTGGTTCTTAACCAAAATAAGAAGCAGCTTTCCTTAGGCTCATATGTACTCAAAAGCAATGCCTAAGCAGATTATTGCAGCACATGCTTATATTAAAGCAACACAGCAAATACAATGAGCTCAGCAAGCAACAGTATTATCTCCTTTAACCGGAGATGACTAGAAATGCCATAATTTATATGGCCATTTACTTCAAACAAAGGCTGTGGCATGTAAATCACACTTATCCTGCCATCTATCCAGTCAGTTCGCATCCCAACCCCTATGTGTCAATTTTGGTGAAAACTCAAGAACTCAAAACAGTGTTTTATAAAAAGAGAGGTGTCAGAATGGAGAAGCTGGAGAAGTTTTACCAGCTACCTACTCTCTCCTCCCCAGGAAACTGAAACTCTGTTTCAGAATCCTAAATTCGGTTTGTAGTCTCCTGCTCACAACCTCCTTTTCTGCTTTCCAGGTAGTAATTGTTGAGGTGTCAAAAACACACGGAGAAGAGTAAAATATGAGGCAAATAATTCACTTGTAAAGTATGTTATCTGCCTAGCCAAGGTATAGATACTTTTTTCTAAAGAGTTGGATTCCCTTCTGTGATCTCTTCAAAAAGGAAGGAATACTCAGCAAGCAGTTAAATAAGGTGCATATATTTTAAAAATCCCTTTCGTAGTGGCTTATGTACTATGAGACGAAACTTTCAAACTTTCTCCTTCATCAGTCTAAGCGTTAACATTTCTAAGAAATATCTACTTTACAGCTCAATACTTGGCTTAAATTAAAATTGTCTCAGAAAGGAAATAATACAGAAGATATAACTTAAGCAAAATGAAGTAAAATATCCTCTAAGGATAAGGTTGTTTTGTGTTACACTTCAGTTTCAGGTCATTTAGCAGACACACAAGATGTCTTTTATTCGCCCCACTAGTTGCTCTATTAACTAGACAAATAAAAGGTTTTAAAAGATCACCTTTATCCTTTTTCCCTTTAAACTAGTCCTTTGCTAGAAAACTTAGATCTCAGACTGATTATAAAACATTTAGCTACTGTTACACCAGGGACCACAGACAGAAATATTTAAAGTTTAAAATCAGCCTATCAGCTAAGACGAAGGCCCTTCCTACATCAAGAGAATAAAGCGAAGGCTGTTTTCTCTGACCTGGTTATAAGGTAACGGGTCAGTATGTATTGTATTTGAAAAGCAGCTCCAAGAAATAACTATATTTCCAGTCTAAAGCATTTGGATGAGATTTCACCTGCTCAGATGTAAGCTTCAGGGTGGTGAATAGGTACATCTGAGTTTTTGTTTAAGGGCAGTAACAAAAGGAAGCTATGGAAGAAAAAAACAACCCAGACACTTCTGAGGTGTCTGAGTAGATATTTATCTCTTCTGAAAATAGGAAAAAACAGCTTGTCTCTTACTTAGCTATAAAGGAAGTTTCAAGTGTAAATTCTACCTTGAAGATGTCTTAAGACCCAAGTCGCCTCATTGCCGTCACAAGGCCAGTGGCCACTCTCTTCAGCGTACGGTGTAATTATTTTATTATTATCATTATTTTTAAGAAACTGGTAATAAAAAAACCATTCCCTTCTGTGGCATTATTTTCCTATGAGTCATCTGATAGTAA
>VZTM01000421.1:2069-51662 GCA_013400555.1 Jacana jacana | reverse complement strand
GGTTTATTAAAGTTTCAGTTTAGGGTACAACGTGACATAGATACATATTTAGTTGCCAGTTTATTCTTTTGCCTCATGCTAAGTTTCTTTGTAGTGTGCAAATGACTTGTTCAATGGCTCATCCATCCATCCATCCTTCAGAGTATAGAGTGCTTACTGTACTCTCTTTAGATGGATGAGGTGAGCTTTATGAGTATTTTTCTCAATGCATATGAGAAAAATGGTGACATGAGGTACCTGGTGGCACTTCCCAGATATTTTGGTGTGCTTTTTATGTAAAATGGGGNCAGATATTTTGGTGTGCTTTTTATGTAAAATGGGGTTATGGAGCTAGATGGATTGGTCTGTAGATTTCCTCTTCAGGGGCTGTGTCTTTAATTTTCCTTTAGATTTCCAATTGTTCTGTATGCTCTGTATTGTCACAGCCATTGCAGTATGACAATAGCACAGTTACTGTGTTGTTTTCTTTGCGGCAATTGCCAGCAAATTTTCCTGCATGCACTGGAATTTGGTTAGCATGTGTTTTCACTTCACTAAAGTCACTGTTATTAGCAGCTGTTTTCCCAACAGCATGTGTTACATCTCGTGCTGGTCAGTCAAAATATAAAGATGTCCCAAGGTAGTAAGTAATGGACAAATCTAATGGATTAAATTAATGTGCGTTGTAGTCTGAACAGCTTCAGCTGGAATTATCTCAGAAATTACATTTGACCCAGTATGTGAACAGAGCTAGTGATATTTTCTCTTTTCCTTCTATTATTAGAACTATAATACAAGCTTCAGTCTCTGTGAGAGAGATCAAGGAGAGATCGCCCTCACTGAAGTCTGTCAGATGTATTCTTCGTACATGCAAGCAGATCCTTAGCTAGTGTCATTAGCCCAGCTGATTTCAGTGCATCTACAGAATCAAACACTATTCTCTAATGTCCTCTTAATGTAATATTACATTAGGTTTGCACAGCGCTCTTGGCACATAATTGCACAATTTAATGTGTAATCTGTTGTTTTACACTGTACAGGCCAGGATGGAAGTTAAGTGTCCAGGCTGCCTTGCAGATGGTATGAGGCTGAGAATAGTCATAATATGACTCTGAAATCAGTAAAAGTAATAAAATTGCTTGACAACTGGTTAATAGTTAGATGCATCTCACTCCTGATTGATCCAATGTCTGCCTTTCCTTTCTTTTTTGACTTTCTTTTTCTTTCTGTCTTTTTCTTCCCATCCATTTAAATGGGTTTGGGGCCAATTTTTTTTAGTATTGAAGTACTTATTATCACAGTATGAGAGCTTTGTCTCTTACAAATGGAATATATCAGGTGACCTTGTCTTTCTGACTTTTCCTTAACCATGAGTTGCTTTCTTGCAACTGTTACTATTGTATTGCATTTTGTTGATTAACTCCCACAGTATGAAGTTTGAGGAGTGAAGTAAAGTGACAACACATTCTTTTGGCTTACATTTTTTCAGGATGTGGATATGGAATATTTAGATTTCTTCTTTTCCAATTAGTGCATTGTAGCTTGTTTGCTTATTATCTGAAAAATAAAAAACTAAACCAAGAGAAGAAAAATTCTGGTGTTATGGTAGAAAATTTTCATTTATACAGGTATTCTACTGTATTCTAAAGATCTTAGATTAGTAACAACCAATATTATGATGTTTTTCAAAGACTAATAGAGTGACTACCAATGCAATTTTAAAGAGAGTAAAAACAGTCTAAGAAGACTTTCTTGCAATTTTTTTCTGCTTAGCAAAATAGGACTTCCACTTTCATGGTCACTCTACCACGTCCTTAACCATCTTTACAATCTGGCAATAAAGTAAGTGTCAAAACTGGTTTGATGTCTCAGTGAAAAGTCATCCCTAAAAGGGAAAACCAATAAATGGAAAACAATACAGGAAAAAACCCAAACATTAGTTTATGCATAACAACGTAAGTCCTGGCTTTTGAGCCCAATAAATGTTATTCTCCTTAATCTCATTCCAGGTAAAAATTGGCATAGTACCTGGCTTTCAAAACTGGGGTATTAAAAATATTGTATGTTAGAACAGCATTTATCTTGCTATTCAGTGGAAAAAAGACTAATGAAGTAGATTCTGTGTCATTTTCCTGAACTGGATCATTCTAGAGTCTACTGTGTTGTATAATATTTTAATTACCACCTTTCTAATTGTATGTCTACTTTCAGGTAGCACTGTCCGTTCCAAGGGAGGCCCTGCAGTGTGATTGCTTAAAGCCCTGAAGTATTTGAATGTTTTCCCCTAAAAAGGGTCTTCATTTTAAGATAACCCTAAAAATCCAACAGCAGTCTAAGGTGTATAAGAGGAACACAGACACTGAAGAAAACAGATTCTAGCAGTCTCTCAGTCTCTTGTGCCCTTTGAAAATTAAGGCTACCAGAGAGGGAGCTTTTTCCCTGAGGCATTTCCCTAATGTTTTCCAAATGTTGCTTCATCAGAGCCAAATGGTCAGAGCCGCCTAAGAATCCTATTACAGATGCACAGATTTTTTTTTTTTGGATCATTTCCAACATATTTAACTGCATTCCTGAAGCTGTAACTGGAGTAAAGCATGCATAAAAGCTTTGCTTACAGACTTCTCCGCAGCTGAAGCTCAACCAATTTCCCTTCAACATGTATTAGAAACAAATTGTTCCAAACTATTACTGATGCTGGTTGCTTTGTGTAATAAGCAGTTAGCCTGCTTCATGTAAAACATTCCTTAATCAACAAGGAGACGTGCCTTCTGCGCACCTTTGCACAAAATTCATCAGGAATTCAAGAAATCGCAATTCAGCTGCTGAACTATAGCCAGCTTGGACTGCTTTGGATACCTACATTTTATTTATTCCCCTATCCACTTTATTATCCCGTAGACTCAACTAAAGCTGGTAAGAAAATAGGGAAAATGGGAGGAAAGGGGAAGTAAATGCTTTTGTAAGACTAAAAGTGATAGCCAGGAATAGGTGTGATTAAAATTGTATATACTTAAACCAAATCGAAGCCCGTGTGTGTTGTACCTATGCCAAACTTTCCATCTGAGGGTCTCAATCATTTACACAAATGACCTGCTGAAGGTATGGGTTCATGGCATACTACACACCTATTTACAGAATTACTTCAGATATCATTTTTAGACATGGGGAAGTAGTATACAATTTCTTCTGTGTATTCTGAACCCTTCCCTTTTCTTTCTCCAGGTTCTATTACTCCTGTCTTTGTAGCCTCTTTGTTGAGGGGTTTGCCTGGATTTTTGCTTGAACTGTTTATGCTTGTCTCTGCTGGGATGGAGGTTTTATGGATAGTTCTCTCTCCTGGCTTTTGTTGCTAGACCATTGGATGAATAACATCATTGTTACGCTGGGAAACACACTTTCATTCTTGCTTCCAATGGTATGTTTAAGAAAAACTGTTTTACCATGACTAGGCTGGCAGTAACAGGAACCAGTGACAAATTTAAATGGGCCATTACTGAAATACAATTTGAGAAATCCAGAAAATTAATCTAAGCTTCCTGGTCATGATGAGATGATTTCCTTTTCTTGTGGCAACAAATCAGTTAGAAATAGCAGGTAATACCATGTTAAAGAAAGAGAGACAAAATTATCTCTCCACTCACAAACTTTATAATATGAAACCCAGTTTCCTAGTGTGCAGTGGGTTAATGTTGCCAATATGCAAGCATGAATCACTTGGTTTCAATAACATTTTGGTAAGGAAAAAAGAAAAACACCAATAAGTATGCAACCAGGATAACACATAGTGCTTAATTCACGAAAGGTAGCTTTTTTTTTTTGGTTTTTCCATTTTGAGGAAACCTGTGAAGGCAACTATAGTATCCACACACCCTTCTTCAAGCCTACTGTATGTATAGTTCCTGATTTACATAATGGCTATTCCAGGTGCATGACTTTGTATAGAATTGATCAATGTGTGCATAGTCAATGCATAGTTTGTCAAGGTACATGTAGTCAGTGTGAGCATACTCACAAGAGTATGCACAGTGTATGGTGGTCTTGCCTACTTGGAATATTACATGCACCTGTTCAGAAACTTCAGCTTTATTAAAGAGATTGTAATATTTGGAGCATGTTGTCCAAGGGACTCTTCAAAGCTAACTCTCCATCCCAGGCTTCATTCCTGTCACTGATGAACTTGTTTGTGAGCAAGACCCTGTCAGAATACCATGGAACCTAGAGGGGTGAACGTTACCCCGGGTGGCATTGGCAGGCTGGAGGTCCTATATCATATCAGTGTTCCCAGCATCAGGAGGGACACTCAAGATTTAATAATAGGCTAGCAAATTTTTGGGGCTGTTCCTTTCTTACTGGGATCCGGAAAAAGCCAGCAAAGCAACAGCCTCAGCCCCGCAGCAACACCTGCCGTGTTTGGCATTGGCATTCTCATTGCAAGGCTGAACTGGGCAGCCAAGTTCATCAGCTCCTAACAGTGACTGGCATAAGCGTCAGTAGCTGGTCCCACCCTTCTAGGCACTTCCATCTCTGTTTTTTGTTCTGTATCCCTACTCCTCCCTTCTGCTCTGCAGCAGCTCTTTTTTTCATTGCCTAGGGAGAAAGACTGGCCATCTTGCACTTTTGGGAGACTCCTAAATGGATTCTTGTCTCTTGGTTCTCAGGAGCCATCAGAAGCTTTTCACAGGAGGCAGTTACAAGAGACATTTTAACAGAACCTCTTACTTTTCTCTTTACCTTTCTCAGCTACCTTTATACCCCAAACCTGGAAATTAATATATAGAAGTAAATGCTCTGTAAAAGTAAGTATAAGTATAATATAAAAGTAAATAAAAGTAATAAATAAATAATAAATAAAAATAAATATAAATATAAAAAATAAAAATAATAAATATTTAAAAAATAAAAATAAATAAAAGTGTATAAGTAAAATATAGAAGTAAATGCTCTGACCTCTATGCAATTTGGGCATAGACAGTTTGTTTTCTGATTTAGGTTGCAGGACTGCCCAAACTATATAAGCAAAGGAAAAGTATCTCTGCTTAACATTTCACTGATCCCTTTCATTCATCTCTCCTCCTCCTTACTGCAAAGGAGTCTGGAGAGTGTGGGGGAGGCTCCACTCCAGATATCTCAGGGTTAAAAAGCTCTCCTTCCCTTTTTGGCCTCAAGCACTGATCTTAAACAAGGCTACTATTGCAAGACAGTGACAGAGATTGATACCAAACATAAAAGTCCCCAGAGAGACTATTAAATCAGTGTTGACCTGATTTTAATAGCATGTAATATTTCCATGGATTACAAGTGAGTAAACAAGCTTTGACAAATACCTTGCATATATTGACTTTGAAAAAGTAAACTGTCAAAGAGTCAGAAAAGGTGCAGAGGCTATTTCCTGGAGAAAAAGAAAAACCAAAAAGAAAAAAAAAAAAAAAAGGAGGAATGTTTTGTGGAACAGCATTTTACCAAGTTAGAAGCTTTTTGCATCGCTAATGTGCTATTTCTTGTCTTGGACAGCTCTGGTATAAAATACTATTGGGAAAGCTTTTTAAAAACCTTAGTGTCATGCCTTGTTGGGATCAACTGGGAAAAAATATAGTTCAAAAGTCATTTAAGTGACCTGAAAGAAGAGTGGAAACTTGTTTTGTGTTTAGTCCTCCTTAGATGAGACATGTGCCAACAGCTGCTATAGTTGAGATACTCTATGCTCTTCTTTTGCAGAGTCTTCATGATAAATGCAAGAGGGAAATGGGAGTGCCTCTTCTAATAAATTATGTTTGGGATAACAATGTGAACTTTGAAACAACAAAGTTCAAGGACTGGTAATAGGGCAGTACCATGTAAACACCTTGCTCCTTCATGAAGAATTACTGGTTAGTCTTGAGTCCGGTATTGTTGTTGAAGTGCCTAAAAGTAGCTGATGTTCCAAGTGGGAAGTAACCAACCCATAATTTTCTGGATTATACTTTATCCCTTTTAAGTAAATCTGATTTTGCTTAGACAGCTACTTACTCCTTAAAGAGCAGTCTCTGGGGCGCTTACTCCTGACAGCATGGCCAACCCTGGAGTAAGAGTACTTTGGTTCAGTAAAAGCCCAGCAGAGAGATACTGTTATATGTTCAGAGAGTGCTTACAGTTCTAACGGAGCCTTTAGGAGTGCATCTGGGTGTAGCACTTGTCCCTGGAAGCAGAGACTGCTCTGCCTGTCTGCTACAGTTAGTGAACTGCTTAGTTGTCATTGTGCTATATCCCATGGTACAACACGCACTGTCTCTGCTCGGTGCATTTGTGATGGTTTGTTGCGAGCAGACCATGTATCCAGGTTATGATGAAAAAGAATTGCTCGATGCCCAGCAGCACAGATTATATCTGCTTTTCCACCCATGCACATTTGCGTGTCTGTCTACTCATGTACGTTATAGACTGTTAGTTTTACATCAGTGCTGCTGTTCCTTGGATTCCTGTTTGGGCACAGAACTGATGCTGTAGTTGCTGTAAAGGATGTAATACTTCAACATTGGTGTCTTGCTCATAGTGAGGTTTTTTTCTGCTTTGTTTTTATAAATTCCAGTTCTTGAGTCTATTTGTATGTTACCAGACCAATTGTTTTGAAAGCTGCACAAGTTGTGAAAGTCTTATGCAGTAGCTGAATTCTTGTGAGTATATACTTAATGGCTCTTAGCTCTTCAAAGGATACCTAACATTTAGGAGATTTCATTTCTGCCCAGCTGCAGCCTCTGAATATTCCATTCCCAGCACATTTAGATGTTGTCACACCTTGGCACCTTCTTTTTTGACCTCTCCTCTTTTCAGGTGGGAGTGTTGTGATTTTTAAGACAATGAGTCTCTCTGGATATGGTTCAGTTGACATGGGGTCCCTTGGCAGGCAGCTGAAGTCCTGTCTTCCATTAATAATTGTACCTGGTGAAGTGGCAAAGGTTTGAACGTCTGATTTGTATCTTCTGTCACAGTAGAAACTCTGCCTGACATTGGAGATGCCGCAGGTATATGAAGTAGGAAGACTTATTTGGTCAGGTTGAGTGACCTCAGTTTTTACAGTACACTGCTCAGTGGCTTTGGGTTGACACCAGCTTCAGAAAAGGGGTCGCAATACATTTGCTGCTAGCTTCAATGGCTCTTCTTTGCAGCTCTGCCTGGGCTTTACCAACTTCTGTGTTGTAAATCCTGTGCTCGGGCAGGCTGGACTGGACTGACTGATAGACACAGAGGTCTGCTTCTAAACTCGATCTGCTCTCCTGTAAGCAAGTTAAAAGGTTTTCCTTAAAATTATAGATGCATCTTAGAGAGATTTTCTTTGGGAGAGAATAGAGACTTCCTGATTACTATCCAATCTTCCACCTTGTATTGCAAATGAAATCTGGTACTTAATTCAATATTCAAGCCTGTAGTTTGTCCTACCCTGCTGGCCAACTGTGATTGGTATTCTGTACATCAGCCATAATACGTTTTAAATGACAGCATGACTTGCTTTTCTGAGTTTTCGTATTGGCAGCTGCATTTGCTGTTTAGCCTCAAAATGAGGCTAATTCTTCCGTCTAATTATTGAGTCTAATATTGCTGCTTTATCCTAAGATTGCATGTCAGCTGCAATCAGCTGCCCATTGTTTATACACCTTGGCTGCAAGAATGGCAGCCAGGTTCTCTAGCCTGTGGGGGGGTGAACTGAGTATCTTTGCAAGCCTCAGTCACACCATGAACAACCTCCCCTTTGTTACATTGCTTCATAACACGAATTAGTGTTTTTCTTTTCTTGAGGTAGGTGTGGTAATGAGTCCCAGAACTGCTG
The DNA here is from genome assembly GCA_013400555.1 of Jacana jacana. NCBI lineage: Eukaryota > Metazoa > Chordata > Aves > Charadriiformes > Jacanidae > Jacana > Jacana jacana. Next base: position 43,882 of record VZTM01000421.1, on the reverse strand, counting down.
TTTCCTAGAACTCATACATCATTGCCTTTCAGCGCATATTTGTCTTCTTGTGAGGCATGATGTTTCCATAGACTATTTCCTAGCCCTCGACACATGTATCCTCAGTTTGTATCCCTTTTCTGCTGGATCTCTTTTAGCTTTAGTCTGTGCACATCTTCCATTTCAGTTGTCCTTGCTGGGAAAAAGAGAAGATGCACCACAAATTGCGTTTAAACAAGCCCAAGGACAGAAGTTAAATGCTATAAGGATGTCAGTAATGGGTTTAGCCATATGCTCATCCTTTTTCACCCCACTGGGTTTCTGCCTACTGCTGAAGCAAGAAGGAGCGGGACTAGGGAAATTCCAGCTGTCATTGAAACATACTTCTCTACTGACATAGTTAAGTAGCGGTGTACCAGGTGGCATGCAGTGCATTGAACAGATTAATTTTAAAGAGTTAGCTGAGGCCACCTATTGATTATATGGTAAATCCAACTTTAGAACTTCTAAATTGGGATTGGAGAGGTTCCGGCCACATGGCTCACAGCAGTGATCCAGTGTAAACTCACCCTGCCAATTCGGATTTGTTTAAAAGCAGGAGGTTCAACAGCTTAATGTTGTGCTAGCATACTTTGTGTCAGATCAAGTATTGTTTATTCTCACAAAAAGCACTCTGTGGCATGTACCCTGGCTAATCAGCCAAAATTGCCATGGCTTGATCCAGATCAAATTAGTATTGCTGGGTGATCACGCACAGCCCTGGCGTTATTGGCTGTGGATGTGCACTGACAAATACCTAATATTAAGTGCTCCTGCGCTCTTGGCAGAGCTCATGCTGTTGGTATTGATATTTGGTCCGAGTGAGCCATGGATAATGCCATTTAGGGAAATGGGAAAAAAAAAAAACAAAAACACAAAAACCTTTGATGGCACAGAATTATCATATTTCTTCTTCTACCTTACCCAGCAGCGTCTGGCCTCTGTGGGAAATGGTTCCCATTTGTTCCTTACAGCTTCAATGGCTTTGATTGTTTCCAGCATTTGAAAACCAGCTGTTCACTACAAGTCATGAGAATGGCCCCCATTGCCAAAGTTTTCTCCTGCAGTACGTATGAACATGTAAGGAGTAGACTGAAGTTGAGATTCTTACACTGTCTGTAGGTGCAGTGCAGGGTGAAGAGTATCTCAAGACAAGACAGAGAAGGTGACATTGCTTAGGCACCCCCATTTCTCACCCCCATATTACAGAGATCCATCTTAACTCACTGCATGGTGCTGGATCTCTTACCAAAAAAAGAACTGGATTTTCCCATGGTAAATGTCCCCTGACTATATCCTTCAAGGAAAAGTGTTTGGATTTTTTTCTCTGATAAATTGCCAGTTTGCCTGGGGCTAACCCTCAGAGTAGCTCAGTATTCTGAGGAAATTTAAAAGCAAAACAAAAAAAAAACCCTGAAAAACCCTGGCAGAACAAAACAAAACCCTACAACCTATTCTGTGTTCAAAATTCTGGTTTGCATGGGCCAGCAGTCATTATCAGATGTTAGTGACAGGAATTGTAATTTGAGTGCCATTGCAGAATGAAAATTTAGGCACTGTCCCTTCTCTGCCTGTTCCTCTGTTTATGAGGCACTGATGTGTTGGGAAGAGACATTTAACTCCACAGGACGTAGCCACCCTATTCTGCTAGCCTACCAAAACAAATAGTTTAGGCTATGCATTATTAAGTATTATCTCTTTGCACACCTGCTTGGAATTTGTTACGGGCATTCGAACTGATTTGGACTGTTTCCTAAGCTGGAATAGCTATTTGGTTTCTCTTATGCAGTTCAAATGCAGTGGGGCAGTGTCAGAGCAGGTCCACTGTCTGTAAGAGAAAGAGAGCCACCAAAGTATTGGAAAGCTGCCTTAGATACCAGCTGCTTATTCAGCTGAGATCTGGCTTACAGAGACATGTTCTTCTCTTTCTCTAGGCATTTGAAGGGACAGAGGTCTGTCCAGTGACTCTGGGTACATGAAGGTTCAGAAAGGACGGCCTTTGGGTTTGAAAATTTCTCTTGCAACAACAGACCAATCGTGTGAGCAGTGGATATGATTCATCTCATGTTATTTAGGACAGACCTGTTTCAAGCTCTTTCCAGCTCTTTCTTTGCCTCTGCTTTCGGTCAATAATATCTCTGTCCACTGTGAAGCACAGTGACTTTCTGTGTTGGATCTGCCAATAAAAACCACTATGGAGAATCTGGGTGGGACATAGGTGCCTTGTCTGCCAGTAACACCCTGAATTCCCATAAGACAGGTAAAACCTATATCCAAAGCAAAACAAAAAATCTGTTTAACTCTCTCCTGAGCTTTTTGCTGGTCATTTTCCTTGCTGCATTCAGTGCTGCAGAGAGCAGTGCAGGCCTGGAGCACCCAGGTTTCTTTTGGCAGGGTCTAAACCAAATGCATGTTTCTGGACTTTGCTTCAGCCACTGAATTCCCACGTGTGTGTATAAAGGATTTACCTGGTTTGTTTATCAGGCCTGTTCTACAGTCAAGATAGGGAGCAAAAGGTGAGGTAGAAGTGATTCAACTAAAGAGATCAAAATAAGGAAGGGGCTTATCTGGGATACTCTTTAGTTCCTGTTCTCCATTCACTCACTATTGTGCTTTTTGGATCAGGGAGGACTCTCAGACAGTCCCCGGGTCTTGATATTCCCCAGGAATATCTTGCTTGAGGCTGTCACTCTCTTTTAATGATCATATCACTTAACATCCTCCTAGATAGCTCCAGGGAACAACTTGTAGTACGCAGATTATACCATATTAAAGTACATCTGTACTATTGAGATGCCCATCCAAGGTGACAGGCAAAATCAGGCAGCACGAGAAAAATATCAGTCAGAAGGTCTCCACTGAAGCAACTTGTGTCACTACTGGGTGTGTGCAGCTGATCTTTTTTACTGCCATCTTGGCCACTTCTTGGCCACTTGGCCACTTGGCCACTTCTTGGCCATTTGGAGAGTTAATGTTACATGTCTTCCTGCACCTGAAAGACCTAATGGTAACTTTTTAAAATGGAGCCCTCTCTCCAGTTCACTTGGGTTTGGCTTTTTTTTTTTTTTTTTTTTTAAAAAAAAGGCAAAATAAAAAAAACCCAAACTCTAATTGTTAAAAAAAACTGCCAAGTAATGTGATGTTTGATGCAGCCTTTAGAGGTACCAGATAAAAGTGGAATTAATCACCGTTGATGCTGGAGTCTTCAGTCTGGGTCATACTGCAGAAGGAATTCTGGAGGTCTTCTCTAGTTGACTGAAAAGATGACAAAAGTTGAGTTTGACTCCCCAGTTTTGTCCTGTGTATGGTACTTTATTTTATGTGGAATGCTTCAGCAGCACAGCTATAGGCTCTGCCCTCTGGAACACAGAGGAATAAATCTGCTTGCTACGCAAAGCCTAATACACAAAACCTGCCCGAGAACAAACATGTTGCACCCAAGCACTTCTTGATCTGCCTTGGCTGTGGGTCTTAGGCTGTGCCTCAGGCAGCTCTGCATGAGCCCATGGACTGCTGTTAGTTGCCCCTTGGACTGCAGTGCAAAGCACACGTGGATGCTTTCCATGCTGGAAGCTAACCTTAGAGCATCGTCATTCCAAAACCATAAGTGATTGCACTTACTGGGCCCCAGGTGTTCAGCCATGGCTTGCTGGGCACCCAGGTTTTAAGGGTGTGAAGAGAAGGCTGCACAAAATGAGCTGAAATATTCTTTGGTAAAGCCTGTGAAAAATTTACATGTGATATTTCTTTCTTATTTTGACGCGAGAAAAAGAAGGATCTTCAGAAATTCTAACATGAAAGGTAAAACTGAATGAAAAGATATGTGAGAAAGGAGCTTTTCATAACAAAATCCTTTTCTAAGTAATACCTGTTTGTGGGCAATTGGGCTAATTTCTTGAAGTACCATAGTGCCGTGTTTTGATTAGTACTGAAATCATTAAAAAGGTTTGTGGGAAATGGTAAGTACCGGCTCAGAAATTTTGGAAAGAGACAAACTCCTTATCATGGATTAATACAGAAGTTACCAAATTCACTGCTATAGAGATATGCTTAGAATCCATATTTTATGAGCACATCCCATCATAAGGTCCTTGTTCTTCCTCAGTCTTTATATGTATAGCCTCATATTTTTTTCCTTATCAACTTTCTCATCAGTTGCTTTCAGTGATCTCCGTGTGTGACTGTTTTCTATTAAACCCATATTTGTATTATTTACAGACACTTCTGTATTATTCCCAAGAAGTTTTTCATGTTGACTTCTTTATTTGTTGTAGTTTATATTTTTCTTTCATGGGTAGCTGTAGATTTTCCTGAAATGACATTCCAATTTTAACATTGCAATATAATGTCAGCGTTAAAATGTTTGTAAGGAAGAAATGCGCTATGATAATTTAAGCCTCAGACAATGAAAGGGAGGTTGTTATAAACGGAGTGGCTCCTCTGAGGTCCGGCAGGATTCAGCACTGCCAAGGCTTGTTTCTGCCACCTTTACTCGCCCTGAGCAGCCCACGATTTCTGAGAGGACGTGTTCTTTCAGATGATTCAGGCTGCTTGCCCAGGAAAAGGCTGTTCAGCGAGGACAAGGGGAGACAAATCTAAGAGTCTGCTGCCTAGAAGCTTTCTGAAAAGATTAATTACTCCATGAAAGAGCCCAGTAATGAGAACTGGTGTTGCTTTTGTTGCTGTTGGGTCCTGGATGGTTGTTTCCATTTTCCAGAGCTAATCTCTAAAGTAAATAGGTTTCTTTTTGTTGACTGTCAGCAGTGTGTCACTGTTCAGTGACCTGGATGTGCAAGTGCTGTGGACTAGAGATCTTCTGGCCTCTGCCAGTTCTGTACAGGGCCTCTCCTGCTCCCCTGTGCCCTCTGCCATACATTCCTTTCAGTCTAAAAGAAAGTAGATTGAGCAATTTGTCTCCACTGGTTGAGGAGCGACCTTTGCTGCTTGATGGCCAAACCCTTTCTTGTTGGCTTTTCTTTTCTTACTTCCGAACCTCTTTTTCCTTTTGGCAATGATGCTTTGCCCTACTCCTCCTCCTGCCTTTTTTTGCCTTTTTCTCTTCTCTGCTCAACTTTACAGGACCTGGCTTTGCATGTGTGTACATGTACTCACACACAGAGAGAATTTAAGTAAATTGTAAAAAACATCTACAGACTTTGCTATTTACCTCTTTTTTTTACCTTGCATGGCACTGTTTCTTTGAAAACTACTAATGTCAATGAACAATGTGCTTTGCTGTGCAGCTGCATTGAGTCTTCCATGAATAATGATGAGAATGCTTCAATTAAAAATCTTGAATTTTATTAGAAAACCTGCCTTGGTTTTCTAAGAATATTCACCTGGTGACAAATTTGCCTACATATCTGCATCCAGCCCTTAATAAGTACCTCAAGCATTTGAAAAGCCTGCAAAGAGAGGAGCTGAGGTTACCCAGAAGTCTGGTCCTCCCTAGCCCACAAAAACCATTCTTTGTTCCTGCTGTCACTCTCCACATCGTGACCATCTCCTTTGGTGACAAGACTGGTGATTGCAGTTTGACTGTGAAAAGAAAACCAGATGTACAAACTCCATTCTGCACACAGCTACACAACTATTTTATTTTTCAAGTGGTTGTCCAAGACAATTCTTCATGAATAAAAAGGTGCAATGAGGAGATTCTCATTGTGATGAACCCTCAGCAGTACTTCCAGACATGGTGATTGGAGGCAGTCAGAGGAAACTCAGTTAGGCAGATCAGCCTTATAGAGCAAATAGTAATGCAGCACTGTCACTATTTGTCTCTGATCCTTTAAAAGACTGTATTTCTTTCTCATAGAATGATCCAGAAGGACATTAGCAGGTGACTGCTTGCAGAGCTTTTTCTAACCTAGGGTACAGCAGTGATCCATTCCTATCTCCCCAGGGTAGCTGGCCAGGGAGCACACTGCTTTATCCCAGCTGAAGGGAGCTAGTGGAGGTGATTGCCAAGCTGCTTTCCACCACCTATTAGTGTTCCTGGTTACCTGGAGAGGTCCCAGAGGGTTGTAGGCTTGCTGGTGTGACTCCCATCTGTAAGGAGGATCTGGGGAGCTACGGGCCTGTCAGCTTGACCTCGGTACCAGGGAAAGTTCTGGAGCAAATCTTCTTTGGTGAGATCACACGGCACGTGCATGGCATCCAGGGGATCAGACCCAGCCAGCATGGGTTCATGAAAGGCAGGTCATGCTTGTCCATCCTTATCTCCTTCTATGACTGTGTGACCAGACTGGTAGATGAGGTAAAGGATGTTGATGTAGCCTACCTAGACTTCATCAAAGCCTTTGATACGGTTTCCCACAGTATTCTCCTGGGTAAACTGACTGCCCATGGCCTGGACAGGTATACTCTTCTCTGGGTAAAGAACTGGCTGGAGGGCCATACCCAGGTGGTAGTGGTTAATGGAGTTAAGTCCAGCTGGTGTCCCGTTACAAGTGGTGTCCCCCAGAGTCGACACTGGGACCAAACTTGTTTAGTAACATTATTGATAACCTAGATGGGTGATTGAGTGTACCCTTAGTAAGTTTGCAGATGACACCAAGTTGGGAGGTAGTGTCGATCTGTCTGAGGGTAGGGTGGCCCTTCAGAGGGATCTGGGTAGGCTGGATTGCTGGGCTGAGGTGAATGGGGTGAAGTTCAACAAAGCCAAGTGCCAGGCCCTGCACTTTGGCCACAATAACTCAATGCAACACTATAGGCTTGGGGCACATTGGCTAGAAGACTCTGAAGGAAAAAAGGACCTGCATTGGTCGATGCTTGGCTGAACATGAGCTGACAGTGTGCCCAGGTGGCCAAGAAGACCAATGGCATCCTGGCCTGCATCAGGAATAGTGTAGCCAGCAGGAGCAAGGAGGTGATCATGCCCCTGTACTCAGCTCTGGTGAGGCTGCACCTTGAGCACTGTGTTCAGGTTTGGGCCCCTCACTACAAGAAAGTCATCGAGGCCCTGGAACGTGTCCAGAGAAGGGCAACAACACTAGTGAGGGGTCTGGAGCACAAGTCTTATGAGGAGCAGCTGAGGGAGCTAGGATTGCTTACTCTGGAGAAGAGGAGGCTCAGGGGAGACCTCATTGCACTCTACAACTTCCTGAAAGGAGGTTGTGAAGAGGAGGCAGTTGGCCTCTTCTCCCATATAACTAATGATAGGACTTGAGGGAATGGCCACAAGTTGTGCCAGGGGAGATTTTCCTGACATCTCATCTAAAGATGACAAAGATCAAGAGCGGTCAGGTGCTGGAATGGCCTGCCCAGGGAGGTGGTGGAGTCACCATCCCTGATGGTGTTCAAGAAGTGTCTGGATGAGGTGCTACAAGACATGATTTAGAAGCTTAGTGGGTAGTATTTGGGATAGGAGGACAGTTAGACTAGATATTGTAGGTCCTTTCCAACCTTGTGTTTCTATGATTTCTATGATGTTTTCATAACTAAATAAAGGCTCAGTACTCTCTGGTGCACATGAGGAAGCTAGCTTTCAGCCATGTGTGTCCCAGGCTTTACAGGAGCTGAGATCTTGTGCACGTACCTCTAAAAGGCTTGGCCTCTCATCTCATAATGGAGTATCACTAAAGCAGTCACATACTGTGGGAAACAAAGCCCAGCCCTCACCTCACGGATCTTGTAACCTGAGTATATGCTAAGAAATTAAGCAGATGCAAAACCAAGGGTAGCTTCCAGCTGAGTTTGCGAGTTTGAAATAAGTATAAAGGGAGTAACCACAGCATAGGGACAATGAATCAGTGTCAGGTGTCATATGCATGGAAAGGCATCAGTAAGTCCTAAGCAGAGATTCAAAATGACTTTGTAGATTTTCTTTATGGGAAGCTTTTCAATTGCTAAAGGAATGTGATAAGAGGAAGGAGCAAGCAGTATTGGAGAACACTAGCAAATGGAGAGCCAACTCTTATCTTCTCAGTCAGTTGCAAGCCAGTACTGACCAGCTTGTGCTTTGAGAGAGATGGGTAATAGCAAGGTATAGAGCTTGTTTGATGCATTAGGAGAAGAAAGAAGGTAGGTATGTGAAAACACAATAGAGGTGGTAAGTCAGCAAGACCATTTTTACTGCAATGTGTTAAGTGGTCTTGCAGCGAAAGTAGATTTGTTAAAACTAGGAAAAGGAAGCTTCAGTTCTGGACATGTGAAACAATGAAGACCTGAACCAGTGCTTTACCAAAGAAGAAGGAGTTGGATTTTTAAAGCAATATGCAGAAAGAATGAACATGATTTGTGTCAAACAGCTTGCCTTTCCTCTTGCCAACTGTGAGAGTTAAAGAGAATGATGCTTTTTGCCATTCACAGGTTACTTCTCTTACAAAATTACTGAACATTTTCATGCCTGTCGTTATTTAGAAATGGTTACAATGAAGTTAATCTAATTATTTCAGTTCCCTCTGTTTTTGTTCCTCTTATTGTTGAGATTAGTTCCTCTGCTAGAATCTGCAAGCTTCTGAAACTTTTGTTTCACGCATTATTCCCGATGTAACCATTACTTCAGCATAAAAGTCCTCCCAGCTTGCACAGTATTTTTCTATAGTTTAGTCTCAGGCCATATAAGCTGAAATCCTGTGAGAAGGTTTTTGTTTAGGCACCTAAAACTTTAAGACTACCCAAACTGTGTTCCTCAATTTTTATCCTCTTGCTTATTTCACTACTAAAAGCAAAAGCTCACACATCTGTTGGGCTTTTTTAATTAGCCCTGATCTAGCTCCCACTAACGTTCACAGAAATACTTCCATTCATGTCAGTGAACCTGATCTGAGTAAAATTAAAGCCTTGATAATACCAAGCTGACAATACCATGGATCATTGGTTTTTTTTGTTTATCAGAGTGATGTTGATGGTCAGACTAGATGATCTCAAAGGTCCCTTCCAACCTAAGCAATTCTATAATTCTAAGCTTACTTCAAGAATCCTAAAGACTGGTGTACTGTGAGCAAAGACCAACGCTTTTGTGCCATAATAATTCTGGTAAGGGACACTGCTCTAAAAAATGAAACAAAAATCCAATCAAAAGCTATGTTCCTCCAGCTAATATCCATGTTTACTGGGAAAAAAAAAGTTCTCTCTGGAAACACGAAAAATTGCTTAAGCTCTCAACTGTACAATATTTTACCATACTGTACAGAAGAGATGTTTTCCAGTAGAGTAGATGTTACAGAGAATTTTCTAAGTGTAGTTTGTACAGTATCTGTGTAGCATAAATTGTAGTTCTGTTGGATTCATCCTTGTTATATGTAACCTACAATGAAAGCAATAACCTTTCTGGTTTGAAAGCACAAGGGAGGTGATAGGACATGCCATGCCAGTGCAACATGATTAGCCAGAAGAACTGTAAGCACCTGGAGCCACTTTTCTCCCCTGGAGGACATCAGGGCTGAGAAGAGTCCACACCCAAGCTCTCCTAGAGAAGAAAGGTATGCTGCTTTTGGATGTTTTGTTTTGGTTTGGTTTGGGTTTTTTTGTTTAGCAATTTGTTTCCTTAGCCAGAGGAGAACAGAAGTCACTTTTGGGCCAGGAATATTTTGTATTGCTTTTCACTCTCAGACAGAAAGGAAATTCTTCAGGTTGTGCTGATGTTTTTGTTGATGAAAAGCATAGATGTGGAAACCCAGGGACTGGGGGGGAAAGGGAGTGATCTGGGGAAGGTGCAAGATAGCAAAAGACAGCCTTGCTGCTCCTTTTGTTATAGGGCCTGAGAGTGAGGATCCAAATGACGATATTATGACACTACGCATAAAAATACTCAATACAGCTGACACATGGGGCTGTGGAAGTGAAGGTAACAGACAAAGGCATGCCTGCAAGCCAAGCCCTGAAGTGTCTTTTGTCTTCATCAGACAACACAAGTCTGGGGAAGATGACTAAGGTGAGGCTGTGATTCTGCAGCCAGCCTGTAACGACTGAAGTGCCACTGAAGGCACTGATGGCACTGGTGAAGGCCACTGCCAAGAACAGAACCACACGTTTGGACAACAGCCTACCCTTGTATTTGCTCAGGGTAACCAGGGAGTTATGTCCACAGTCAATTCAGGCTTACTTGTTGCTAGAAAATAGTGTTTCTCTGATTTGCATTTAAAAAAGAAGCAAAAGCCACAAAGGTAACATTTTATAATTCTGTAAGTAGAATCATAAAATCATTTCGGCTGGAAGAGACACTTGGGATCATCAAGTCAACCATCAGCCCTACTCTACAAGTTCTCTCCTACACCATATCCCTCAACACCACATCCAATCTACTCTTAAACACAGTCAGGGATGGGGACTCCACCACTTCCCTGGGCAGCCGATTCCAGTGACTGACCACTCTTTCTGGGAAGAATTTTTTCCTAATGTCCAGCCTAAACCTACCCTGCTGCTGCTTCCAGCCATTCCCTCTTGTTCTATTGCTAATTGCCCTTGAGGAGAGACCAGCACCAAGCTCTCTACAATGCCCTCTCAAGCAGTTGTAGACAGTGATGAGGTCTCCCCCTAGCCTCCTCTTCCTCAAACTAAACAGTCCCAGCTCCCTCAATCGTTCCTTGTAAGACTTATTCTCGAGGTCTTTCACCAGTTTCGTAGCCCTCCTCTGTACTTGCTCCAGCACCTCGATATCTCTCTTGTGTTGAGGTGCCCAGAACTGGACACAATACTCAAGGTGTGGCCTCACCAGTGCTGAGTACAGGGGGACAATCACCTCCCTACTTCTGCTGGTCACACTGTTTTTTATGCAAGCCAGGATGTCATTGGCCTTCTTGGCCACCTGGGCACACTACATAGGTAAGATTTCTCTTCTAGGTTTTAATCTTTCAAAAGCACTAAGGTGTTTGAAGCAGTCTTACCTTACCTGCTACACCCAGTTTTTACATGCATTTTTTAGTGAACATCGGCCATCATAACAGAAAAAAAAGGGGGAGGAAATGATACCGGCAGGTTCAATTAGGCATGGGAGCCTCTTGCTAACAGGTACCAGGTTCACTGTACCCATGAGGAGAACGGTTTGTCTGTCCCCTGAGAAGGTGTGCTGGAGCATGCCGGGTGCTTGGACGTTTTGGTGGCGTCGCCTGCCTCTGGCCTTTCTGTGTGCTAGCAGTAGGATCCATCTATGTGGCAAGCTCCAGCCTTTCTCGCTTTCTTGATATTGACACTGTCCACAGGAAACAAGGATGGTGGTTGCCAAGATGCTCTCCTGTCATGGCACTGACTCAAAAGGCCACCTCTTCATGGACACGATGCTGCCAGCTCAAACAGATATACAGGCTTCAGGAGAGGTACAGAAATTAATTATTCTATAATTAGCAGAAGAGAGGTACAAATCAAGAGAAAACAGCAAAAAAAAAGTCAAGGTGACTTGTCTGTATTCCCCAGCATGAGTTTTTCATCCACTGACAGGGCATTCCATAAATTTAAATTGAACTGAGGAAAATATTTGTTCTCCTGCTCCCTGCATGCAGTTTGTTTTTCTTGAAACTGGAGGAGACGACTGTATTTCCTTCTTCCTTGCCAATCAACTCCGCACCAATCCTTTCTTTTCTCTGGGTAGTGTCCAGTCCTCTTTGATGGTATCCCCTTGACAGCTTCTTCAGGCAAATGCCTGAAGTGATGCCTCCAGCTGATGTGCTCTTTTTGGTAACAGCCTCTCAATATACAAAACATTCAAACAATGTAAAGGACAGATGAAGGTGTGCACGCTATTGCTAACTAGCCAAAATGTACACGATCTGTGTTGGGGCTTTTTTTTTGTTTGGATTTTTTTGGTTTTGGGTGGGTTGTATTTTTTGTTATCTTCCTTCTGCCATTCCTTTTTATATATGCCTGGATAATGTTAGATACTTTTCTTTCTTATCTGCCCAACACACTTGTATGAGTGAATGTAGACAGAATGCAGCACTATTGCTAATGGAAGCCTGTGCACTAAATGGACCTGAGAAAAGAATATGGGCAAAACAGGCCTAAAATGAGCACAAGATGGGTTCTGGGTAAAAGGCTGAGAGAGTGAGAGTCTGGGGGGCGTTTAATTCTGTGGGTCAATATCTATGCTAACACAAAACCTTCCTAGTGCTTCTCTTTTCCAGAGAGAGGGATAGAGCTTGAAATAGTGGAACAGTATCATTAGGCACACCACCATAAATATACGCTAAATGGGTCACCACAAAGTACAGGTCACTGGCTTTGAAGTTTGCAAACACAGTAGGTAGAACCTAAGATGCTTAGGTGTTCCTACTTTGTGGTGTCTGAATCGGTGAGGTTTCAGACGAAAGGGAGTGTATCAGTGTTCTGCCTCTTCAGCTCTACTTCACTACACAAAGTGATTGTGCTTTTTCTACCCACAAAGGAGAATAAAATGGCTTTGTCCCTCTTCAAAATTTTCTTTTGTGGTGATGCATGAAACAGCACAGATAGCAGACCATGTCCCACAGAACTGCCTACCTTACTGATCTCTGCTGTCTCGCTTTCACCATCTGTTGTTTTGTATTTTATGAAAGGTGTGAAGCAGAGATTATCTGTGTACAAAACCCAGACTTTGGCTTTGATCTGTGACCAGCAATTATTAGCAAACTCATTAATAATAACAATGTGGAGTTCCTTGAGCATAGGGTTTTTTTGTGGAATATTGTCCCCAGGGGGAGATAGGTTATAATTTTCCCAATGTCTAGAGAAGGCTGTCGCTCAACAGCCTCTCTTCCTGATTACCTACTTTCATGAAACATGATGAAAGATAACATACAAGGGACATTTCCATCTCGGTCAAGATAAATTGCAGCTGACCAGAGGTTTAGAATGATGAAGGTGGGAAATGAGAAACACCAGAACAATGATTTATGTTTTACCTTCAGATCTGCTGAGCTAAAAATAGGCTGCTTTATTTTCAATTAAGGAAAAACTGTGATGGTACCACAGCAAGCAGTGCACAGAGCTAGTGTAAAACAGGCCACAGAGCAAAAGTAAGGCTGTGTTACCAGGCTGTAGCTTTAATGCTATCCTGGGGTGTGAGGCTTTGTTTTGTTCCATTTTGGGGTTTTTTGTGTTGATTTTTTTGAGTGCTGTGAGCATGTTTAGAAATTTTTTAGCCCTAGGATGTAGGCACCTCTTCAGCTTTTCTACACAGTGTAATGCATTGCCAGTAATGCATCTTTCTGCTAACAAAGAGCAATATGGAACAGTAAACATGCACATGCGAAGCCTACTTTTCTGTAGGTGTGAATTGAAGCTGTTTTTCTTTTGCTTCTTCATGTCAGGTCAGATCCATGTTTCTGGAACTCTTGTGCTCCGTATAAAGTCTTTAAGTATCTACAGCCAAATCTGTGATGAGGATACACTGAAACAGTTCTCATGAAAACATGCTTTGGTCCGGACCAAGTCACTAAGCTCTTTTGGAAGGAAAATCTAGAGGAAATGAAATGGGATCTCACTATCTCCACTCTTTTCCTAGCTTCTCAGAAATAGTTCCAATAGAAGACAGTAGTTTCAGCAATTTAAAACATGGTTTTATATGTCGTTGAAGGATTTGCTTTGCTTCATCAGAATGTGCTTCAGGTTCCTTATGCAGAGATGGGAGAAAAAAGTTATGCTGCCTCATAGCCTGCAATGCTGATCAAGCAAATGCTGGGGAGATAGGCCAGCATTTTGTGGGTTTCTGGCTGGTTAACTGGCAATGGGCTTAATCGATCAAGTAAATAAATAATAGTAGTATTTTTTTAATTTTTTTTTGTCTGTGTTACATAGATTTGGGTTTGGTAGAAACTAAATAGGAAACAGCTGAGTATAATCTTACATGCACAGCAGCCACTGATATTCACATTCTGTGCCCTGGGTGAAAGAAAATTTCCCATTTGTCATTACTACTCTAGTGCTTGTGTAGACAAAGCGTCTGCATCTCTTTCCCTCTACAGCAGCTGCAGCATATGTAACAACAGCAGCCAGCAGCACTGTAACATAAATATGTCCAATATGTACCATTAAAACTTATTCTATAAAAGAGGGGAAAAGAATTCACTATTGCTTTCCTTAAAGAGCTCAAATTTCAGTAATAATCCTAAGAGTTCCTTTATCTTTAGTTTAACGAATGCAGGAAAAGTCCTGCATAGTCACTGAATCACCAATAGCAGGAGCCTGGAATTGCAGCAGAGATTCACTGCTCTAATTAAAAAGTCTCAGGCTATTAGAATTTTCCATTATGAAAACAGAATGTTTGTTTCCCTCACAATTATGATGTTATCTTGACTTGTCTCATATATCACAGGTACATGTAAATTAATTGGGGGGGGAGTTAAAATGTATTCTTTTACACCATTCTCTTTTGAGAAGATTGGAAAAAGAGTACTGACCATTTAAAGGTCCTAAACTTTGTTTCCAGTGCTTTTATATTGCATCCCAGTACCTGACTTTCAATACCCATCCCACCCCCGCCCCAATCAGAAAAAAAAATATGCATCTGGATTTCTTATCTTCCTTAAGAGATGCAATTCTGTAAGAGCTATAAAGGGGTTAAAATCTCTACTTATGCTATAAATTCTTCTGTGTGTAGGCCTTTGTACCACTGCCTGCATTTTCTCTGAGCAAACTATTCTGTGCTGGTTCCCATTTCAAAAGAACCTCTTCCATTTGAAAACACCATTTCTTTTGTTGCTTTCTAAATATTTCATTAATTTCATATTTCTAAATTAGAAATATTTAAATATTTCTAGCTCCACTAAAGGGGTAGGTCCTAGCAAGAATCAAAGTCATGGAAACTGTATTCTCTGCTAAGTGGTATCTGGGCATGTTACTATTTAATAGAAAGGCAAGAAGGTAATACATTCCCATATACTTAAGAAGTCCTGTTGAGAAGAATGGCAGAGCTGAAGAACAGAGAAGCCATTTGATGATTGTGTTTTCAGCTGCAATCTGCAGCACAAAATTCTCTTGGTGCATATCTTCTTTTCAAAGTCTATTACAATTATATATATATTATGTATATATATAAAAAGTTCTAAGATATTTGGCTAGACAGTACCTGGTGACCTGGCAATAATGAATACTGGTATTCAGTAAATGAGCATGTAAGAAAGTATTTCACTTATTTGTGAGCAAAGCTCCCTTCTTAATTAACAGAGAGAAAGGGTCTTTTCTAAAGAGGAGTAGAAACCACCTAGGTTAGACTCCTCTTCTGAAATGCCTTTCAGAGGAACCCTTTTCTTCCTTCTGCAAGCCCAGCCTTCTGATTTTGATATCACAATTAACTCTCCAAAGTTGGAATACACAAGGATAAACATCTATATAAACAGACACTTAGGTGTGTAAGCCTCTGCATGTTGAAACTAATTCTGAAAATAAACTCTCCTGAAGCAGACGTTGCTTTTTGTAAAGCTTATTTCACACTTCACAGTTCACTTCACCTGAAACCATGATTTCCACATCTTCTGTGTGGCTCTAATTCACAGAAGATGTTACAGAACTGGGCTATATCTGAATGGCAGAACTTGGGCGTGATCTCGTGCTCACAGACTTAAATTCACATCCAGTCACATCCCAGTTTATATCAACCTAGTGAATGTGAATTTACAGTTTAGTTTCTGATGCAGGATTTTTGGCAAGTTTATGATTTCAGAATAATTTTGCTAATATTTGCAATCTGAAATAACATGACCTGCATTTGTAACTTTTCAAAGGAATTAGTAAATACCTTTGTCATTAAATGTGGATATACCAGACCATTAAATTTTCCCTGCATTGATTTTTTTTTTTCCCAAGCATATGCCCTTTCATTTTTTATCCTATCTGAATATTCTGTTTGGAAGAAAGAATCTCCTTGTACTTGCCACTGAACTGTCATGGAGCTCATTACCTCCAATAAGATGAGAAGTGGTGTGGAATAATTCTTGCTGGCGAGTGAGAAATCTTTCCACCCCATCCTTGTGATTTGACCTTTGACTAAACACATTTATCTTTGCTACATGGATGGTATATCATCCCCTGGATGCAGTGTGTTTCTTTATCCTGGATGAGGCAGTGATTTCTACAGCATTGTTTTCAAAATTCTGTTTGCAAGAAAGAAAATATGATCTATATTGCTGAATGAAGAAAAAATTTAGCCTTTGCAAGTCACAGAATTTCAAAATGACATGGGGTTAGAAAGGACCTCTGGAGATTACCTAGTCCAACCCCCTCACCTCCGCCAAAGTGCATCCTCCTAGAGCAGGTTGCACAGGAACTTGTCCAGGCGGGTTTTTTCTCCAGAGATAGAGACTCCACCACCTCTCTGGGCAACCTGTTCCAGGGCTCTGCCACCCTCAAAGTGAAGAAGTTCCTCCTCATGTTTAGATGGAACTTCTTACATACAAGTTTGTGCCCATTTCCTCTTGTCTTGTCATTGGGCACCACTGAAAAAAAGACTGTCCCATTTGTCTTGACACCCACCCTTTAAGTATTTATAGGTGTTGATCAGATCCCCCCGCAGCCTTCTCTTCTCCAGACTCTAAAGACCCAAGTCCCTCAGCCTTTCCTCATCAGAGAGATGTTCCAGGACTCTAATCATCTTTGTAATCCTCTGCTGTATCCTCTCCAGCAGTTCTCTGTTCTTGAACTGGGGAGCCCAGAACTGGACACAGTACTCCAGATGGGGCCTCACCCAGGCAGAGTAGAGGGGCAGGATAACTTCCCTCGACCTGCTGGTCATACTCTTCTTGATGCACTCCAGGATGCCATTGGCTTTCTTGGCCACAAGAGCACATTGCTAACTCATAGTCATCCTGTTGTCCACCAGGACTCCCAGGTCTTTTTCCTCAGAGCTGCTCTCCAGCAGGTCAGCCCCCTACATGTACTGGTGCAGGGGGTTAATCCTCCCCAGGTGCAGGACCCTATACTTGCCCTTGTTGAATTTCATTAGGTTCTTCTCTGCCTAGCGTTCCAGCCTGTCCAGGTCTCACTGGATGGCAGCACAGCCTTCTGACATGTCAGCCACCCCTCCCAGTTTTGTTCCTTATCAGATGGCAACAAAACTCTGTTTTTTCTGTCTATGTGAATTAATTTCCATAATGGAATTTCATTATTAATCTTCTTTAATGGACTTGTGTTGCTTTGTTTAAACAATGTAGTGTTTAATCACACAAGAATCTAAATCAGAGCTTTCTGGTGTAACCCACTATGTAAAGATAGCTCTTGGGAGGCTTCACAGAGTCTTGTGAGTTTTTCCATTGTTGCCTGTAAAAAAAGTCTGACTTTTTTTTTTTTTTTTTAAAGAAAGAAAGGAAAAAAACTAAAGTGAAAAATTAAAAGGCTACTTGTCAAAGTGACAGTAGCCTAGTTACAGTATGATATGAGTTTGATTTAGTGCTATCCAGTCATAGCCTGTGGGAAACTGGCATTTCCCTACAGCAATTTTTCCTTCTTATATTTTTAGGTCATTTGAACGCTTATGAATATGGGCGCCCTACAGACCTCAATGTTTGAGAAACACAGCATGGAAACAGCACAGTTACTCACACCATCCTCATAATATTATCCAGCTGGATTTGGTCAGGAAGAAAAATAAGGGGAATGTCATTCCTCAGCCTGATGGAGGCCGATCTCTGGGGGCCTCTGGTTCTTTTCCCCTGCTCTGTTTTTGCTATTAGTTTTATATTAGTAAAAACAGTCTTAGTATAGTATCTCCCCATCCGTAGGCAAGAAAGTAATTTCCCCTTCCTTGATTTCTCACTCTGACCCTGTTTTCTTTTTCTTCTTTTTCGAGTAGAGAAACTTGCCTGCAAGGGCTAACAGAGGAGAACATGTGGGCTCAAGTCTGTAGCAGAGAAAGGAGTATTAAACCACAGTCTCCCTACTCCTGAGGGCATTAGCTCACCCAGCACTAATGGGAACGCTGCACTGCTTGTGATTCTCCACCACCAGCTGAAAAAGACTTGTTTGCTTCTCAGTTTCTGAAAGAAGGATACCGGCATCTTTCCCTTCTGGAGAATGGATGGAGGTACGTCCCTGAAAATCCATAAGCGAAAGCCCACTTCTATGTGCCAGCTTTGTCTTCTGATGCCTGTAGGCATTTTCCTGGAAAGCATGGGGTACAGTCCCTGCTTGGAGCTACAGGCTTCAGCTCAGGTTCCCTCCCCACATACCCCGGAAGCAAGTTGCATGAAAAAAGCTGCCTGCGTGCTGTCTGGGCTCAACTTCCAGTATCACTGACAGGAATGCACCCACCAGCTAAGAGTCACCACCCTGTCAGGTGGCAGCGTAAAGATTGAGAAGCCAGGTGCATTGAACTGAGAGTCTCTGGTGGCAGGTGGCAGCATAAAGATTGAGAAGCCAGGTGCATTGAACTGAGAGTCTCTGGCCCTTTCACTGCTTACCCAGCACAGCCCAAATAAACCTTTGGGGGAACCTACGGAATCAGGCTGTGGAAGCAGATCTGGTATCAGCATGCTGTGCAGAGCAGGTGAGCTGCTCTGCACTCAACTCCTTCTCATTTGAGATCTCATTTGAGCTGGGAACCGTAAAATCCACCATCAGCACTCATACCACTTTTTCTTTGCCTTTCTGTCCGGGTGGGTTTGCTGAGCACCATGCAGCTGAAAATTTATAAGGCTGACTAGGTCTAGCTTTCACCTACTGTGATATCACTGTTAGACCACAATGATAGATGAGGTATTTTACCTTGGGGAAGTTACCTTTTGCAGCTAGACTTTGTTACTCATTTTCTTCTCTGTTATTGCACGCTAGGACAAATGCATCCTTGCTCACATCCTCAAACTTCTTGGAAGTACCTAGAGAAAGACTGAGTGGGCCCCCAGCTTCAGTGTAGATCTGAGAACAGGCAAGAAAACAATCAAGAACAAAGCTGTGAAAGTTCTACATCAACAAAATATGGCAGCATCTTCTGGGACTTATTTAATCAGAGGCTGGGGGGGATTAGAAAAAAAATGTTTCATTTTGCTTAAAATAAACCTTAAATAAGCTTAAGATTTCAATCTTAAATAATCCTTAAGATTTCTGAACATATTTTCCTACAAAACTGCATGTTTTTTTCTAGGTAACAAACCAAAGCATAAGGTCAGTGAGAATAATTTACAGCTGTTGCTCTAACACTGTTCACAAAGGCAAAAAGGGAGCTTGAAAAACTAGATGGGTTGTGGTGTCTCATTGCTTGTTTCCTGTAGAAATTTCCTTGTATTTAAATTATTCCAGCTATCATACAACTTTATTGCTTGCAAAATAAATCCCAGTTGACTTCCAAAGTGCTATTGGCATGGGGCACAGTTGTTATTCCAACGCTCTTGGCTCGAACGTCATTTTTGCACCACCAGGGAATCTATATGTAACATTCTTTTATCACTCTTGACCTTCCAAAAACAACATGGGGAGATGAGAAATGACAAATGGCAGTATCTCCCAGATGATTCCTTAAATCATTCCTGGATATGTTTAGTTTGGAGAAGAGAGGCTGAGGGGAGACCTCATTGCCCTCTACAACTACCTGAAAGGAGATTGTAGAGAAGTGGTTGTTGGCTTCTGTAAGACCAGAGGAAATTATCTGAAGTTATGGCAGGGAAAGGTTAGATTAGATATTAGGAAGAATTACTTTACTGAAACAGTTTTCAGGCACTGGACCAGCCTGTCCAGGGAAGTGGTTGAGTCACCATACCTGGAGGTATTTAAGAAATGCGTAGATGTGGCGCTTCAGGGCATGTTCTAGTGGCTGAGATTTGTAGAGGGGTTTGTGTGTGTACAGTTGGATTTGATCTCGGAGGTCCTTTCCAACCATGAAGGTTCTGTGATTCTGTGAAAATTTGAGCCAAGGCCTGCTTTTCAGTGAACAGCAGGATAGAGGTCAGCAGAAAAGCAGAATTTTGTAGAATTTTAATGAGGCTTATGCTGCCCTAAATGCTTCTTTTGTTGGTTTTCCCATGTTTTTGTGCCACTGAGTATTTTGGAATTGGGGTTTCCAAATCACTAATACATAAAAGAAAACAGCAAAGGCTGCTATACTATAGAGAGACTTGTGAAATAAGGAATCAACATGGACCACAAGAGCCTTTGACTAAAGAAAGCATAGACATTCTATGATTCTATGGTTAAAAGGGGGAGATTTCAGGTGAGGCAGTATCTCTAAGACTGTTCTCTCATGGAAATTCTCATCCAATTTTGGGAAATTGCTGATATGAACAGTCAACAAAGTATTTAGCCAGTTTACATTTGATATGTTCCTTCTGTCAGGACAAATTTTATCATCTGTTACTTTTAAGTATTGACAGTACTGAGCTGTGTATAAGAGAACTGGGCATAACTCATCAATATGTGAGCTTAAAAACAAAGTGGAAAATCCAACAGGCAGTAATGTACACATGTAATGTTGACTTGAAGGAACAAGTTTTCTATACAAATTTCCCCACTTCCTAGAAATATGTTCCAAAGCATATTAAAAGATAAAACTTTGAAACTGAAACACTAAAACTGAGGTGAAGTTAGCTACTGTGGTATATCAGCACAAGACACTACAAGAAACCTGGTAAATAGGACAGGTGATGAGTAATAGGATCTTGAGGAAAGTTAAGGATGAAATATCCAGCTTCCTAACCTCCTCACTCAAAAAAAAAAAAAAAAAAAAGAAAAACAAAAAAAACCACCCCCAAGCCCCTCTCTTTATTTGCAATCCTGCTGCAGCTAGCTATTATTCACAAAAGGATTTTACAGGTACTTTTTGTTGTGCTTTTGGTGTCTTTTTTGATTAAAATCACTGTAAATTGGAGATCAGTGAGCCTTGCTTCAATATAAAATAAGTTGCATAAAATTATAATTAAATTTAGTTTTAAATAATGTAGTCCTGAGCCAGATTGGCTATTTAATGGGAAATAAAGGTATTTCAAAATATTGGGAGTTAAAAATGTAAGAGTACATAATCTTATGAGGAACACAAAGCACATCATTGACCTTGGACAGATATTCACTATTCAAAAATATGTGGATTACCTTAATTTACTAAACACTTAAAAGAGATATAAATTCTCATGCTTCAGAGTTAAGCCCCAATTTCTAATGAATGGAACAAAGACATTTTCACTGTTTATTCCTCTCATTCCTTCATTGCCCATAAGGTAACTTCTTGGGATTTTTCTCCAGTGCTAATTTCTTTCAGGAGCAGGTTGCTGGGGCTGATTCTGGTGAGTCAGGTTAGACTTCAGCTGTACACGTAAGTGCAAGGTGAAGCGGATACGGTGTGAGAAGCAGAACTATTTCCCCCTTCGAGAAACTGGTTACAGCACCTGCATGTCTTTCAGGAAACCTTTGTATCTCTGCTGTCCTCCTAAAATGCCCTAGTTCAGCCATGGGAAAGAAGACACATCCCACGTGGCCCATTAGCAGGGAGAGGAATTGGGAAGCACACACAGAAGGAAAGAGCATCCCACAGGCCCTTTTATATTTTTTCTGTGCTTTGTGCAGGATTCACATCAAAGGGAGTTTTACTTTAAAACTATGCTTCTTGTTTCTACAAAACCTTCTTTGTGAGAATACTAATATTTTTTCCCTAGCAAAGAAACAAGGGGGCTTTTAAAGCTTTAGTCAATGATCCTTTTTTTTTTTCCAGCTTTTTTCCAATTGTCCACCAGGACAGCAATAAAGTTAGTCTTCTGAAGTCCCCAAGTGCACAAATGAGATAGATTGTAGTAAATTCTCTTATAGCAGATTCTCATTTCACTAGAGTCACAAGCAATATATTTTTATCCATACATCCAGCACCAAAAGGCTCTGATATGGTAATTTTTGTCTCCTTTACTTCCTTTTCTCCTCCTTCCTCTGTATTGATCTCCATGTATTTAAAGCAAGGGGCACATGTGGCTGTGTATGTGCCTTTATACTGGAGAGCTACAAAGCATATGTTCTACACCCACCAAAGAAAACAAGAGACTAGGGCTGGCTTAGGATATATTCATGCTGGTCTATTTTATCAGGAAGAGCAGCTGAGAAGAGAACTCATCAAGAGAGGACCAGTCAGGCTGCTCTCCACAGACTGGTTTGCTGGTACCACCTTTTATTTAATTGCCTACTTGCCTTTTAAAAGGTGCCTATGGCTGTCATGGACCCCTTGTAGCCAGTTGAATAAGTGCAGCTTCTAGTATTTAATGTTATTCCTTTCACAGCTTTTGAATTTCCTGTCAACTCAGAATTAATATTTTGGTAATACTTTCACATATTGTTTTCCAGGGGCTCGTACCCATTTATTTTTTTGTAAGCTGCTGAGTCAAATTAAAATTCTAACAGATTTTTAGTTCCTTGGTACCTAAATTGCTCTTGAAAACTTTAAGCTATAACTTGTTACATAAAAAAAAAAAAAAAAGTGAAGTTTAGATGTACAATTTTAACCAAAAATATAAAGGAGGGGGGGAGGGTATTGAAGTTTCAAATTTTGACATTCATCCTGCTCAATGAAGCAGGATTAAAAAACACAAATGGGCCTGAGGTCTATGTAAGCATTGCAATCAGAACAGGCAACACTTTGTAATTCAATCACAGCTATAGTGCAGAAAATTTCATCTCAAGTAAGAATGGGAATATTGAAGCAAGTATTTTATTTTTTTGCTCATACCTCATGTAACACGGAGGCAGCCCTGGAATGCACATCTGAGACTGCATAATCTGGGAATTAGCTGAAGAGACAATGGCAGTAAAGATTCTTTAATTCAAAAAGCCAAGTGCTCAAACCACACAAAAACTGCTAGGAAAGTGCTACAAAAGATGAAGTGAACAAACTGCTGGCCATGTAATTATTCTCGCAGCAGGCTCATCAAACAATTCCCAGCATGCCCTCCTGCCTCTTCTGGGGATGTTTTGACTAAATCTAACAAAATAATAGCTGCAGTCACCTCCTTTCACAGTCACTTGCGATACAAATTGGATGCAGTGTCAAATCCTTGAAGGAATTGATGGTTCTCAGCAGCGGTATTTGACTATCAGATGCAAACCACCTGGCAGACGTGCAAACCTTCTGAAGGCAATTGGAAAAAAACAGCCATTTTTTACCTAGACTGAGAAACCCTCAGGGAGGAAGTATGCTGAAATATGCACTTTCGAGATGTTTCTGTTTAAGAGAAAAAGGATTTATTTTTTTAATATCATTTTTAGGTTATTTTAGGAAAAATTATCAATACTTCTGGAAACTTCTCAAGCAAACCACTCAGTTCTCTCTTCCTTGGCATAGGCATCATCTCTATCCTCAGTAGGAATAAGCAAGTTGAGCAAACCTAACCTCAGAAGCTGTTTCAAGGCATTTGTCCATTCATTACATCTTTTAACTCTAGGTGTAATTATTTATTCTTTTAAGAATTTGCTTCCAAACATTGAACTAGAAGTGAAAGCTTAATTACCACCCTTCTTTGTTATGCAAATGATTCCCAGCTTTCACACACCTAGGTGAGACTTGAACTGCTAATATAAATGTTCCTTTCATCCTCTTCATGACAAACATGGAAAACAATCTAGAGCCAGATCTTCACAGTTAGTTAGATCTTTCACACCCTACAATGTTACAGCACAGGTTTGATAACTGTAGACATGCTTTATGGTCTGAGTAGTATATCACAATGGCAGCAATTTTAGCAACTTTTGTAGGTTTTAACTGTAGAAAAAGCTGTAACATCTCCCAGAAGAATAACAGTATGATAGAGTTGCAAGGTGAGGTGTGATTTCTCTGTGTTGTTTTGTAAACTAACAGACATAAAAATAAAGCAGTCTTCTAAATCCTTTAGGTCATAAATTATATATATATAAAAAAAAAAAAACCAAAACATTGCTCTCCTTGATGTACAGAAATCTTTTAGTCTCCATTAATAATCAGCAGTACAAGTTCATACAGCTTTTAGTCAAATTGTCTGTATTTGAATGAGGAACAACTTTGAAATAAGCTTTTACAGTTGGGCATGGGTGTTGGAGCACTTTATCTTCATAGTCCCAAGTA
This sequence comes from Jacana jacana, assembly GCA_013400555.1. NCBI lineage: Eukaryota > Metazoa > Chordata > Aves > Charadriiformes > Jacanidae > Jacana > Jacana jacana. The sequence goes on along the minus strand of VZTM01000421.1, from coordinate 19,956 downwards.
CAAGACTATGTGCCTATCTGTTAGTGGGAAAGGAGAGGATACCACCTAGAATGTCGGAGTAAGATCATGGTGGTCAAGACAGAAAGTTGATCAATTGCCACAAGGAACCTGGAAGCTGCTAGGCAGCTGTGAGACTTCAGGATGAAACCACTAGGAGATCCCATGGAGGTTTGGAAGACTAGAGGCTGTGTTATTAACCTGTCCACCACTGGAGATTTCTGCTAATGTTGGGTAGGTGTCAAAATACATTTCTCCCTCTTCCTCTACAGACATGGAGTTGAAGCAGTACTTGTAGCATAAGTCAAAATGGTCCTGTTGAAATCAGTTAGCTCTGAGAGAAAAAGAAACAACCAAACATGATTCCTACTGTGTGTGCTATCAGTGTCTTGCCATACTTTCATGGGAGAGGAAAGTTATTAATCTCTTGGTGTTTCTGATTGCTTCACAAATTCATGTCCTTTAAGGTGAGAAAGGACCATTAACCTCTCTCTCTCCTGCATGTGCCTCACATGGGTCACAGCATCTCATTACCAGTGCAGCAAGGCGCATAACTTGCAAGCTAGGAATAAGGAAAAATGAGTCAGTCGGAATGAAAGCCCTAGGGTGCTCCTCCTGCTGCATCCTTAGAAGACAGTAGGAGCATGTTTGGTGACTGCCCATCCCCTGCTGTCAATGACCTCTTCCACCTCAGGCAAGAGGCCCTGGCTGCCCCGTTCTACATAGTCCTAGGCAGGGAGGGAGCTATCCTTCTAGAAAAATATTTGCTCGTGAAAAGATTACAGAGTGGAAAATGTCTTAATAACATTTTTTAGATTACTGAATCCTCGTAAAGCAGAATGTTTTAGTCTTGATTTTTATTTTTTTCCTTGACTCTAATGTGGTTTACAAGCTTAGGATAGCTGAAAAACCCAAGTTGTCTTTGGAGAAAGCTGTTTTCACTGGTAACGATTCAGATTGTTAGGCTCGTTCAAAACATGGCATTTGCATGTCTAAGTGGATAGATCAGTTTCAGTGAGTGAGTTAGAAAGTCTGCTCTCATCTGTCATTGAGTTTATAGAAGTGTATGTTCTTAGAACAGGCTTCTCTCTTTTTTTCATTTTTTTTAAGGCCCTTACCCACAAACTTCACTGTCTCAGGTTACAAAATCAATACTCTGTTGACACAGTTTACAATGTTTTTTACAGCCTTTAGGGTAGTGTATTGGGTAATGAATTATTTGCTCCAGATTGCATTGTAAGATCAAGTTAACAGCAGGGTCAGCCAGGATATTTCTCCTTCACACTACTTGAATTGCAAATATTCTTTCTATACTAATACACAAACAGAAATCTGATCTCCGGTTTTTGCGAAGCTAAATTCTGTGTGAGATAACTGGCAATTTCCTGCATCTTCCAAGAAGATTATCTATCTTTTTCAGTCCTCAAGATATCTGTTTCTTCTTTGTCCAGCCTACACCACCACCTTTTCCCGGTTGTATTTGCTACATAACAGCTGCCTCTGTCTCCACTGTTGCCTCTTGTTCTGGATCTAACAGAGCCAGCCCTTAGACCAAATTCATTAATTTGAGCATACTGATGCAATGTTTCCCAGCTCTCCTGCCTCCTGCTCACAGGAGCACAGGTCCTAAAGGACTTCCAGCATGTCATGGTCAGGGCTAGCACAACTGCAGCACAGTCACAGGCTTTTTGCTGTCTCCAAAAAAAGGACATTTTCCTATTCCTACTAAACTCAGTAGAGCTGGAATTTGGCAACTGCTCCTTCTGCTCCGTCCCCAGTAACTTGTGTCTGTAGTTGTGGATGTCACGGGCTGAGGCTGGACAATTTCTGCTCTCAGGATGGCCAGGAGCACAGGTTACAGTGATGATGAAGGGTGGGAGAAGGCCAAGCCTCATCACCTTCCTTGCACTTGTGGGGACCCAGCCCCTGACAGAGGCAATCCCTTCATCTCTCCAGCCCTAAAGCCATTCCCTTCAGGTCCCAAAGGCATTAACCCACTGTTTTATCCGAAAACTTCTAGTTTGAGATGGGGTCTGAGAAAAAAGAGCATTCCTTTTCATTGGGGTATATATTCCCCCTGCTCATCTCATTACAGCCTGGTCTGTTTAAACATCAAAAGTGCTTGAGTAAATATATACAATGAGGCTAAGTGATTAGGATAATCTCATGCAAATTTCAAAGACTCCGAGCAGATCTGAGAAATCAACACTGTCATAAGTTTTATTTCCGCAGCCTGAATGGAAACAATATCACTAAAACACAGGTCGTACTTCAAAGAAAAGCGGTGTTGAAATTCAGATAAGTGAGAGGAGTGCTTGAAGGTGGGGAGAGGAACGGGGCAGGTTGGGGGAGTGTCTTTTCCCCCAGCTGCAGATGCGCTTTATTTCTTCACAAACGCCTTAAAAATGTCATAGCGTCTCCGCGAGCCATGAGGCACTCTTTTCCATTAACTTTTGCCACATACTCTTTTCACGCAGCCTCATTCATCCCCAGAGCCTGACTTCAACCCGGCAGGCAGTCCCTTCCTGGTGGCTCCCCCCGGTCCACTGCCACCGCCACCGCCCTGCACACCGCCCCCGCCGCCCCGACAGCCGGCACCGCAAGCGCTGCGGGCGAGAGACACCTAAAGGCGTCCCGGGGAAGTGCAGCGCTCTCCGGGGCAGCAGCCTGCCCTCGGCCACCGGGTACCCAGGGACAAGGATCCCTGGTCGGCGAGAGGAAACCTAGCGGCAAAGCAAAATGGGGTGCTCGGGTTCGCCAGACAGGGCGGTGGTGGCCCAGCCCCTGCAGCACGCCACGCGTCTGGTGGCCGCGGTTCCCGAAATGCCTGTGGCCCGGGCGCCCGTCCTGTCCTGCCTCACCCCTCCGCAGAAGAGGGCGGTGGAGAAGGGAGTTAAGGCATGGAGGTCTCCCCTTTAGATGAGGATGCGAGAAAGCCTCGTTAAAACATCCGCTTCCGATTGAAACTTTGGCGAGGCTGCACAGCTTTCCCTGCCTGCAACAAGCTGCAAGTTGGAAAAAAAAGCTCCTCCTGGGCTCCGGAGCTGCCAGAGTAGGAGCCGGCACCTTCCCATAAGGGATGTGTGGTGCAGAGCAGATGGCACATCTGGTCCCTGAGCTGGGGCTGAATCTCCCACCTCCTTCCCCTTCGTACTATCCGCTGTGACCCAGGGCAGCTCCACAGCCCAAAGTGTTCGTTTCCTGCATGGTCATCACTTCCACCCAAAGTGCAGTGGACACCTCACCAGGGAGCTGATGGAGAGGTGGCACATCAAGGCTAGGAGTATTTCTTTTGTTGATTCTGAAGACAGGCATTTCCATGACGAAAAAAAAAAAAAAAAAGTACATTTCAGATCCCTATTAGGTGAACAGCAGAAATAAAAGCCTTTCCTTCAGAAATGCAAATCATCTGGACTGCTCTAACACCTTCAGGGTTCTAATGATCTTAAAATACTGTCCTTTTGCTGTCTGCAAAGCAACTGTAGCTTGACCTGTGAAGGACAATTTCATTTCAAGTGACCAAGGGAAGCAATAAAAATGCAAGGACGGAATGGGAAGAAATATATATATGAACACTCATGCTACTATTTTTATTTGCTTCATAGAGATCATCGACCAGTTCTGTATGATCTTTCCACTCCCTAGAAATTGCTATGTTCCACTGTAGCAAATGCACAGAGTTTCAGGTCAATGTCAAGTCATAAAACAGCTACAAGTACAATTTTAGCATTTGCAATTATGGGCAAAACAAGTGAAAAAGGTACTTTGTACTCCATCTGGAATTCAACTCACTCTGTACACAGTGTTAATAAAATACAGATGCAACTCAGGCCAGTGGTAATCGAAAGTCATTAACATCAGAAGCTGTTCAGTGGCCTGTATGAATTGTATTTTGTTGGTCTTAGCCCAGTGCCCATTAGACAGACATCTACATTACAGCCAGAGCTTTTGTGTCACTGGCAAAGACCAAAGGCTGTAGCGCATTTTTGGAAGTAGAGCTAATCACTTTTGGACACTGTGAGGTCCCTCCTCCACAGCACCGCTTGTGCTCATAACACTTGTGGTCTCCAAGGGCAGAAAGTCCATCTGCAAGGGCCACTGGGTAAATAAAAGAATGCAAATATATGTGGGCCAACTGAGACAGCTGTGACTGATGTAAGGGCTGCAAGTAAAAACTACTAGACTATCTGTTTCGTGTGGAGGAGAGGGGTGGTACCTCTTCACCACCTGCCCATCCAGCATCAGTCCCCTGTGCTGACTGCAGTCACAGGCACTGCTGCAGACAAAAGACAGTGTGCCTGCAAAGCAGCTTTGCTACCTAATAGAACTCTGATCAATGAGAAGAAAAAAATATTTGTAAGCACACCTCTCTTCTCTGCCATGCAACTTCTCCCTAACCTGCCTTAATTTTTTTCTCCATGGGACACTGCTAAACTGAGGGCTTAATATTGCAGCAGCATCTCCCGTACCACTCTCTCCGGTTTGTCCCGCTCTCCATAAACCAGATTTCACTTGCATTTGGCATGAGGGAGGCATCAGTTTCCAGTCCACATTTTGCAGGATTGCCCTTTCTAAGAAAGACCGTCATTCGCTGCCAGTGGACCATGCCTTAGCCTCCACTCAGCCCAGCTTTCAAGCCTCGTTGGATCCATATGCTTTAAATGATCAGGGTGATTTTTCTCCTACTTTCTGCACGGGTATGACTTGTGGCCCTCTCATCCATGCAGTGATGACCATATGCTCTTGGGTACCAGCAGAAGCATAAGAGAAGAGATTATGGTCTTCAGAGAACTGTGGCTGTCATTAGTGCAGCTGCCACCGCAACAGCACAGGGCCAGAGAGCTCCAAGTTCTTCTGTTAAGACTCGCTATTCTTCTATGATGAGACCTTTTGCACTTAGATTTGTCATGCACCTCACAGGTTGGAAATCATATCCTGAGCCATTAAATCCTCCAGTTCTATCTCAAATAATACGCTTTGTAGAAAAATTTCTTTAAGGCATTTCCGTGAAAATACAAGTAAATTTGGTTTTTAAGGCTGTAAGGATCTGGAAATATGTATTTCATTCAATGAGATGCTTTAAAAAGAGTACAAGGCTTAGCAAGTGAAAATAAAATAGGTCTGATTTATACAGTAATACAGTAAAAAGGCTGTGCAGGAAAAATGCAAACAATCATTTTATATGTGTTTATGCACATTAACTCTCTAAATGATTATACAGTCTCTAACATCTAGATTTTCATGGGGTTTTGTAATGCTTCAAAGGAATATAGCTGCAAATAGACAAGTATAAGTTTCATCTCTCATTTCAGTAACAGCAAATGCATATTTTTGCTTTCTAAAGCTGCCTCTTCTGTCAGTTGTACTTACATTTTCTGCTTTTATGCTGATAAAGTTCCACTGACGTCAGCTATAGCAAACCGTCATGCTTGATAAATGTGTGAGCAAGAAGGGAATCGGGGTCATACGAAACAAACAAATGTCAATCATCAGGGAATCAGTGGGGTTCTTAGCCTGCTCAGGAAAGGTAAGTGGAAGGGCCTTTGTATAACTCTTCCTGCATGCTTAAAGGTAATATGTGGATGGCTCTACCTAAATAAAAGTGCTTTTTTTTGCCTTCTTTATTTCCTTGTCTGCTCTCGGAGGAAACAGTATTGAAAAGGCTAAAGCCACTGACATTTTGGTGTTGTGAAAGAGTGAGAATGTAAGCCAGAAATTAATGGAAATGCTCCCCTAAGTATATGATCCATTAAGTTGTTTTGCAACGCTGAGAAATGAAGCATGGAGTATTTTGTTAAAGTCAATATCCCATGGGGGTGAAAGCAAGATTACGATCTCTCAATGCAACGGGGCCAAGCCCTGCCAGTAAGCACATGGGTATAAATGCAGAATGCCTTCCATTTATTTAGGGGAGCCACTCTGAATTCACACCAATGCAGCTGAGCACTGGCCCAGGCCCTGTATCCCTTGTTGGGATGTCTCTGGGCCAATGTGCCCAATGCTGTGAACCAGCTGGTGGCAGCCCGCTGGCCTGTGTGCAGGGAACTTCAGCCAGATGTCTTGATACCGGAGCAATGTAGGACATCACGGACCCCTCTTGCCTGCTCTCAGGTGAGGGAAGCCCATTTCAGTGCTAGGATTTACTGTTGTTTTCTGAGTGCCTTTTGTTTTATTCTGACTGCATGGAGTTGCTTGGCTTTTCAAGAAAATCAGATACCCATTCAGTGGAAAAAGAAGGTTGCATTATTCTGCAAACCACATTAATAAGATTCAGTCATTAACACTTCCCCACAGCTCGAGCACAGAAGGATGGCATTTCACTCTGCCCTGGCAGAACTGATCGATTACCAGTTTTCACTGGTTTGCATCTGCTGCTGCCTTTTTCCTACAACTACTGACCACCTTGATACTGCAGTTGCGCTGCTCAGCAGCTTCTGCTCCCTCTGCCAGGTGTTTAGCTATTCAGTTGGTGTTGCAACACATTTTCTGCTGCTTTGCCTGCAGACCTGAAGGGCAGGAAAAGGATCTCCCAGCGTTGGCCTGTGATGGATCTGAGTTGGTGTTTTCAGGGGTGCTCAGCTGCAGCAGGTTTTCTTTTCAAACAACTCAAAGGATGAAATAAAGAAAAATAACTCTCTGGGGTCTTTCTTTACATTGCATACCTGAAACATGGATAAAAAGAGAAACCAGGCATTAAAGTAGTGCCAGCTTCAAAAAGTTGTTGGCACTGACAGAATGTGTCTGATCAATGGTGTTTTGTTGCTACAAGGAGAGCTTTAACTGAAGCTATTTCCCCTTGGTCTGCTGCCAGGGACAGCAGCAGAGGTCTCTGAGGAGCTCAGGAGGAAAGGCAAAGGAGCCTAGAGGAATTCCTTTGTAGCAGTGACTACAGACCAAGAGAAACCTCTCAGCCATCTACATTTTTTACAGCCAAAAGCTATAGTAAACATTCAAAGCAGGCAGGACACCGTTGAAAAGAAAGGCAACTCAAACCTCAAATCACCTTTTCATAGTATTCTGTCTTCACATTTTGTGAAATGGCAGGGGAGGTGAAAGACATCTGAAGACAGTTTGGTACCTCTCCATCTTTCCCTCTGTATTTGACATACTGGGATCTAAAAAACAGGTGAATTATGAAGCAGCAGTTGACCAGAGGGGCTCTCTCCCCATTGTCAGTTCAAGAATCAGAGAATGGTTTGGGTTGGAAGGGATATTAAAGATTGTCAAGTTCATAGCCAATGCCCTGGGCAGGGACACCTCCCACTAGACCAGGTTGCTCAAAGCTCCATCCAGCCTGGCCTTGAACCAGGTCACTTGCCCGCTTCCCTGGGCAACCTGTTCCAGTGTCTCAACATCCTCACAATGAAAAATTTCTTCCTGACCTCTAATCTAAATCTCCCCTCTTTCAGTTTAAAACTATTATCCCTCGTCCTATTGCTGCGTTCCTTGATAGAGAGTCCATCCTCACCTCTCCTGTAGGCCCCCTTCAGGTACTGGAAGGGGCTCTAAGGTCTCCCTGGAGCCTTCTCTTCTCCAGGCTGAACAACCCCAACTCTCTCAGTCTGCCTTCATATAAGAAGTGCTCCACCTCTAAGACCTGAGCAGGAGTTCTACCCTAGTGAGGAGTCTGACTCAAACACAGCAAGGCATTTGTTTGTGAAGGCTGGCATGCCTTGACCTGGGATTTCCCAGGTGACCCCCATACTGGAGGTGCGGTAAGCCTGATGCTTCCAAAAACTGATGTGTGCATTGCACTCCTAGAGCGCAGTGAGACCGATACTCCCATGCCCCAGAGGCAGAAAAGTCTGATCAATGGTGATCTCTCCTCATCTCTCCTCTTCTCACTTCTCCTCACCAAGCACTGTGTGCACAGTCACTGCAGGCCTCGCTCGGGTTTTTCTGAGGGAGGCTTCAACCTCTGCTGTGAATAGATAGGTCAGGAAGCCACAGTGTCAGACTTGCAACATCAGGCCAGATGCTGAGAGGTGACATTGATCCAACTGCACACAACACGGCTTTAGGACACCCCGGGCCATCTCATACAGACATATCCAGTGGTACTTCAACCCATCTGCCTCTGGTGGTGGGTACCACTGAAGCACCCTTCACAGGGCAAGCTGGGCACTCATCCACTGGCTTTAGGATGGCTTTTTTACCACTTCACAGCTCAATCAAGTTTGTTTGCACAAGCTAACCCCCTAGAGGTGAAGCCGCACCAAAGCCAACATACTCCAGCCCCTCAGGCAGCAAAGGAGTTACAGAAGTCAGCAGGGCCGCTGGCATGACCAATAATCACGGTTAGTAAGGGGCAGAGTCAGGACCTCTGTCATTTCACAGGCTTAAAGTCACTCTGTCTTTCCAGTTCTGTTACATAGCTTTTGAAGCAATGTGTCCCCCTGTGGCAAGGGGGTTGGAACAAGATAATCTTTAAGGTGCTTTCCAAGTCAAACCATTCTATGACTCTAATGACTTTTAATTTTTCCTTCTGGAAATAAAAATTATGATTTTAATAAACAAGCAGAGCCCTTGGGTGCTGCATCTTTTTAACCAGATGATAATGTGGCTAAAAACCATCTCTCAATATGATAACTTTTGCCTTATCTCTAAAGTAACACATTTTCCTGATCAATCAAATATAAAAATGCAATTTAAAATGCCTACATTTGGGGTTTCTGAAATTCAGTACATCTTTAGACTGTTACTCTTCTCCCCTAAACCGCAATATAATTTTAATTAATAACCTTCTCCTTCACCTTACAGTATAGTCCCATAAACAGTCCTTTCCTTTACAAGAAACCAATTTCATTTTTTGGCTGCTGGGGGTGAGGAGAAGGAAATACTGAGTTTGGAGAGGAAGCAAGATTGCTGCAGTGTTTTTCTTTTCTGTCTATGCACATAAAATTTAGACAATGAGTAAACCTTTCCCATCTGTGACTGTATGCAGAAGTAGGTTACATTGCCTGGAGCAATTGCAGTAACTCACTTGCCACTTTTATAGAACTCCCTGCTTTATTAGTTTTATGCTGATAACTCTATAGTTACTTTCCGGGCATATAAAAAAGTAGGTAATTGAAATCACAAAGGTAGCTTAATACCTGAGTTATCATGTAATCACCTGGATGCATCTGAAACCCGATTAACACCACGTTAGCTCTTTCAACTGGCCAGTGATACAGCTTCTGTATCAAGTAACTGACTGTTTTCTGTGTAAATCGGACAAGTGACAGAAGGATCTCTTTTCCTGATGGTGCAAGTTCTGTAATATTTGGGAGCACAAATTTAAGACCATCTGGTCAGAAGCTACTCTTCTACTGATAAAGGAGCAATGGGATAAACCTGGAATCCTAATGTTTGGATTAGTGGTATTAGTAAAAGCAGAAAATTCTATGAATCTGCTGGATCTTCAAAGCATTAAAGAACTCAAGTTTATTTATATCAAAAGCTAATGCTTTCCTGGCTTACAGGCACAGATGGAGAAACAGCTTTCACCATTTCGGCCATGATGAAACATTTCACAGCAGCTGACAGAACACAAGAGTGAAATTAAAGACTTTTCCTTCCATGGCAGAAATAACAGTGAAGAACATGGATTTCTGGTGCAGCCAGATCTCAGTTTTAATCTGAACTGACTTAGGTTGGCATGCAATTCCAACACCTCAAAATATATTCCACTATACAACAGACCTGGGAATTCCCTCTCCTGGAACCTCTACTTAATCTTCCACATCTTCAAAAGGTATTCCTTCAGTCAAACATTGTGTCAGTTTCCTCTTCCCTGCAGATTGTGGCTGTAATAGCAAAGAGTTCAGGCAGGGTGCCATAAATTTCTAATTAGGATGGCAAGAGACATCTCACGGTATGTGGAAGCTGAGTTTGGAAAAACTGTTTTCAGATTGGGCCCTTAGAAGCCGTGTAAGGTATTTTGTTGTTAATATAGTAAGGATTGGAAGTGAATAATTAGTATCTCAGCACATTTCTTACTTCCCCAGGGTCAATTGCACAACTCCCTTAATTTATATGACAGGAAATTATGGTTTGCTTATTTCCTACACTAAACACAGAGAGCATCTGACCTGAGTCTTAAGTGAGGGGGTTTTTAAACCACAACCACTAGTTCTACATTTACATATATTCATTAATTTTGAGTCTCAGAAAATGGAAAGTCATGTTGTTAGCAGAAAACCAAAGCTCACAAACAGCTTTTTGCACTGGGCTTTCTGTTCAGCTTCAGAGCCAAGCGTGGTGTGCTGTTAGCTTCACTTTGCAAGGCTCCATGCAGAGGCATTGCTCGAGGGAGTGCGGGCTCTGCAAGCAGCTGGAGCTTGTGCTCTTTGCCTTGATCCTTGATTAGACTCGATTTTTTAGGCAGAAAGGGCTCCCTAGAAACCAGTGACTGGTATTGGGCTGAGATTCCTGAGAGAAGAGTAGCCTTCTGCTGTTCCCAACTGCCAGCTCTGGGTAAATAAAAGTGAGTTGTACTTGGGTTCTTTGACACGTTGCATACTGCAAAAGCAATTTAGAAGGCTTCAAGTGTTTGATCTCACCTGCTAAATGATTAATATTAGTGCCAGAAGGAACACTAACATTGCAAAAAGGGCAACACAAAAGGTGCAGCTCCTGCTGCAGTTCAGAGACATGCTGGACTGTCTCTGAATCAGCTGGAATTGTGTGGGCAACCCCCACTCAAGGTCCAGAACCACTCAAGGTTCTGCAGGCACAGAGGAGGAGGTTGTCCAAAGACCACATTCACCCAGTCCACAGTTTCACTGGCACCCAGCTTATCCTAATGCAGGCATGGATTACTCGGTGCTAGACATCAGCTCCTGCAGTTCAATTGAACCTTACAGTGAGTGGGCAGCAGTGGGGTCTTTGGCAGGTGGCAGGAGGGAAGAGTGTGGAGATTGAGATGAGCAAAGGACCCACGACACACAGGGAGATGAAGGCTTAGAAAAGACAGGTAGAGGAAAACTATCCCTTGGGCTTATTAATAATGGGGTTTGACAATAGTGTGCATGTTAGAACAAAATGCAGACACTAGATATAGTCCAGTAGAGAACAAGACAGATCATTTGACTTTTGTTCTCACCTTAGGACATTTCACCAAAGGACCTGAGTGTAGCTGGAAACAAAATACCCTGTCCTGCAGCTTCAGGGGTCAGATCACCGCTTGGGCTGAACATTACTACTGTCAGCTCCGGCAATACCTGTCACCCCAGGATACGCTCTCCTGCTGGGCTGCAGCTCCTGAGGTCAGCAACAGAGCAAGTGGGAAGGCCTCTTAACTTTCTATGAATCTGGAAGCAAGTTGATCATGTGAGAATCCAGCATTTCCAACAGGACAAGGGCTTTCAGATATGTTTAAATGGCACTATAGGGGCTGTGACTCATTTTCACTGTTAATAATCTGATACAGCTATAATGTGGAGTTTTTTAATACTCAGAGACAAATTACAGTATATAAAAGACCATGAGGTTATATTTCAGCTTTCTAGAAGCTGAGATCGTCGTATGACTATATTATGAAGGCATTGTAACAAAGAGTGCTAGTATTTTAATGATAAAACATCCAGGGTCAGTAAAAAACATATATCATCATCTGCAAGTTCATTTCAGATATAATAAAATAGCATAGCATAGGAGATGTGTCACATTTTAAATAGGATAACTGTTATTTATGCTTTACGCTGCAACATTTTATCTTTTGAAGCAGGAGGAAGGTGGAGCAGGCCTCAGTGCTTGATCTCGCAGCACCTGCAAACCTGCAGTGGGGCCACGGGCAGCTCATCTGAAAGCAACAAGGCAAAGGCTGTGGTAGGTAATTACCAGCCTTGCCCATGCCGAAGGCTAGCTGCAGAGAGAGGCCTCCACTCCCCTGTCCCATCATCAGGGAGGGACCAGCTGAGCCCTGCTGAAAGGGTGCAGGTGGGGAGGAAGGTTATAAACAGGGGAGCAGGCAGCAAGCGAGCTGTGAGCATCTGTGGTTGCAGGGGAGCCTTGGCTGGTGTCCTGTTCTGGAGTCATCTTGCCTGTGGGTGAGTGGGAGCTCAGCTTTCTCTTCTGGGGAAGTGTGACTGTCGGATGCAGCTGATGGTGAGGAGAGGAGGTGGTTCACAAGCCTGGAGAAGAGGGCAAAAGCTTGTGGTGGTGAGAGGTTCCCTTTGTGAGTGAGCTCTGGTGTTTTCAAGGGTGGCCAAGCAGGGCTGTGAGAAGGTGCTGTGCCTGTGCCCTTGCATCTCACTGCTTGGGGCAAGGTTGGAGCATCTCTGTGGTGTGGCAGCCTTGATAGAGCCCAGGGTACCAGCTGTATATTGAGGGCAGGTCCACCCTCAGTTGGCTATAACTGACTGACTTAAGCCAAGGTCAGAGATGTTGCTTGCTCAAAAGTTTTCTTAAGCTGTTGATTTGCTGCTGGCTTTGTGAAGTGTTAGACAAAAGAAGCACAGTGTACTTCTCAAGGTGTGACAAACCAAAATGGTACTTGCTGTGTTTTATGTTGGCACTGTTGGCTTAGAAATTATTTCCGATGGTAAATCAGAGGAGTGTGCTTGTTGAGTATTAATTAGCATGTAAATGTTACGATGGGGTCCTTGAAATACAGGTAACAGCAAGAAAGTGGTGAGAATAGGCAAGGGATGTAATTTATCCTCTAACTTCTGAATTATTCTTAATGTTCTGAATCTGGTCACAATGGTTGTGTGCACTAAATGCCTGGTAAGAAACCCTCTTGTTCTCTCTGAAGCACCCTTGGAACTGTGAATGCTTTGGCAAACAGAGACCCTGAGGTGAAGCTCTGCCTAATGCTTTCTTGCCCTGTATTTCCAGACTGAAGAGGAGGGTGCAGAAACAGCCAATTGTGAGCATATGGTATTGCCTCTGCATCCCCCTCTACCAAAGTGCTCAGTATGGCTTTGTTGTTCAGCTGTTGACAGGGTGATGTCTTCATTATGTTTCTGTTGCTGTTTCTTCTTCTCGCCAAAATCCACGCTCAACAGGGCATTATTTTTTTAATATGGGGGGAAAAAAAAGTAACAATGATATCTGTATAACTTCTGTGGACAAAGTCCATTATCCCTGAGGAAGTAGTAGAGTGAACATACCTTCTTCATGGGATTCTGTGTTACAGCTGTTTTTCCAGCCACTATGCCTTTAAAGGGAGGTAGAGGCTGCAGCACTTGGGTTTCTGCAGGCTTCCGAAGGAATCTAGTGAAAGGTCACAACATTTCGGTGGTTACCACCTTGAACTGGCAGGAGAGGACACCACTTTGAATTGATGCTGACATCAAGGGTGAGGTCCTTGCGCAGCTCTCCTGCTGGTGGGAAAATCTCAAAGGGGCTAATCCTTGTCTCTGCCATCAAAACAAGGTGCTGAATTTAAATCAGACTGGAGGCAGCCCAAGGGTTTATGTACCTGACTAGCTGTGATTCGCTTTCAAAAGAATCAACCCCTTTCTCTATGCCGAAAATAAAACAGTAGGAAGAGCAACGGGCATCTACAGCAGCAAAAATACTTCTACTACCTGCTAAAGAAATGGTGTTGGTTTAGTGTTCTAGCTCTCTAATAAAAGATTAAAATAAAACTTAGTCAGTGGTTTCATAAATTAAAATCTACAACAGCTGTCAAGTATCATCAAGATGTACTCAAACTATTATTCAGGCCCTGTAAGCACTCAGTGCTCCTTGTTTCAGAAGGAAACAGAATTTTCCATTACGGTTAAGTTTGGGGAAGACTGGAAGAATCCCTGGTTTCAGGAGCAGGGTTAAAAAGAACGCAGCAGATGCTTTAGTATATATTTCAGTGTCAGAAAGGAGAAGGAGAAATACGAAAAACCTTCCCATCCTTTCAGTTGTTTTTCTTTCCTTTTCAAAAAACATTGTACAGTGCTTAAAAAGTGGTGACTGCAAACTAACAGCACATCTACATGCTTATTAGTAGCAGCTTAATTTGGTGAGAGACTGAAATGTGATTTGTTGGTTTTTCAGGGTGGTTTTTTTTTTTTTCTTCTCTCCCCAAATTGCACAAGTATCTAATCAAGTAAACAGCTGCAGAAGACGAAGTACAGGCTTGTGAGCCTATCATTTGTGTAGCAGCATAGGGAAAACTGTGGCTTCTCCGTGGAACAATCCTCACGTATGACATGTTCTTGCTGATTTTTTTTTTTTTATTTTTATTTTTTTTTCCCTGTCCTGGCTATGGAAGCTAAAAGCTAGGCCCTGCTTCAAATTTCAGATGTGTGGTAGCTAATTACAGTACACATGATCTTAATAAAGAAGTGTCATTAGTTCTAAAATGTGTTTACTCTAGAGTTTGATGGGTCAGAGATGGAGAGTCCAAGCTGCAGAGAGGGCTGTTGCCAACTGGCTGGCTCAGGCTGTGATTTTTGTCAATTACTCTGTTTTCTATTTACGTTACTACAAAGCAGAGATGATGATTTTTTTTGTGTCCTAATTGCCTTGAGCTTTTAGCAAATATTTATGGACTATGTGCAGACTTTCAGGAGATGAGTAATTATATTTCTACATCTTGTTAAATATGTTTTGTAGGATCTTAGCTCTTCCTGCTTTAAACCGCCTTCTCTTTCCATCTCGAAAGCGATTTCCAGTAAAATTCTTGAAATTTAGGGCAAATATTTTTATGGTAATGTTAGCACATTAACCTCCATGTTAAGCTTTGCTCCATCTTCTTCACTTCAGCTTATCCTCATGCTTTGTTCCATAACACCTCTTGACATTTTGAGGTGAACTGTAGATACTTGAGATTATTAAATTGCTCCCACTTGGATAAATCGGAGCATTGTCATTGGTTCCTCTAGAAATAGGATCAGGACCTGGATAGATGCATGTAATGTCTTGTAAGACACGCTAATATGTTTTCTGCCTGAACAAATAGGACTCTAAGCACTTCTGAAGCTTGTCCTCTCGTTCTTGGCGCTATGCGTCCTACTGCTTGATCGAGTGGCAATTGAAAATGCTCTCAGTACATTACAGTGATGTCACGTTAATTTCCTGGAAACAAAGCCAGCAACCCCACAACGGGACTGACCAAAAGATTCCCAGTCACAGGTTGCTAAATCACACTGGAGTATAAATGGGAACGCATTAAATCCACATAAGCATCCCATGAATTCCTAATGAGCTGGTGCTGTATCCATAACAAACTACTGCCAGAAGAGTTTACAGAGGTGGCTGGAGCTCTTGGTTTTTAGGGTCAACAGGCACAATAAATATCACTGTGATTTTGATTCAAATTCTACTTAAGCTTTATTTAAAGGGTCACCAAGGAGGTGGGAAAAAAAAAAACAACAAACTAAAGGAAGTCTAAGACTTTTTCAAGATGTCGGTTTTCTGAAGTACTATGCATTAGCTCCCAATTACCCCTGAATATCTCTTAAAACTGTCCTTCTCTCAGCTCAGGCTTTCCTTTAATCAGACACGGGATTTTCAAAGGAAAAGTCAATGTCATGTACAATCTTGTGACTGAATTTATCTGTTGGCCCCCTCAGAAAGCACACTGCAGTACCACAGTCTTAAAAACATGTGGTTATACATTGCTTTGAGGGTTTTTTGTGAGCCCAGGCACTAGGTCTGTAACTCCAGGGACTTAGAAAACCATCTCTCCCTGACAGAAGCAGCTCAGCAGCTACCTGAAAGTGCTTGGTGGACTGTGGCAGTGTCTGAATTGGCTTGAGATGCTGTGAACTGTAAAGTGTACATTATCGGTACCACAGCATGTCCACCTTCAGATTTAGCAGCAACTAACTTGGCTGCTGAATTCAGAACAGCAAGAAAATGGAGAACTACCTTACGTTTTAGTGCAGAGATGGCGTACTGCCCTGTCAGTGCCCTGCTACCACTCTTCCAAGGCACTTTAAAGTAAACTAACAGCTATGAAGAAAAAGGGAGGAGACAAGACTGAAAGTGTGTCCCAAGCCTGTTTTACAATAAAGCCAGGATATAGGTTCATTCTCTGTTTCAGACAGTTCCTGTAATTTACCTTAAGGCAGCGGAACTTCTGTACTTTCTGTAAAAGCAAGCTCCGAGGACCTACCTCCAACAGACCACATGCTTTTAACTTTTCTAAATAAGCAGAGAAGGATGAGAGGGCAACCCATAGCATCATATCCTGCCTGTCCTGTCGCAAATTGTCCGACTCTGGTAGTAGAAAACATGGTCATGTTCGTCTATTCTAGCTTGAATCCACTGGATTACTTTAAAGCAGCCTAAATGTCCTTGTTCTGACCCCTCAAAGACCAGCCACCACAGGTCTAATACCCAATTTCTAGCCAAGTTCATAGCACAGGCATTTTCAGTGCCATGAACAGCAGAACAAAGAAAAGGCAAGTAAATGCCTCTGTCCATTGGGTGGTGACCTTGCCTAAATCACAGCAGGTACCCTGAGCCTGCTGTAGGGCAGTGCTGTGGCCTTCCCTTATGACAGTGTCACAGGAACATGCATTAGCTCTAGAGGATCGATACTGCAAGGATCAGTGCAAGGACGTTGCACTGAGAAAATGAATAAATCTTTACTCTGATTGTGATGATTAATTCTGTTACGTCAGCAGCCTTTGGCACAGCCAGTGACAGCAGCAGATTTCATAGGGGAAAAAATTAATTCAAGAGCCAAGAACCTTAAAGGGGAATTTTGTGCAGCTAAGTAATAATATTAATAAATAACACACAAGCAGCTATAATTTTAGGTATCTGCATAAATGTGTATACTTTCCTCAATCCTATATAAAATTTTGTAGTGGTGCATCTTTAGTTTGTATCTGAAATACCAGCCAAAATAAACTGGCACTAATGCTGGAACTGACCAGCCACAGATGGACTCAACTGTGGAAGTTTTTGGACAACATGAAGTTGAGCAGAACTACTATCAGAAGTGCCAATTTCATAAATGAGTAATTAATATTGAACTGGCAGGCATCCTACTTCCCTCACTTCCAGTTTGTTTTTGCACAAGACTGATCAAGACATCTAGCAGGCACATAATTTAAGATGGGTAGGTCTTTGCTAGGACATGAAACTGGATGATCCTAGAGTTGCAATTTTTGAAGGGAATTTGGCTTTCCAGACAGTGTTTTAACTGTTTTCCTCTCTGGTACTAAAGGCAAGCACTTGACATGCACTGATCAGGTCATGTCCCTCCCTCCAGTAGCTTCTTCCCTCAGCTGCCATAACCAAGTTGTGCTCTTTGTCAGTTTGGTTTTGTCTTGGATGGGTTCCAGCTTATGTCTTCCATGCATTTGATATGAGAGGCATTTGGGAGGGAAGTATCAAAGCCAAGTTCCTCAATCCTGTTTTGCAAGGAAATGCTCATTTGGCAATCCTTAACATCATTAAAAATTATTCTCAATAGGGTAAGTTCTGCCAGTGTATGACCTTTAGCCATTGAGGAACAGTAGAGAAAGCACCACACAAGTAGGTAATTCTATAATCAGTTCAGATATTTTACAGATAAAAAGATATAGCACTCGCGCATTAAAGCATGGCATTTAGAAACCTGAATTAACACTTCAGGTGGCTACCCTTGAAGCTTGATCTGTTTGCTATGAAAATCACTACCTTCTCAGCATTCCCCTACAGGAGAAAAGTAAATCCTACCGCTCAGAGGCGTAGATTGGTAATTAACACGTTGATTTTCAAATCGGAATCACTGCAAATGCTTCTGCAAGCCTCACTTGCTTGGATGTGCTGATCACTTGCCTTGCAGCAGCACGTTTGCCCAGAACACTATTTGAATCCTGTATTTTGAGGCCCCACTGTTTCTTCTCACCTTATCAATTCCTATAGAGGGAGAGTTTCCTATAATTTTTATTTCTTTGTAATATGTGCAAGGAAAAGAGTTGAAGGCTCGGGCAAAGCAAAATCCTGTCTCCTTTTGATCCAATGA
>VZTM01000420.1:9489-23330 GCA_013400555.1 Jacana jacana | reverse complement strand
CATATTGTATACTATTGTATACATTTTGTTCCTCTTTTTTGAAAAAAAAACAAAAAACAAAAAACATTTAATTATTTATTTATATTTTTTATTAAAGTAGTTTAGTTCATTCTAAAGTCATGAATCTCTTCCTCTCTTGTTTTTTAGCAGCAGGAAGGAGAGATCATCATCTGTTTTTCTATTTGGTCAAAACCGTGACATCCCCAAAGTAAATAATACTTTCCCTCATGTTGAAATGGAATATCCTATGTTCCAGTTTTTACCCATTACCCCTTGTCCTGTTGCTGGGCCCAGCTGAAAATATTCTGGCCCCATCCTCTTGATTCCAGCTCTTTACATATTTATAAGCATGTCACACTTGTAGTAAAGCTGCAGTAAGTAAAAAGTCTAGCACCTGTCTCGGGTATAGCCCTGCCCCCTATCTTCCTGGAAAATTATGTGTATAATTCAGGAACGTGCTTTTCCTTTTCAATACCATCTCTAGCATAAAAGGAACAGTAAGTTATGCAGTCCTAACCATGCAGTATTATTAAGTTTTTCATAATGAGACCTTAGTTTAACGGAGTATTTTGAGGCCTTCATGAGGGAGGGTTGGTCTTTTTGCCTCTTCACCCAGGAAACATTCTCTGCTTAATTACCTTGTTCTCTGCTCTCACGTATCTCAATCCACTTCTCAGAAATAACAAAACTGCATCTTTCTACCCAAGGAATTGAAAGCACCTTAAAAGATACACGGGTAAACTTCATTAGCTTTTTTTAAGGTAGTAATTTATTATCTCTGTCGGAGAAAAATGAAGCAGACTTATGCCATTTTTAAAAGCATGTTTTTTTCCCCAGGAGGCAGTAGGCACCCTATGCTTCACAACCAGTCAGTAAAGACTAGGACTGGAATTAGCTAACAGTCAGTAAGGCAACTATGCTCTTTGACAACTGAAATATCAAGTTAACTTACATTTCAAAATACCAGGACTATTTAGAGCTAATTCTCCATTGACTTGCCTCTGTTACACATGAAGTATTCACAGCAATGTACTACCCTCAGTTAAAACAGACTCCAAAATGAATGTATCCCCATGCTCATCGTACACAGGTACCCGGTTTTACAGGTCATTACTTATTTCTTAAATGCAGAAAGCTGATGAAAATGATGCTGCTTTAATTATGAAAGTTTAAAAAGTGAGAGCCTTTTAAGTGTGTTAAAGCAAATCTCAGATGAAACTACTTGGCCCAGTTCTTCACTACCTTGTGCTGGTGCAACTTTGATATCTGTGGTACTGCAGAGACACAGGTGGAGTAACACAAGGGAAATTCACAACCTTATCTAGCACTGATGTCATCTGTCATAACTCATGTTTTCTGAGCAGGACACAATAGAGAGAGACAGTAAACACTGCCTAAAACTAGCTTGTCACAATTTCCTTCACCTTCTCTTCCTCAACTGCCTGAGCTTTATGAATTTTTTCATGCTGTCAGACAGAAGTCACTTACATTTCAGTACCTCAATTAATGGGGTAGTGGTTTTTTGTTTGTATTGCAGCTGGCATCCCAGTGAATTTGCCTGCAGTTAACTTGATGGCCAGCTTTGCTCTGAACTGTATGTCATCAATAATAGCAAGTGACAATCTTGCCATTCCAACAACTTGATAAATTGACCAGGCTTCAAAATAAGTCAATTTCACCTGTCAAAAAACATGACAGGCTTTCTGATTTAAATCCCCAGGATCAAACAATTCTGTCAGAGATCTCAAAGCACACAGGCCGGCAGGCACACCGGGCAGGTCAGGCTTTTGATAGAGCAGACATTTACAGTGTGGAGGAATGAAGAGTGTGAAGGTGTGGACTGGCAGCTTTCTCCTGCTCTCCAGGGTTGTATTTGACTTGCTCTTTTGTATTGCTTTTAGAATGAATCAATTCTTAGTGCGCTTTAGCCTTTCATGTTAAATAACTTGTGCCCAACTGCCACATGCAATGTTCACATTAGGGACCCTCATTGAGACAGGCTGATTTCCCAAAGCTGTCTTCCTCAGCAGCCAGAATCCTGAGGTGGTTTAATCTGAGTTTAGTTTAAGACACTGAAATACAAATGAATGGCAAGCGGGCATTTCTTGCAAGCCCTATGTTCTGTTTTTGCTGTGTGATGGGGAGACAACTCTCTACACATGTGCCTTGATAGGCTTATGTTCAATGAGACAATCCTGTCCCATCTGGCAGTGCAGTCACCAACTTCATGGCCATAGGACAGACTGTTGTAAGTACTTTTGGTGGCCTCAGACCTTTTCTGATCTTTTTACTAAGAAAAGGATCCAGAATCTGCATTGAAAATATTTTTTTATTTTAAGGAATTGTTGTTATCTATGCAAAAGTGTGTTCAGGTACCCTAGTGGAGTTATGCCTTTTCTTATTTCACTCTAACTATATCAAGTAAATGATTGCAGTCCTCACCAAGAAACACAACTCCACTGGTAACATTTCTAAGAATCCTCCAGGCTTTGTTCTGATTTTGCAGTCATTTTGTACGGTTTGGTATTAAGAAAGTGACAGCAATTCCTGTTTCATTTTAGACTGGGGAAAAGAGTGCAATTTCATTTGTACATCTAAGAGATTGCTATATGACTACAATCCAGTTGTACTGAGCTTCCTTTAGAGGCTATTGAGACAGATAGATTCAGACTGTGAGTCAGGTACCTGCTGCAGAATGTCTGAAACCAAATCAACACCTCAGGCTTATGCTAGCACAGCTGTGTATATCTGGGCTGGGAAGAAGAGAAATCCCAGGCAGACTAAGCTATACTAACATTCATCCTAGCAATCCTAGCAAACCCGTGCTTTTTTTTCCATCGTAATAGGTATTTGTGCTGTTACAAAGGTACATACACTTTTGTGGCAACACTTTTCTGTGTGCTAAAAGTAATGCACTCTTGAGGTGGCTTTGAAATAGCAATACAGCTTACTACAATGCCATTACAAAACTATAAGTAGGGGAAACCTTGATTCCTCCAGGCAGTGGTATTTTTATGTTTATTTCTCTTTCTGCTTTTTTTTTTTGCTTTTGTTTCTGCTGTGAAGAAAAGTGGATTAATATGAGGAGAAATAGATTAGAAGCATCTGGAGCAAGTCACATTCTGCTTTTGCCATGACTGTAGCAATTTCTATTTGCTCTTGATGAACATTTTCATGAGAAGTGCTATGTTTACATGAAGTAGAGCTGATAGGGTTTTTTTTTTTAAGAAAAATATGATCATATTGATATTTTTCATTAAAAATACACTGGATATTTATGAAAAACCATAATAATTTGATAAGCATCTATGATAATTTTCAAATAATTTATGGGGCTGCTTATAATTTGTCAAAACTTTAAAACCTTAATGGAACTATTTACACAAAAATAATGCTCACCACTTTGATCAGCTCTCAGAAAAAATTAATTTCAAACTCACAGCAGAAATATATTTCTAGCAGAAGCTTATTGTACAATACTTGAGAATGTTTAATTATTTGGAACAGGAATAATACCATAGGATTTATATACTACAGGAAATGACTGACATATATTGTTTAAAACAATGAATAATTTTTAACAAATCCATGAGCTAAAATTTATTCATTAAAAATAATCTTCCACATACCTGTGGACATTGAATCACAGAAGCACAGAATGGGAAAAGACCTCAGGAGACCAAAACGACTTTTTGCTTTACCTCACATTAAATATACTGTGAACATACCTACTGGGTATTTGTACAACCCATTCTTATAAAGCTCCAGGGAAATATCTCTTGCAGCAATCCCTACAGAGTCTATTCACATGCTTCACTGTGGTTTAGATTTTCTTAATATCTTACTGGAACAACCAGTTTTTTTTAAAGCATGTACAATTCCTGCAAACCCCTCCTTCATTTGTATTCTATCCTCATTAACTGTAGAGAGTGATTGATTTTTCTTTTTAGAGCAACTAATTGTAAAATGGAAGAATGTTACCATGTCTTCCCTTAGTCTTCTCTTTCTTAGCCTAAATAGTTCAGTTTCCTTTAGCCTTTCCTCGCAGATTGTCTGTTCATATTATCTTTCTTGTTCCTTTTCTCTTTTATCTTTTAAAAATGAGTCATCCAAATGTGTTATCCAATGGATTTTACAGTTACTAGAGAATAATATATTTTCAAGAGAAAAAGTTAGAAAAATCATAAGCAGGTTTGTACTTGATGCAAAAAACCAACCTCCAGATGTAAATCCCAAAATTTTTAATTTGAAGAAAATAAACAGTGAAGACCTATCATAACTTTGAAACACAAGGGATGCATTTTTCGCTTATTGATAGAACACCTTATATTTATTGTTGTTCCTAACTCCTTTGACATATGACACAAGGGAGGTTGTGGAGTCCTGTTCCCTGGAGATTTTCCAGACGTACCTGGATGCAGTCCTGAGCAATGTGCTGTAGGAAATCCTGCTTTAGCAGAAGAGTTGAACTAGATGATCTCTTGAGGTCCCTTCCAGCTCTGACATTTCCATAAAGGGCCCGACGTATGTAATGGTATCACTGTATCTCATAAATAAAGCTTTCATTTATGAAAAACAGATATGGTTGATATTGTAAGAAACTTCCTTTCATCTCAGAAAAGAAAACTGGCAATTGAAAAGGAGAAATTCATCAGCACAGACTTCAAATCACTATTCTTTTCTAATTGTCCTTTATTATTATTTCTATTTTTTAAGGTTGGGCCCTAAATACAGATTTATCTAGGACTGGGACATCTTGAATGAAGGCAACTTCATCCCATCTGTGAGAGAACATTTTGTAATGGATTTGCATAAATGAGCTTGCCTCCAGGCCTACTCTCTTTCTCCACAGTTGGTCTTCCTGCTCATGCTCATTATCTCTGATTTTCAGCTAGTCTTCAATTTTCTTCCAGGCATGGCCTACAAGAGACTTTCAGGATTGAAGGCTTCCTTGAGGAGGAGTAAGAAACACAGGAAGGCAAAAGCAAGTTATTTTGCTGTGCTGGAGACATGGAGAGGAGCATACAGAATCTGAGAGGGGTGGTAGAGCAGGATCCCTGCAGGGTGTGCGCAGACAAAGAATGGGATCAACACCTTCTCTTATGGTGGTACTGTGGAAAAGCGCTTCTTTCTGTGTCCTTATAAACATCCATGAGCAATTGCTGCGAGCGTGGGCATGCTTGTTCTGTATGAAGGCGATGCCATATAGAAATGTCATCTACGACGACAGTATGAATGTCCTAATGCAATTACAGAGAGTCCAGCTCCAGGGGAGAGCTTTTCGGGTGCTCGCTTGAAGAGCATAGCCCTATACAGTCTCCTACAGCAAGTGTAGTTACCAGAAGAGCCATGTGCCAAAAGACAGAAAGAGTGCTACAAGAGCCTCTGGGCAGCAGAGCAGGGGAAATGGTTGATAGGAGAGGATACAAGGTAGATACAGGAGAGCTGTTCATTGTCCATTCTTGCAGGCTTTTATTAATTCCTTTGAACTCCACTGAAATTCACCCCTATCAGGGACATTCTCACCTATGTACTGACTATGCATGTTAGCATGCTACAAAAGGAAGAGAAGTTACTTAGTTGTTTTACATCTTCATACAGATTTATTTTAAAAGCCTTTGCTTACTCTATTACAAATATAAATGTCTATTAGCATCACATTGCATGATGTATATATGTGAATACATTTATACATGTCTGCTTGTGTATATGTATCCATACAGATCTACATGTCTCTCTCTCAACAATGTAATAATCTGCACTGTATCATTATAAAAAGCTTTTTATATTGGTTTAGATGAAAGTTGTAATGTTAATCTAGGATTTTATTATGCCTCTTACGAGTAAACATGAAATAGAAGATGCTCACATTTTGAAGATATACCTTGAAGTTTGCAGAATTGTAGGGGGTAGAGGAGAAGTTTCTTCTTCCAATGTGTTCCAGGTAAAATAATTACTTTCAAGAATGAGAAATGTATTACAATTTCTGCAATTACTCTGTTATACTGTACCAGGGCAATAAATTACTTTAAGTCCGATGTTTCTCTGGTTAAAAGTTACAGGCACTTAATTTTAATAAATAATTTGGCCTTTTTCTAAAGTGGAAATTAAAATTTCCTTAAAAACTGCAAGTAATTTTTTTAAACTATTGTCACATAAATAGCGTCATTACTGAAAGAAGAATTAACTACTTACTGTAACAATGCATTTAAAAAATGACTTTAAACAAGTAAAACAAAGGATCATTAATTTAAGTGTGAATGAGAAGAAACTGGTTCCTGTTCACAAGGCTTGGGATGCAGTACACTTTTGTAGTGATGCACAGGAAAAAGATTTGCCAGGCTGGTCCGACATGAAGTGATGGCAAAGGACTGGCTGCCTGCATTCCTGTGTGATGAGCGTTGGATTTAGAATCATAGAATCATAGAATCATTTAGGTTGGAAGAGACCCCTGGGATCATCAAGTCCAACCATCAGCCCTACTCTACAAGTTCTCCCCTACACTAGATCTCTCAACACCACATCTAATCTGCTCTTAAACACAGTCAGGGAGGGTGACTCCACCACCTCCCTGGGCAGCTGATTCCACTGACTGACCACTCTCTCCGTGAAAATTTTTTTCCTAATGTCTAGCCTAAACCTACCCTGCTGCAGCTTGCAGCCATTCCCTCTTGTCCTGTCGCTCATTGCCCGTGAGAAGAGACCAGCACCAATATCTCTACAGTGCCCTTTCAAGCAGTTGCAGAGAGTGATGAGGTCTCCCCTCAGCCTCCTCTTCCTCAGACTAAACAACCCCAACTCCCTCAATCGATCCTCATAAGCCTTGTTTTCCAGTCCTCTCACCAGCTTTGTTGCCCTCCTCTGTACTCGCTCCAGCACCTCGATATCTCTCTTGTGCTGAGGTGCCCAGAACTGGACACAATACTCAAGGTGTGGCCTAACCAGTGCTGAGTACAGGGGGACAATCACCTCCCTACTTCTGCTGGTCACACTATTCTTTATGCAAGCCAGGATGCCATTGGCCTTCTTGGCCACCTGGGCACACTGCTGGCTCATGTTCAGCCTCCTGTCGACCAGCACCCCCAGGTCCTTTTCTGCCAGGCAGCTCTCCAGCCACACTGCCCCAAGCCTGTAGCTATGCATGGCGTTGTTGTGGCCCAAGTGCAGGACCCGGCACTTGGCCTCGTTGAAGGCCATGCCATTAACATTGGCCCATCTATCCAGTCTATCCAAGTCCCTCTGTAGAGCTTCCCTGTCCTCAAGCAGATCAACACTCCCACCCAACTTAGTGTCATCTGCGAACTTACTAATAGTGTTTTCTATATCCTTATCTATATCATCAATGAAGATATTAAAAAGGAAAGGCCCTAGTACTGAGCCCTGAGGAACACCACTTGTGACCGGCCGCCAGCTGGATATAACTCCATTGAGCACCAATTTTTTGTTGATTTGTTGTAGGAGGCTGTACAGCATTGGGTGGATGCTGAAAGCAGAAAGAGGAAAGAGACACCAGTACTGATGTGGCCCAGCCTCTGCCCTTGTGGCAGTTCCCATGCCTTGGAGATGCAACAGTATTGTCTGCTGTGCTTTGGGCAAAAGGCAAGCGAAGCCCTAATGAAGGTCCTGGTGCAATTAGGACGATGTTTTTTTTCTATGAGCATCTTGTCTGAGGAACGTGTCTGTGTAACAGAGGAAGCTGGGGATGAAAGGGGTCTCTCAGCGTGACATGACTGTTTCAGGAACTGTTTCAGTCTGTCTGTCCCTCCTTATGCAGTTGCTATTTAAGCTTTGAAATTCCAAATGCCCTGTGCTGAAGAACTGCTTCTATGCTAAAATGAACATAAGCATGATTTTGTGCTATCAAGGGTTTGAGGAAAGCAGCAGCTTTACAGGTTCTGATAACTGCAGATTTTGGACGGATTTACTCCAGGAAACAGTTTTTACAGAAATATTGGGCTCCCAAGCTTCATAGCTACTATTATACTGGTATCCCTGGTCCATTTATCCTCCTCAAAAAAAAAGGTGTCATCTAGCTATTGTTTCTCTGCAAGTCAGGGGCCAATCCTTATCATGAGGAGTCATAACTATGTGAATAGTTTATGGATGTATGGTAACTATTGTTTTTCTGCCCTATTGCTTTAATCACGGCTTATACTGACAAGGAGGAGGTCCACTCAACCACTGTTTTAAGAGGTGTCATACTCTTAAAACCTTTCTGAGGTGGCATGTGACAGGAACACATACATATATGTCGGCAAGAGTCAGTATACCTCATAACAAAACAAGTTATACTGTCCATAGTGTAGAGTAAGCTCACATAAATTACATATTAAAGAACTGCAACTGTGTGAACAACAGATTTTAAAAATGAGTCTCTGAATCAGAAGAAATTTTTGTTAAGATTTATTTTGCCAACTCTGGCTGTTATGAACTCAGCTTGCTTGTATTCTCCAGCACAATGGGATAATATTTGTTGTGATCCAGTGGTACAGATTAGACCTGGATATGTTGGAGAAGTGGTTTATGCCACTAAGTAAATCAGAGACTTCTGCGTCAGCGTGAAACTAGCAGCTGAAGCTGTTGGAACTGCACTGTTCTCTGTTGCTTGTAGGACTGATTCCTCTTCTCTTGGTCCAAACATGAACACTCAATATGCAACGCACATCAAGTAATTTTCTGTTTAGCTTTTCTAACTGTTGTATCACATTTTTAATTTCACCCTCTTTGTAATTTAGTCTAAGTAAAGACTCTGGTATTAATTTAATTTTTTTGAGAGAAAAATAAACCCTGCAAAAGCAGAGACATGCATTGCCCTTCCTCTAATCAATTTTATAACAGTCTTTTTTTGGTTTTTTTATTGACTTATCCCCTTGAATAAAATTATCATTTTCAGATGAGAGACATATTAGAGTCTAAGCTGTTAAGCTTGCAAAAGCTTGTCTCCATGGAAGGACTGAGTTTGATTTTCATACAATCATTCTGCTCTTCATATTGTACAAATGACAATGTGTTTTATTCCCCAGGTATCTTCTTGGGGGCTCCTTATTAGTGGTGTAGGCAAGGAAGTTGTTGTTTGGGTTTCTTTGTTTGTTTTTTTTTTTCCCTTCCTGCTGTAAAAATGGTCTGCCTATAGTTGGGAACAGTCGTGAGAACAGGCATTCACACCATACACAGGACAGAAATCTGCCCCAGTGGGGCAGTTCTTCCCAAGGCTCCTATGATAAGGAAAGCTTGTGAGGTCTAGAAAAGCCATGAGGGAAAAGGTTAAAATGTTTGAAATATTCAGGTTAAATCGGAGACATCACTCGCTGCTCTGTTTTTTATAATGCTTCTCAGATATGGTAACTCAGAAGCATCACTTGAGGTTTACATGAATCCAGGCCACCATAGCTGATAGAAGGCTACACACACGAACCACCATCAACAATATTTGAGTTTTTGTAAAGGATAATAGCATGGAGTTTGATTACCTGTCTCTTATGGACTGGTTTTGTTTTTTGATTTTTGTCAAGTTGTTTCTGACTGATACCCAGTCTGGGGCAAAGGGCAAATCTGGTTTCAGCTGTGGTTTAACACCACAGCTGTTGGGTGAGGAGAAAAATAAACCCACCTGGCTGAGCTATTCACAAACTTGTTCATGCCTCTCTTTAATGTGTGGCATCCATGCTGCCTTATTCTCTGCAGCTAGCTGTCCTCCTCTACCCACCTTATAAAACATGGAAAATCTCCCTTCCCCTATCTAACTGTTGGGCTGAGGAAATTTTTTAAAGGGCAAAATTGCAGCTCCTTCAAAGGCGGATTCACAGAAGAACTTGAGCTTTGATTTATAATTAGAGCTCTGAAAACCTTTCATTACAAAGCTGGGAAGAGCTAGGGAAAAAGCCATCCTTGCCTGTTTTCTCCCTCACTTCACTGAAGCTGGTTCGTGTCTGTTTCCTGGCTCTGTGTTTGCTATGGTTTTGATGATAGTGGTATGAACCAACTTAAAAGGCAAATTTAACACAAAATGAAATGGGAAACATCCTCTTTCCCCAGAATTTCAGGACAGGGATTTTTTTGCTTCATTTTAAACCAGTGATGCTCAGACTTTCTGTGTGACTTTAGGAAAGCAAAACGTGCTCTTGCTTTTTTTCTTTCTCCTTTTTTTCACACTCCCTTCCCCCTGCAAACCATTTCTTTGTTCCACTACCCTGGTTATTGGGAGTTACAACTTCATGTGGACTTCTGTCTGGTCACACGACAGTCGGCTGTGCTTTTGCTCGTGAACTGTCATTTTGCACATCTAACACTGCTACTACCCAGAACAGGAGAGAAGGAACCCCTTCTGGCGTCCTGTCACAAGTGGTGTCAGCTGGCGGCTGGTCACAAGTAGTGTTCCTCAGGGCTCAGTACTGGGGCCATTCCTGTTTAATATCCTTATTGATGATGTTGACAGGGATATAGAGAGCACCATCAGTAAGTTTGCAGATGACACAACGTTAGGTGGGAGTGTTGATCTGCTTGAGGGCAGGGATGCTCTACAGAGTGACTTGGATAGACTGGATTGATGGGCCAATGTTAATGGCATGGGCTTCAGTAGGCCAAGTGCCAGGTCCTGCACTTGCACCACAACAACCCCATGCATCGCTACAGGCTTGGGGAAATGTGGCCAGAGAACTGCCTGGCAGAAAAGGACCTGGGGGTGCTGGTTGACGGGCAGCTGAACATGAGCCAGCAGTGTGCCCAGGTGGCAACTTTAAGCCTGTGGAAAGTGCGTGGAAAGCTCGTGGACAATACCCCTCTCCCTATCCGAAATGTTGTGCTTAGCGAATGAGGACCTGTAACTGTAGAACGATTGTATGTGCTTCCTGTGTGCTTCCTGATTGATGGCTTCCTGACTCGATTGAGATGGGCTTCCTGATTGGTGGCTTCCTGATTGATTGCGTCTGGCTCGACTGCTCCTGGCCGCGGCAGGATATGGTGTAGGGGAGAACTTGTAGAGTAGGGCAGATGATTGGACTCGATAATCCCAGGGGTGTCTTCCAACCTGAATGATTCCATGATTCTATGATGCCCCAGTGAAAAGAACAGAGTTCCCTCTTGGCTTCACTCCCTTGAAAAAGAGTTGACAAAAAAGTAAAATTCCACTCATGAGACTGCATCTTTATTTGAATGAAATGATGAGCATGAACCTTACATAAAAATGTTCTCTCTCCCTATGCATCTCTATAAATCTTCATATTTCTTTTTCTGTTTTGCTGCTCATATTCTTTGACATCTTTTCCTTTCCTCTCTTTCTTTTCTCTGCCTTTCTCCTAGGTGGTAGTCATTTCTCAAAACATGTGTCCTAGGCTCCTCAAGACGAAAAATATTTCTCAAAATTCTTCTAAGGAACAGCTGCAGAAACATGTTATTTCTCTATATCCAGAAGTAGGACCTGCAGTTAGAAACTTGGATTTGAAAGAAAAATAATATTAAATCTGTGCCATTTTTCAATCAACCATGACTTCTATGCCCACATAGACCAAGACACAGAGCTCTAAAACTTGTTGTCAATCCTTGAGACCCCTTAATTTGTACTTGTACCATACATCCTACTATGCACTTTGTCAAATCTCTCAACATAAGAGGTGATTTTCTAGTGCTAGCACTAATCCTGTCCTGTGGTATCACATACAATGCTATACTCAGCTCAGTTAATCCTATTGTGAAAGAAAAGAGGTACAGCTTTTATACATTGATCAACTTTTCTTACTGCTTCTAGCAATTAGTTCTGAACTCTTGGAGGCTAATATTTGTGATTAATACATGTATGTAAAGTGTATAATTTCTTCTGCTGGTAGTTATATGCCTTGGGTTTCACATGGTTGGACCTCACTGGTAATACTAAAGTATGACAGGGTATTGCTTCAGTTAGTACTTTGTGAATCTTGAGAGGAGCAGTTTCTTTTTTTCTCAGTTATGTACCACAGAGAGCTATACTGGAAAAATAAGAATGAATGATGTTGTTTTGATAATTTTTCCAAGACCTCATGGAGCATGGAAAAAAATTTTTTTCAAGTAGATAGTGTATTTTGAGTGAGTTTTGAGCATGAAGACCTTTGTCAATATCTAGAGATGGAATAAAAATTAGCCAGAAAACTTTGGGTGCACATAAAATGGACTACAAAAACAGAAATGAGGAGGAAAATACTTCTCTGTGAAGTCATCAAGCATAAGTGAAAGATGCCTGTGATCTACAGATATGAATTCCAGCTGAATCAGGACTACTGTTGTGCAATGTGTAATGTTAAAGCTCTGGGCATCAGTGGTCTTTTGTTCCAAGACCTGAACCTCAGGTTTTAAGGGAAACACAGGGGTTAATCCTTTTAGGAACTGGAAAATGAATTGCAGTGGCAGTAAAGTAAACCTATCATGACTTCTAGGGAGAATCAATGAAGACAGAAGGATCCATTCCTTTTCAAAGTACAGTACATGACATATTGCAAGGTATGAGAACTGGGATGTATCTGGCAGGCTGAGAGGAGGAGGGCTTCTCTTTACACCTACCACAATATAGATAGGGACACTGGATATTCCAGTGTTTACAGACTTCCCTTGAAATAACGCATGCATGTTTTGAATAGGTAAAAATTAGGAAATCACATTTCTGCTCTGTGAATGACAACACTCAATGTGGCTTAATCAATCACACGACAGGTATATCAGGTTTCTTTTCTTATTTTCAAATGTGATCACTGATGGACATACCAGACCAAAGTGATAAAATGGACTTGGTTGGCTGGGCATAAAGTATGTGTGAATGGACCGTTAAAATATTCTTCTCTGGCTAAATATGTGTGACATTTTTATAATGGATACCAAAGTTCATACAATGCTAATATCGACTTCTCCGACCTACAGAAGTTAAAATACATCCAAAATCTTCACTGTTTGCTGCGTGGAACATTTAATAAATGTCCATATGCATTTTAATTTCTGGTTTGTCCTCCCGGAAGCTGGGAAATGAAGGCACAGAACAGCAGCTGGAATAAAAAAAAAAAAGAGATATTCTCCATGAAACCGCCTGGCTCTCCTGTAGTTCTCTTAGAGTCTTGTAAACAGATCTCGAAGATTGAAGCGTGACTACCTTATTCTTAAGGAACAATCTGAATAGGGCTGTGCTTTTGATAGTTTAGAAAGAAAGATAAAAGAGATAGGAATGGATTGGTAGGCTGAAGTAGATTTTTAGCAGCATAATGGCATCATCATCACAAAAAATCTTTATCAAACTTTCACTCTCCCTGTCCACTGAATTACCCAAACTAATACTTTTATTTCTACAACTTTCTGATTTAACTGTCCATGTAAGCTACTGTAACCCAAATAGTCTGCACACTTATTCCCCACATCTTATAGAATAAGTTAACTTTTGGCATCCTGAAGTAAACACCAAACTCCTTATATACTGTTCACACTGACAGCATCAAAGGATGGGTGTAGAGTTAGCTTTTACAAATTTCAATTTGAGTAGTGAGTACATTAAAATACATAAAAGCCCCTCCAATAAAACAGAACCAGTAGAAGTTAATTTTATACTTTCAAATCAATCTGGGCAGTAGGTATGCTTAGGGGAAAATAGTGAATAAGTGTAGAATTTAATGAAGATAAAAATCAATTCCAGATGACACTGTTCCCCTCCCCCTCTTTGGAACAGACTGCATTGCCATCACTGTCAACTTTGTCACAGCAAAGACTAGCCTATGAGCTGTAACATCTCCCATGTGCATATCACTAATTAGCTGCAGCGGAGAAGCATGTTCGGATTTTAACTACACAAAATAACAACCCAAGCGCACGGATTACGACAACAGACAAATTTT